>JARQOC010000006.1:411955684-412124507 GCA_033576535.1 Allobates femoralis | reverse complement strand
CGACATGACACCCCGGGCTTCATTCCGCGTTTTCCGGGGTTCCGTGGTCACGGGCAATGACGTCATTGCCCGTGACCACGGGAAGGCGGAAGACGCGGAATGAAGCCCGGGATCGTCATGTCGGCCAGCGGGGACGGCGCGACAGGACACTGATAAGTAGATTTTACTTTACGGGTTTGCCGCACAAGGGGGGGGGCCCTGGATCTTGATGGGGGGGCCTGTAATACCTCCGGGGGAAGCCTTATACTCGGCGTATAAGCCGGAGGAAGGACTTTTCAGCCCAAATTTTGGGCTGAAAACTCGGCTTATATGCGAGTATATACGGTAAGAAGAAGAAAAGAAGAAGAAGAAGAAGAAGAATGTAGAACAAGTGATTATGATAAACTTCAAATATACTTATTAAAGAAATCTGGTTGAAATCCATTCATAAACCCTTCACAAGGTGTCCCCACTATACTGTGAGTGAAGCAGACATATCTTCATTATTAGTCAGATCTGTTTTCACAGTGAGTAAGGGACGTGTAACCATATAGGGGTAAAGGGTCTGCACGGCTGACTGCAGCTCATGAGGAAACAATGTATCAGATTACCACAGGCTACACCACAGTTGCTAAGCAATGTTTAGGATCAGTGGAAACTCCTCTTTTCTTGGCATAAGCTTATAATCAAAACTAATCATAAAAGGCAGCATCAGAAAAAAATTACCATCAATAGCCAGATACAAAACAAACACTGCACTTAGCAGGATGCAGTCAGACCCCCTCATGCAGAGCAAGCCCAGGTGCAGGCAGATAAAATCACCTCTACCTACAATACATGTGGGCGGTGACTTGCCATTGGGCTTGCATAGGATGCTATTCACACTGATACACATGATGCGGAGTGTCTGATAGCTACCCATTGGTCCTGCCACCTGACCAAACGGGTCGCCCAGCACAATGCATCCGCACCACTGGATGAACAGCGTTCCAAGGGGCCCAACCGCACCCCGCTGACGATAAAAAAGTGCAAAAAGTTGCCTATGATGAACAAAAAAAACTTTTATATGGGTATTGGTTCATGTATTGGCCACTTTTGTTAGGACTCATGAGCGTGGGGATCCGTGACATGGATCATGAGCTTAAGTGTCTTGGCCAATGCATGAAGCAATACCCCATATAAAAGGTTTTTGTTCATTCATAAGAAACTTTTTGCACTTTTTATTGTCTGTGAGGTGCGGTTGGGCCCCTTGGGCGCTGTTCATCCAGTGGTGCGATGCATCGTGCTGGGCGACCATATCGATAATCGCCCAGTAGCCACATCTCCTTACCTATAATGTTGTTCTAACTCAATTATATGTCGTAGTATATTCAGAGTGACGATTTTTTTGTTCCAAATGAATTAAACACCTAAACTCCATCCAACCTGAAGAACTACGCAAATCTTGATAAAATGGGGTCTAAATGTTAAAGGATTCTCTTGTGCGTCACTGAAAAAATGATGAAGAAAAACTAAGTACACCCTCTTTGAATTTTAGTATTTTTCTTATAATAAATTTAGTAAAAAAAAATATAATACATAATATCATTACTTATTTAACAAAAACTAGGCCTAAGTGCAAACGTACTATCATGAAAAATTAAGTACACACAATGAATCAATAGCTTGAATTAACAGTATCGAACAGCAATAACTTGAAGCAATCATTTCTGTATTACTTAATCAGTCTCTCGGATTAGTCTGGAAGAATTTTGGCCATTCTTTTTTTCAACATTGTTTAAAGGAAACCTGTCAGGTAATATATACCCCAAACCTATCACTATCTGTCCCTGCAGTTTCCTACTACAGGGTGGGCCATTTATATGGATGCACCTAAATAAAATGGGAATGGTTGGTGATATCAACTTCCTGTTTGTGGCACATTAGTATATGGGAGGGGAAAAACTATTCCAGATGGTTGGTGACCATGGCGGCCATTTTGAAGTTGGTTATTTTGGTTCCAACTTTATTTTTTTCAATGGGAAGAGGGTCATGTGACACATCAAACTTATTGAGAATTTCATAAAAAACAACAATGTTGTGGTTGGGTTTAACGTAACTTATTCTTTCATGAGTTATTTATAAATTTATGACCACTTATAAAATGTGTTCAAAGTGCTGCCCATTGTGTTGGATTGTCAATGCCACCCTCTTCTCCCACTCTTGACACACTGATAACAACACCGCAGAAGAAATGCTAGCACAGCTTCCAGTATCTGTTGTTTCAGATGCTGCACATCTCGTATCTTCACAACATGGACAATTGCCTTCAGGTGAGTGATGAGGCAAACTTTTTTGTGAATGGTGAAGTTAACAAACAAAACCAGCGCTATTGGTCTGACACTAACCCACAGTGGATAGATCCCTCCAAGACTGTTGAAATACAAAAATTGATGGTATGGTGTGGTATATGGTGTACAAAGATAGTGGGGCCATTCTTCATCAATGGAAACCTCAATGCCACTGAATATCTGAATCATGTAAGCAATTTTGTATTTGGTATTGTTTGTTAACTTAATCATTCACAAAAAAGTTTGCCTCATCACTCATCTGAAGGCAATTGTCTATGCTGTGAAGATACCAGATGTGCAGCATCTGTATCAATGGGTACTGGACGCCTGTGCTAGCATTTCTTGTAGAAGCTTGTAGAAGCTTATCAGATTAGTTTGACAGGAACAGTCCCTCGTAAACCCATGTTGATATTGCGTCATGAGGTTATTTTTCTCCAGATGCTCCAGTATAGCATCTCTAATGGTGGTATTACACGCTAGGATATCATTAGCGATATCCTTGGAACGATCACGTGACCATATATTCCGACATCGCTTTTGCACTGTCACACCAAATATTGTTAACGATATCCTATCGGCAACGCCCCAGTTAAACGGGAAGGGAAGTAGTGAACTTTTAATAAAGCGCAAGAATGGGAGCTTTTTGAACGATATTTTTTTCAAAAACTGTCCCACGAACATGTTGCATCCCTGAAGCAATTAATTGGACATAACCATAGATTTGAGTCGGGATCTCAAATCTTTGATGAAGGACCCAAAAATTTTTTTTTCCCTATATCGTTGGTTTTACACTAAGTATCCCCCAAACAATTTTTTGAACGATCACAAATCTGTCTTTCAAGGATATCGTTCGGGATATCCTAGCAGTAACACCACCATTAAAAACCTCTAGATTTTCCCCACAGTAGGGGTAAGCTTACTGGCCTAAATTTCCAAGTACATTTTTTTTCCCCTTTTTGAATATTGGCACCACATTTGCTATACTCCATCCTGTGGACAGATCCGTATTATGGAATCTTTAAATATAAAAATAAGGGTTTTTCTATGACAGACATAATTTGCAGTACCGGGGTAAATCCCACCCGGGCCCCTGGGATTTGTAATTTTGTGTTTTTGGGTGCTGCCGTATTCCTGCGGGGTTAAGCAGTGCATTTAATTAATTTTTTTTGTTATAACGATATTTTCTGTCAGGGGATTTCTTGTGTAAATATGTTAAAAAAAAATAATTTACTTTTGGTTTTTTTCCCATCCCTCCCCATTTCACAAAGACTATTTTTAAGGGGGCCAAAATACAACATTTTTATTTCTTATATTTAGTATTTTAAAAATTTTTGGGGTTTTTTTTTTCTTTCCCGGCAATGATCTCTCTTCTCAATTTTTAATGCCTTTTTGTTTTTACAATTTTTATTTCCGTATATCCGGTAAACGTTTTTTTTCACCCAAAAATGGGCTAAATGCCCCCCCCGGCTTATACCATCAGGTGTAACCTTATACGGGGTACATACCGATGAAACATCGTATACAGCCCCCCGCTCCCCAAAATGCGGGCCCCCCCCCCAGTTTCCCCGGGTACCTTAAAAGGGGAACTAAATTATACAGTCCGGTCCGCCCCCGCTGCGCTGCCGCCGCGATCCTCCATTTGGGGGCTTCTTCCTTTTCTTGCTCGCGCGGCAATGACTCTTCCCTCGACAGCACGGGAAACAGAAAAAGAAACCAAGGGGGAGGAGTGGTCGGCAGCTAGAGGGGGGAGCGGGCGCGGACAAGCACTGTAAAAAGTATATTTCCCTTTTTACGTCCCCCGGGACCCCGGGGGGGGCCCTGCTTATGGGCCCTTTACTACCCTGGGGTCATATACCTCTGGGCCCTGTATACCCCCACGGCTGTAATACTACCACGGGGTGTATATCAAACCACGGGGTTTTAAAAAAACCACGGCTGTTATATGCGGGGCCTGAAATAAAAAACCCTGGGGCTGTATATACTAAAAGGGGGCGATATACACCAGGGGGGCCCTGTATAAAAACCAACGGGGGGCTGTATAAACCACTGGGGGTTATATATGCGGGGGGCCCTTAAAAACCCATGGGGCGGAATCTACCACTGGGGCTGTATATACACCACTGGGCTGATTTTCCCCCCTTTTGGGCCCTGTAATACTACCACGGGGCTTATAAACCCGGGGTTTTTAAATAACCGGGGGGCCCTGATACTACCACTGGGGCTGTAATACAAAACCACTGGGCTGTATATCTACCCTGAGGCTTTTTAACTCCACGGGCTTAAAACCCCGGGGGGCCCCCCTGAAACTCCCAGGGGTTTTAAAAACCAGGGGGGTATAAACTGCTGGGCCCTTAAACCCCCCAACTCGGGCTGTTATACTACCCAGGGGCTGATATACCTCTGGGCCCTGTATACTCCCCGGGGGGGTGTATAAACCACGGGGGCTTAAATTTCCGGGGGGGGGGGGGGCCCTGAAAAATCCAGGGGCTGTATTTTTTAAAAACCCCACGGGGCTGTTATACCAGGGGGCTGTATAACTACTGGGCTGGTGTATACTCCATGGGGCGGGCTGTATCTACCTCGGACGGGTGATACCACACGCGGGGCTTATATTGTGCTGGGGTCCACCCTGGGGGCTTATACCGATCAAAAAATTTTTTCCCCAGGTTTTGGGGGGCAAAATAGGGGGTCGGCTTATACAGGTCGGTTTAAACCCGGTATAAGGTAATTGTTGTATTTATTAATCCTCATCACTACCTACTTCTTTAATTCCAAATTTCTTTTTGTCACTTATTTCACCCCCTTTCAGTTTTTTTAGCCATAGGGTTTTCCCCCCATTTCTAGCATGTTTTCCCTAAGGGGGATTAAAAGTTAAGGCCTTTTCAGTGCTAATAAGCCCCCATTTCTTTGTGTCCTTTTTGTCTCAGGACACCTCCCTTTTAATTAATAAACACCTAATTTGGGAAACTGCCTTCCTGAACTTTAATTCCTTGTGCCCTTCATTACACATCTTATCAAAAGAATACTTAAAATTATTTTTTTTTGATCACATTCCCAAGTACCTCCAACCCTTATATTTGATATGGGGCCGGGCTGTTGGTTAATATTAGGCCGCGTGTCCCCCCTTTTTTTGGGGTCCTGAACCAGTTTGAAAGGAATTGCCTTCAAATTGTCAAAAACCTATTCCTTTGCAAAACTGCATTTTTGATCCCCAATTATTTCAAATTAAGCCCCCATAATAATGATTTTCCCCATGCGCTTCACTATTTGCTTTATGAAATATTCTCCTCCCCTTTTCCTTATTTTGGGGGGCTATAACAAACCCCTATCAGTAATTAATTTTTCCCCCCCCCCTTTTCCCCACAGGGGCTCTACATTTCCATTGATCCAATTTATCACGCAGGGGGGGTTTTTAAAGGGTGATTTTACATATAAACACCACCCCCCCTCGCTTATTTTCAGTCATTTATGAAAAGACTTACCCTGTAATAACAGCCCTCATGCTCTCACCCGTCATGTTCCGAAACCCCACCGTTCTAATTTTTTCCAAAAATTCTTTTAATTTCTAAAATTTTGGGGTTTTTGAGGCTCCCCTTGTATACATGCGTTATGCTTTTTTTTTTTACCTCTTCCTTCTTACTATATTGACTGTTCTAACCCCCCCCCATGTCACCCCCCCTTTCAATTTGGCCCGGTTTTACTTTTATACTATCTTCCCCCCTGTACAATGAATACCCCCCCCCCCAAAACCCCCTATTTTTAAACCTCCTCCAACCTTCTACCCATTTTCCCCCAGCACGCTGCACCCCCCCATTAGTGCAGCCCCCCCCCTAGCAGGAACCTGTATCAAAAGAGAATCAGCTCAGTTCCCCGAACCCCAAAACCCCCTCCTTCCTAAAAAAATTCTGACCTTTTATTTTTTTTCCTAATCCCTTTTGCCTATTGGAAACATCCATGACCCAAGGGGATCACAGACCGGTTGGCACCCCAACCCCTGAGGCTTGGTTTCCCCCCACACTAGCTATGGGATCAAACCGATTATATAACTAAAGGGTCTTAACATCAAATACTAGGTTGGTGGGTAGAAGAATTACAAAGGGAAAAACCGGGTTTGGGGCCACCTGGCTACAATTGCTGCACCTTTTATTTTCCTATCCTTTTGCTACCCTTTCTAGTCGGTGCCCCTGAAAGCAAGGCTACTGGTTTGGGAAAGGGCCCTAGAAGCCCCAAGCTAACATTAAAACCCCCCTGGCCCCCGGGGGGTAACCTGTTGCCTTTTTAATTCTGGTTTTGCGGGGTTTGTGTTATATCCTTAAGGGTTAGGAATCCAAAAAAGTGTTACTATTGTGGCCCCTCATCCTGTTTGTTAAAAGTTTCCGCTGACAGTTAAGGATTCGGGCTCTCAAGGGGAAAGGCCCTCCTGCTGTTCTAAAGGGGTGGGGCCAGCAATTTTTGCACCCCCTGCCCCCCCTTCTCAAAAAAGGTTTAAAAAAAAAAATTTGCCAATTTTTCCAAAAATTAAAAAAAAAACCTTTTTAATTTGAGGCCCCTTTACTTTAAGTGATTTTTTGGGTCATAATATGATGAGCCCCCCTAATTTTTGAAATTTGATTTTTTTTGCCAAATTGGGGGTTTTTCAACGAATTTTTTATCAAACACCGCAACCCTCAAATCATTAAACAGCAAGTTTCCCTTTTCCCAAAGGGGCAACCACAGCAAAAGGGGGATCAATTGCCCCCGAAAAAAAAAATTGCTAAAGGCCCGCCTTCCTGAAAGGGGACGGTCGGAACGGGGGCCGGCCTCGCATTTCAAGGTTTAAAAATGCTCACAACTGTAAGTTTGGGGGATATTGCGAAAAAAATTGAGGGAAGTCAGTGACCTGTTAAGGTTTCGGGCCATAAAAAAAGTCAAAGCACTCCCATAATTTTTCTTTGCCACACACATGGCACAACTAAAGTTTTTTGGAAAAATTTCCGAAAAAAAATATCGGTGGTCAAACCTTTTTAGGCCTACGGGGCGAAAATTAAAGCTCAGCAAGTACCCCCAAAGTATGTCCTCCACACACGGGGGACAAACATTTGTTTTTGTGTATATTCAGGGAAAAAAAAGAAGGTAGGTCAGGACTTGTTTACCTAGGGGCCAGATAAATCAAAGCTCTCCAAGCATCCCATCAATGTTTTGCCCCCTTTTTACACCCACCACTTTCATTTTTCGTAGTATTAAAAAAAAAACTATCGATGGTCTGATTTTTTTAAAGGCCAAATGGGCCATAAACTCAAACCCCCATGAAACACCCCCCATCAAGTTATGCCCCGCCACATACAGTAGGACCACAAAAAAATTTCGAAAGTATTCCAAATAACATTTTAGGACAGACACACCAAAATTTTTTGGGACCCCCCTTTTCTCATTCAAAGGTTTTCTTTATTTCAGATATAAAAATTAGATTCATACTGAAGCTCAAAACAAAAATTTAAAAACCCATTTAATTATATACTTAAAAAAAGGGGTTTGAAAACTAAAAAATGTCTTTATTCTGGTTCTTCAAATAACCATTTTTTTCTTTATTACTGTTTCCACTCTTGCTTTCCCCCTCTTGATGACTTAAAAAGGAAGTCACCAAAATTGGAGCCCCCCTTGATAATTTTTTTGATATTTTTTAAAGGGCCCCTTTTCCCTTTTTTGGCCCTCATCTAAAATTTTTAAAGCGATCTCTGCTGCAAAAAAAAAGGGAAAAAAAAAATCCCGGAAAAAAAATGGGAATTTTAATTTTTTGGGGGGGAAAGGGGGGGTTATTTTTTAAGGGGGGGCTTACTTAAACCCCCAAAACCCCCCAATGGAAAAAATTTTTTTTTACCCCTTTCCCCCATGCCTTTTCCCCTTTCCACCCCTCAACAATTTTTTAACCCTCATATTTGAGTGTAATAATTCAACTCTTGTTGTTGCAAAAAAAAACTATTTTAAAAACCTAAAAGATTGGGGGCCCCAAACATTGATCTACCCTAAATAAAATTTTGGTAAGTATTTTGGGGGCAATGAAATTTAAAAAAGGTTTTTTGGGCGCTGGCAGAAATTTCACAGAACTTGGACCACAGCACCTAGTAAAAAAAGGGGTCTACCCAAAAATAATTTTTGGTAAGTTTTTGGGCAAAATGAAAACAAAAGTTTTTTTGCCTGTTTGGCATAGTTTTTTAAAAAGAACATTGGACAACAGCTCCCTATAAAATTGTACTCCCTAAATAGTTTTGGAAAATAGGTTTTGGGGGAATGCAAAAAAATTTTTTCTGTGCTGTGTGTCGAAAAATTTTTAACACAACACTGGAAACACTACCCAGTAAAACAGGCTAGAAATCCTTTTTATCAGAATCCAAAAGGCTAGCTTTTTTTCTGTTTAAAAAGTTAAAAAATTCAGTGTTAAGCTTCCATAAAGGCCCCCTTTTTTAAAAAAAGCATTATTTTAAAAGTGCAATTTTTTGAGCTAACTTTTTTTTCAAAACACAAAAAAAAGGGAAAGCAGGTTTTTGGGGGGCTTTGGAAAAAAGTTCTTTTTTTTTTAACATTGGATCTAGGGAAAAAAGCTCTTTAAGGGGATGGTAAATATAGTTCTTTCGTTAACGCAATGCAAAAAAAAAAAATGCCAAAAAAAGGGGAGGGGAAAAAAAAAACATCCTTTAACACAACCCCTTAAAAAGGGGTGAAGGCCCCCAAAATGCCCCCAGACAGGGGGACCCCCCAAAAAGGGGTTTTTTGGGAAGAGGTTTGGGGGGATCAATACAAAAGGTTTTGCGCTGTGTGGGGTACGGACCACAGCAAACCCAGAAAAACGTGTACAAACCCTTTTAAAAGGTTTTGGGGGGTTGGGTTTTGGGGGAGATGCAATACAAAAAGTGTTTTTTTGTGGGTTGTTCGGGAAAATTTCAACACAAAACTGGACAAAAAACCCTACAAAAGCTAGAGCACTTTTCATCGGGGGAAACGAAAAAGGGGAGCGTTTTTTTCATGTTTAAAATGTTAAAAAATTTGGGGAGTGTTAAGCTTCCATAGACTTTCCCTTTTAAAAAAAGCTTTTAAAAAAATGAAAATTTTTTAAACTAGGCCCTTTTTGAAACATTTAAAAAACGGGGAAAACAGTATTTTTTGGGGTTTTGGGGAAAAAAAAATTTTTTTTTTTAACAGGAAATTAGGGGAAAAGCATGCTTAACGGGGATATATATTTTATCATGTTTTTGCTTTTGCTAAAACGGGGAAAAAAATGCCAGAAAAAGGCAGGGGGAAAAAAAAGCACCCCTTTTAAAACATCCTTAAAAAAGGGTGAAAAAGGGGCCCCCAAATGCCCCCAGCCACATGGTACTAACCTAAATGGGGTTTTTGGGAAGTAGTTTGGGGGAGATCAATTTTAAAAATTTTTTTTTTCGCTTTTTGAGGGAAAAATTTCAACAAAAAACGGGGCCACACCTCCTAAACCAAACACCTAAATAAAAAAAAAGGGTTTGCTTGAAAAAAATGCATAAAAAAAGGGAAGAAAAAACGGAGTGTATTTTTCCCCCCCATGGTACAAACCCTTTTTCCGGGGACACACGCTATACCCCAAAAAAAGGGTTTGTTTTGGGTAATCAAAAAAAAAAAGGGTAGTAAACACGGGGGGGTGGCTTCCTTTACAACATGCTCCCAGTGCCTGCACCACTGCTACTACCCAAAAAAAATTAAATTTTTTTTGGTAGATCAAAAAAAAAGCTTTTTTTCAAAAAATGCTACCCCCATGCCTGGGGCCCCCTGCTACTAGCCAAAAATGATTTGCTTGGCTAATGTAGTTTAAAAAAGGCTAGTAAACACAGGAGGTTCTTTCTTCACAACAGTGCAACCCCCCTGCCCACACACGCTCTAGCCAAAAATTATTTTTTTGGGTAAAGCATAAAAAAGGCTTTCTTCACAACGGCTAAAAACCCAATGCGGGGACTCATGCTATTTCCAAAAATGATTTGCTTGGGGTAATGCAGAAAAAAAAAAAAATTAAAAAACAGAGGTGTGCTTTGTTCAAACAGTGCACCCCGTCCCCGGCACAACCCTGCTTCTAGCCAAAAAGGATTTGTTACTGATGCAGAAAAAAAGGGTAAAAAAAAGGAGGAGTATTTTGCTTCAAAACAGTGCTACAAGTGCCTGGCACACATTTTACCAAAAAAAGGTTTCCCTTAGTGGATGCATAAAAAAGACTATAAACAAAAAGGGGAAAGGGTTTGCTTCAGAACAGTGCTACACCTTTCCCTTTGCACAACGCTACTATCCAAAAAGGTTTTTTTTGGGGCTTTTTGGGGCCGATGCTGTAAAAATGTTGCCCCCCGCACTGAACAGCCCTGCCGGGCACACAGTTTTTTAACCCTAAAAAGGGCTTTTTTTGGGGAAAAATTTCCCCTAAACCTACTATGGTGGGGTCCAAAAAAGCCCTTGGTCCTTTTTGGTTTTTTTTTTTTTTTCTAATCCAAAAACTAAAAAAAACGGATTGGGATTTAAAAAACACCCTATCCTTTTTTTCTGCACCATAAAACATTCCAGATTTCAGTGTCAGACGCCGCCCTGCACGTGTGCGCTACAGAGGGGGGCTAGGGTCACAAAATAACCCCTAGGGTCCGTTTTTTTTTTCAGTTTTTGGATTTTTTTTTTCAACCCCCAAAAAGGGGGATAGAAAAAGGTTTTTAGATGTAATAAACCCCCCTTTTCCTTTTTTTCTGAAACCAAAAAAAACATTGCCAGACTCGTGTCACCCGCGCCCCCTGCATTGTGGCTACAAAAAAGGGGCTAGGGTCACACAAAGGTTTTTTTTGGTTAAAATTTTTTTTTTGATTTTTCAAACCCCCAAAAACGGATAAAAAAGGTTTTAGAAAAAAAAAACCCTTTATCCGTTTTTTCTGCCCAAAAATTTTTGCATTTTTTTTTGGGGGGTTTTTTTTAAAAAAAAAAAAAATTTTTTTAAGGGGGGCCCTATGGAAAACGAATCCTTTTTTTAAGAATTTTGGTAAAAAAAATGCTAAGTCCAAAAAGTTCGGGTCGGGGGGGCACAAAAAGCAAAAAAAAAAAAGTTTGGGGGGGAAATTTTTTCCCCAAAAGGGGGGTTTTTCTATGTGTCTATCTCTATCCTTTTTTCCCAATGGGCCCATGTTAAAAATTTTTTTTTTTTTTTAAGGGGGGACCGCAAAAACGTCCCAAAAAAATTTTTTTTGGGTGAAAAAAAAAAAAAGGTTTTGGGGTTTTATTCATTAATCCTTTTTTTTATCCCTTTTGGACTTAAAAAAAAACAAACCCAATTCTAAACCAAAAAAACCCCGCCCAAAAAGGGGCTTATGTGTAAACCCTAGCCTATCCTGTAGAAACACAGCACGGGGGCTGTTACACTGGCTCTAGCACTGATAAAATGGCGAGGGGGGAAAAAGGGGGCCCCATTTTTATTGGCAAGGACTTTTAAATCCCCCAGCCAATGACAAAATCCTTTGTGAAAAAAGGCGGGAAGGAAAAGAAAAAAAGGAGTTTCTTTTTTTTTTGCCCACAGACCCCCCCCCACCCCCCTCCCCCCCCTTTTTTTTCCTAACACGAAACCATAAAAAATTTTGAACAAAAGAATACGTAAAAAGTTTTTGGGGTCAACGAAAAACCCCTTCAATTACCAAAATTTTAAAAATTTTGTTTGCATCCGCAAATGATTTGAGCATCCCCCCAAAAAAAGGTCAAATTTTTGAATTTGGGCAAATAATTTTTAACGAACACGCTCATCTCCCCTACAAGTAAAAAACCCCCCCCAAAAACTTACCCTTTTTTTAAAAAAGCGTTTTTAAAAAAAAAAATCATTTTTAAAAATTTTTTAAGCTTCAGTGTTTCAAAAAAATTTAAAAAAAAAGGTGAAAACCCAAAAAATTTAAAAATTTTTTTTTGGGTTTTTTTCACAAAAATTCCCCCTTTTTAACCCCCACATTTTTCATTCTAATAGCGGTAGCAAGAAAAAAAAACCCCTAAAAATTATTGTGCAATTTTCCCCACGAGTGCATTATCCCATATGTGAATGGGATGAAGCTTTCGTTTGTGGCATGCAAAGCCAAAAGGAAAAAGGTGTTTTAGTTTTGAAGCACAATTTTTTTCTGGGGAAAGAAGGGGGGCCAGTTATTTAAAGCCCCCCGAGCACATAGCTACTGTGCCACATGATCCCCCATGTTTTTACCCGGGGCAAAACCATTTGCGGGGAAAGTTTTCAGTATAAATAGGACATTCGGAACGTCCAATGTTGAAAGGGGTTATTGTTTTTCCCCTTTTTTTCATTTTGGGTTTGCAAAAAATTTTAATGCCCCTTTCCCCAAAATGCCAAAACTTTTTCTGAGGGAAAATTTTTTATTCAAGGGATTTGATTTGCAACATCTCCCCCCTTTTTGCTTCCGTAAAACCCCCAAAGGGCCCAAAAATACATTAGGGTTTATTACCAATTTTCCCGGGCCCAAAAATATACTACAGCCAACTTTAAAAAGGGGGTTTTCCACCCACTAAACAATCTGTTCCCACCCCCCTTTTTTTGGGCCCCTAAAAAAAAAAAAAAGCTTATACTCAACCCTTTTTTGCTGGTGCAGTAAAACACTCAATTTTCTGGGGTCAAATAAGGTTGTGATTCCCCTTAACTTGGCCCAATTTCCCCCGGCTTTTTTTCTCTCCTTCAATGTCTGAGTATTTAAAAAGCGGGGGGCGACCCGTAGCTCTCATCCCTTTTGTTTTCTCATTTCTTTTAAGGCGTAGAAAGAAGCCTGGGTTTTTACGGGGGTTTTCGGACATACACCTTGGGGAACCAAAGCAGATGATCACCGTAAAGCTGAACACAAAACCCCAAAAGAGGTAGAAAAATTTTTTTTTTTTAAAAGGGTCAAACATGGGGAATAAGAAGGGGGTTTTTCCCAAAAGGAAAAACCCCCCCTTTAAAATTATCATACGGGGGCCCCCTTAAAAAAAATATTCAAAATAAGAACACTTGCTTTTATTTTTTCCGGAAAGACTAGAGGAAATTTAAAGGGTTTTTGAGTCCCAAGCTAAACTTTGCTGTTTTAGACGGGGTTTTTAACAAATTTTTACTATCTACAGAAGTATACCAGCAAGTAATGTGGATACTACCATTCAACAAATCATGTGAATGAAAAATTCATCTTTTTTTTTTGCAAAGGAGGGGGGGGGGTTATTTTACTAAATTTTTTGTTTTTCTAAGCACCGGGTTTTCCCTAAGTTTGCTTTTTGACTGAAAAAAATTTTTGAGAGCAACCTACTTACTAAATTTCCTCTTCAAGAGCACAGAACCACAGTGTTTTGCAAAGGGTTTTGCGCAAAACCCTCTCGATAAGCTTTTATTCCAATGAGTTTTTTTAAATAAATATTTATACCAAAAGGGTTTTTTCCCTAAAACTTATGACTTTAAAAATTTTAAAGATTAAAAAAAAATTTTTAGTCATTTTTTGATCCATTTGGGAAATTTTTAAAATAAAAAGTTCTTGTCCCTGGGGATTGTATTATAGGGGTTTTTGCCCTTTTACATAGTTTAGTTTACCTATATACTGGGTTTTATAACCTTTTTTTTCCCCCCCAAAAAAATTTGGGGCTGAAAAGTTCCCCCCGGGGGCTTATACGCGAGTCACTATACGGGCCCCCCCCCCCAGAGGTATCAGGCCCCCCCCCCCCCTTAAACCTGAAAAAGGAAAAGGGGATTTATTTTATGGGTGTCCCTCCCCGTCCCCCCCCATCGCGTCCTCCACTCACCCTCCTCCCTTCCGGCTTCCTGTCGCCCCCGACAATACGTCATTGTGGGCGCAAACACAAAGTGGGAAGCCGAAGAGGGGGGGGGCGCGATAAAGATGAAGCGCGTTTGGAGAGGGGGGGGGCAGGGGGCACGATAATTTAAAAATCTTTTTCCCCTTTTAATTTTAAAGGGGGCCCCGGGGGGGGCCTGTATACCGGGGGGGGGGGGCTGTATACCTGGGGGGGCTGCTGCATATAACATGGGGTTTTGCTGTATAACGGGGGGCTGCTGAATATAAAAGGGGTTTGCTGCTGAAATAACAGGGGTTTGCGCTGTAAAAAGGGGGGGCCTGTATATAAAATGGGCGGGCTGCTGTATAACATGGGCTGCTCTGTATAACAGGGCTGCGTATAAAAAGGGGGCGGGTGTTTGTATAACATGGGCTGCTGCTGTAAACAGGGGGCGCTGCTGAAAAAACATGGGGCTGCTGTATAAAAAAGGGGGCTGCTCCCCTGTTTTAAAAAAAGGGGGCTGCTCTGTATATAAAAGGGGCTGTGCTGTAAAAAGGGGGGCCCTTGCTTAATAACTGGGCTGTGCTTTAAACAGGGGGCTGCTTTTATAACATGGGCGCTGTGTGTATTACAGGGGGCTCTGTATATACTTTGGACTGCGCGTGTAAAACATGGGCTGGGCCTGTGTATACCGGGGGGCTAAATGCTGCGGGGCCCCCCATGGGGGCTGTTTATATACCCTGGGCTTCTGCAAAAAATTTTCCCGGGGGCGGGCTGCTGTAAAAAAACCCTGGGGGTTTGCGGGTTTTTTTTATACCACTAGGCTGCTGCTGTAAATACCTCTGGGGCTGCTGTATATACCATTTGGGGCCCCTTTTAAAATTTTACCTCTGGGGTCTGTTACTAATACGGGGCTCCTGCGTTAAAACCCCACTGGGCTGCTGCTGCCCTCAGGGGCGGGCTGTATACCACATGCTGGGGGCTGTAACCTTTGGGGGGCCCCCCCCGGGGTTATAAAACAGTAAATTTTTTTTTTCCCCCAAATTTTTGGGGGGGCCAAATAGGGGGCGGCTTAACAGGGGGTCGGAAATACACAGTATATACGGTATTTTTTTTTAAATGGGGGCTATTATATAGCCCCATTTTTGGGGCGAAAGGGCATATTTTTGGAATTTTTCTATACATAGGTCAGTTTTAAATCTTTAAAAATCAGAAAAAAAATACACCCCAAGAGATAGCTTCCAATAAAACCATTAAAAATGGACTTTTTTCCTTTTAAAGGGGGTTTTAATAATATTTAAAATTGAGTTTTTTGCCTTTTTTTTTGATTTTTAAGACACCCTTCCACGTCAAGAAATTCAGGGGGGAAGTCCAACTCAAAATTTTTTTTATTTTTTTGCCCTGAAACCCCCCAATTCAAAAAAAGAAAACCCCTTTAAAAAACCCACTTTTTATCGGGAGCTTTCCCAAAATTTTAGTCAGATACGTTTCTTTTTCACCCACTTTTATATTTGGGTGAATTTGGTTGCTAACTCCTTCCTCCACTTCAAAATTTTGGGAAAAAAAACAGTAGGGCAGTAAATCCGGGCAATAGGATTGTGCCTATCAATAATGTGATGAAACACAGGGACAAGTCATGAGCATGGTGGTTAACCCCCCGGGGGGATCAAAATTAGGAAAGAGATTAAGGAATAGACAGAGAATCATGTCACAAGGGGGTAAAAATTTTAAAATAATAAAAAATCAAGAACAGTTGGCGGGCCCCCCCCAAACTGTGACCAAATGCTAAGACTGGCGATTTCGGGATAAGCGCTCAGCTAAGTATGGCAATCACGGGGGAAAAGGGGGAAAATCTGCAGAAATCCAGCACCTCTCATATAGAATGGAGTAGAGTTGTCACTCAAAACACTGAACCCAAACCCCCCAGCCCGGGTTGGAAACATCACTCACCCCATTTTCCGTTACAAAACCTAAAACACGACCAAGGAATGGACAGTGGGTCTGGCAAAATGAAAAGATGAAATGTAGAAACCTTTAAAAAAAAGGGGCCCCTGTTTTTTGTTTTGAGAGTGGCCTTGAAATTTTATGAAAAAAATTTAAAATTTCCCCGTCGCCCCCCCCCAAAAGAGAAAGAGACGACGAGTGGTCAACGTATTTTGACTGAGCCTCATAAAAAAACATAAAATTGTGTTTTTTTAAACCCCCCTGTGGGGCCTGTTCCTATGATGTTTTCTTCCTGGATATCCTAAAGTTTTTGCTGAGCGTAAAAGGGCCACTTCAAAAAGCCAAACACGGCTAAAAAACCATTTTTTTCTTTTAATATGGGAAATAGAGGAGGAAATCCAGCTGCTAAATACTTTTTTTGTGTTTCATCCCCCAAAAATTTTTGTTTTGGGAACGAACGAGGATATACTTAGAAGGCAAAGAGCGTTTTAAAAATCGAGTTAGGTTTAAGGGGAAAAGGATTACCTGAAGCTTTTAAAAAAATTTCCCCCGCTTCACAACCCTTTCCCTTTTAGGGGCTACTGCTTTTTTGACATAAAATAATTTACAAAGAGATGGGGGGTGAACCTATTTAAATCCAAAAATCACCAAATAGGGGGAAATTTCAAAGTAAAAGGGGACAAAAACTTTTTTTGGCTATTTGCAAAATGCCAAGTGCTGCCGGGTTTTTATTATAGAAAATATGCAGGGAAAAAAAATTGATAAAAAGTTTTGTTTTTTTTTTTTGTTTTTTCATTGTAATGTGGGGGGCTTAGCGAAAATACACCCCTTCACCATCTTCCCCAAATTTTTAGACAAAAAAACATTGGTACCAAAAAGAGTAAATCAGCGGGAATCTGGTTCAAACCTTTAATTTTTTCATTCTTTTTTAAAGCAATGGAAAAGGGCCAAAACCCCCAACTGCCTTTATTTCCGTACACAGCTTTTTTTTATTTTAAAAAGACTAGGCGTAAAGGGGGCCAAAAAGGGGGGATTAGATGGGATTAGGGGGGGGGGGCTAAAATCTATTCTGTTAGAAAAATTCCCCCTTTTGTCTTTGTGCTGCCCCCAAACCTTTATCACCCCATGATTCTTTTTTTGGCCCTGGTATGCAGGATATCTCAGCTTCCCATGGTACAACTGGCACCGGCACATATGCCCAAAACACCCTTTATTTTCCCCTGGCCCCCTCCGCACACTGTTCTTTCTTCAACTTTTAAAACATTTTTTTTTTTACACATTTTTTTGGGGTTTTGGGGGATGAAGGGAGAAAAAAGAGAGAAAAGACGAAGAGAAGGAGAGCATAGGGGGAAAGAAGAAAAAGGAATGAGAGAGGGGAGAAAATTAAATATTGGATACTGGGTTTAAAAGGGGAAAAACTTTTTTTTTCTCACTAAGCTTTAAAAAAAAAAAAAATATAAAAATAAAAAGGAAAATAAAGTCGGGGGAAAAAGCATTTTTCCCCTTGAAAAAAAATTTAGTGGGGGGGCTTTGGGTGCTTTTTTGATCCTTTGAGACAGGAAAGAGTGAAACCCACAGTGAAGACCCCAAAGAAAAATTTTAACAATTGAAAAAGGGTTTCAATTTATATTTTTTTGAAATTTTTTTTGTGTTTTTTAAAATCTTTTTCTTGTAGTAGGGGGGAAAAAGGGGAAAATTTTCTTCCAAAACCCAAAAACTGGTTTTTTGGGGTTAAAGATCTTTACTTACTACAAATTTTTATCTTTAAAAGGGGAAAAATTTTTTTATATTTAAAAAATAAAAAAGGGGGAAAAATTTTCCCCCTTTTATGGAAGTGAACCAGTATGGTGTCTCACCCACCCCAACCCCTTGGACAGAAAAACTTTATGTGGGGGGGGCCCCCTAAAATTAATTGCAGAGTTACATAAATTACTTAAAACCATGCTGAGACTCTCAAAGACGTTTTTTGGTATATCATCATCACTCATTTTTAAAAAATTATAAGGCATTTCTTGGAAGAAAGAGGGGGGCACCCCCCTTATTTTTTGGGAATTTTTTTCCATTTTGGGAAAGTTAAGGGTGCAGGGGGGGAGGGAGTGGAGGGGGCCCCCCCCCTCCACTACCTCCCTCCTGCACCCTGAAACTCCAACAGGGAAATTTAAATTCCACAAAGAAAAAACCTTTGTTTCCACTCTTTTTTTTTAAAAATGTTAAAAGGCCTTGTGCTTTGAGTGGGGCAAAAACCCCTGTGTGTGCCAAAACCCCCAGCATGGGTTTTGGGTAAAGGCCCTTACTGTATGGACGGGCGGGGGCCCCGGGGTTTAGAAAAAAAAAGAACTTTTTTTAAAATTACCAAATGGGCAATGTGCAATAAAAAAAAGTAAAAAAAATTTGAGGGGTCCCCGAATACCTTCCGTACCCATGTATTATATATATTATATATATATATAAATATATATATAAATATTTTATATAAAGCATTAATATCCCCCGGGGGTGAAAATTTGTATCCTCTGTATCCACTGGTGTGAATTTTCATTCTTAAGTTTCACACTGCTAAGATCATTTTGTTTCGGGTTTAAGCAAAGGAATAACTGGGGTTTTATCTCAAAAAGGGCCCCCTTTTACGTCTAAGTCCCCTCTGCGTTTTACTTCATTTGCGTTTCTATCCCTTTTTTAAACCCCAAAAAATGGGTCCAAACGAATGCGTTTTGCCCCATTGATTTTAAGGGGAAAACCCGAAAAAAAACCTGTGCATTTTCCAAACGCAAAAAGGGATGCTTTTTTGGGGAAACGCATCCCTAATGTTGGGGCCCATTTTGCTTTTCCCAAAAAAGCACCTTTTTTCCTTGGGGAAAATGCACATGCGTTTTTTTATGCATTTCCAATTTAAAAAAAGGGGGGGAAAAACACATGCATGTAATCTTTTTTTCCAAAAAAAACCATAGAAAGAAAAAAATTGTTTCCCCCCCATTAAAAAGAGGGAAAAAAAGGGGACAAACCCCACAGCAACTTGAAAGGGGTCTAGTTAAAACAAAATGACCCCGTTTTTAAAAAATTTCCCTTTTTTGTGTCCCCGTGAGGCAAGGTCCCACAGATGAATCTGATTTTTTTTGGTTTTTGAAAAATGGAAACCATTTTTTTTTTGGTTTTTTTTGGCCATTTTTTAACTTTTTACGTTTTTTAAACGTCCTTTTTTAACCCGGGTTGTGCCCTCTTTGGGGCCCCCTTTAAAAAAGGGGTGTTTTTTAGTTTTTCCCAAAAAACTTTTTTTTTTAAGTTTTTTTGGAAAATTTTGGATTCGGGGAAAAGTCCCACCCCCCCAATAAAAAGGTCTTTGGAAATTGGGGGGGTGACCAATTTCCCTTTTTCTTTTTTTCCCGGTTTCCGTGCTGTCTCCATGGATATTGATTTTTGGGAAAATTATGCCATAAAACCTCCACCGCTTTTTGTTGCGCTCGGGATGCTATTTACGCCAACAAGTCAGAGGGGGGTCGGGGGGCTAAAGGAAAACTCTGCGGCCACAAAATTTTTTTGCGTATTTTGTATTCAGTCCGAGATTTGATGAGCATTAATTGGGCGGGAAAAAAATACATGACAGCACCCTTTTGGGGGCCGCGTTTTTCCCTGCTGAACGACTTGTCTGACACTGGGGGAAGTTTTCTTTCCCCCCCAAAAAATGTTGTCCATGCCTTTCACACAGGTACACATGTGTGTTATGTAGGGGAAAAAATTTTGGGCTTTTTTTTTGGGGTTTTTCCCTAATTCTTAAAAACCCTCAATTGGGACATATTTTCACATGACACGCAGTGTCTGTGAATGCTTTTGGGGGATGTTTAAAGACAACTTTTGGGGGCAAAGGAAATTTGCAAACTAAAGTAAGTTACTAAACTCCAAACCCCTCCCAATTTTTACAAAAGAATATTGAAAACCCCTTACTGTTAGAAAGCATTTTTTATTAATGTGTTGACTTTTAGTACACAAAAATTTCAACAGTCCCCAAAACCCAAATACTATGTGTTTTTTTTTTACGCGCGGGGTTTCCCCCAAATCCACCCCAAAGCCATCAACGGGGGGGGTTTTAACACTTTATTTTTTTTGCACGGGGTTCGAACATCACCGTGAAAAGATCACATTACCCCCCTTTTTCAATGCTAAGGAAATCCTGAACACCTGCACGTTGTGGGGGTTGAAAGGGCCGGGGGTTTTTGGGGGGCCCCTTTTTTAGATCTTGTATTATTACTTGGCTTTAAAAAAGGGGAAACCCCCACCACCCCCGTGTTTCCGGGGCAAACAAACCCCTAAAGTTCCGCCATTAAATTTTTTTCACTCTTATTAGGGGGGGGGCTTTTCCCATATTTAACCAGGTAGTTTCAGTGTGTTTCAGTTTTGGGGAAAAGGGTTTCTCAATTTTCCAATTTCTGTTTGGGCCCAAAACTGAATGCAATTTTTTTTTGGGGGGAAAAAACGGGGCTCACACACCAAAATTAAAAAGACAAACAGGTTTGGGGGATTGGGAATAAAATACCCCCCACTTAAAAAATCATGTTAGGCCAACCATGGAAAAATGTTTTGGAGACAAATTCCCCAAAAAAAGGCCCTTTAATTTTTGTTCAAAATAGCACGCCCCATGTGTGGCTGGGGAAAACCCGTCAGCAACCCCACCATATTTTGATTGTCACCTGTTTTTAGTTTAAAAAGCTTGTGAAAAGGGGGTTTTTGGGGCCCCTTTTAATTTTTTTTTTTCGCTTTTCCATTTTTTTTTAAAAAAGGGAGTCTTGCCTCACTCCATTAAACCCTTTTTTAGTTTGGGGCCCCTTAAAACCCCCCCAAAAAAGGGTTTTTTAAAAAATGTGAGTCCTATAGGTAAACACAGCGCTATTTATGTCAACCCCCCCGGGCCCTCCCGCTCACAAATGCTGTTTTTTGGGGGGGGCCCAGTTCCTCACTCTTTTTTAGAATAGATGGCAAAAATATAAAATCACAAACCCCCAAAATGCCCCAACTACTTTTTAAATTTAAAAAATTACTTCTCTATTGCCCCCGGGGCATTGCGACCCCAGGGGCCGGTTTGTGTGGGGGGACATTGGGGTTTTGGGGCCCAGGAATTTCCCGCCCTTTTAAGAAGGACATGGTAAAGGGCCCGTAAGTGGGCGTTTACACATCCGAACCCCCCCAAATTTCCCCCAAAACCCCCCATCGGGGTATATGTTGGGGGGGTGACGGTTTTTAGCTCCACATTTAAATTGAGAAGTCTTTTGGGCCCGCGCAAATCAACCCTCTCACCGTAATTTCAACAAAGCGCTTACCGGGGCCCCGGGAGTTTGTTGGTGGGCATTTTTGGGATACGGGAAAAAAAGGGGGGGGGTCCTCCTCACGACCATAAGCTGCACCTAAAAACATTAAAAAGTGGGGGCAAAAACCTTTTTCCCCCCACAATTATTTTTTTGAATACTGCCCCCAAAAAAAAAGGGGGGCCTACGAAGGGAAAAAACCCCCATGTTAGGGCTACAACACCCCCTTGCGGGCCCCCGGGTGCCCCCCACAAGGGGGGAAATTTTTTTCAGCATTTTTTTTCAAAGTTGGTGCCCCCCATGGACATGACTTTACAATCACTTTGTCTTGTATGTATACACACAAAATATGTGTTGCCTTAATTGTTTTAAAAATTTTTGTTTTTTATTGTGCATAAAGGGGTTTTTTTTTTTTTTTAGTAAAAAACACCTTTAAAAAAAAATTAAAATTTTTTGATTCCCCTTTTGTAGGTATTGCAAAAATTGCACATGTTTTGGGGGACTTCAACAATACCTTTTATTTTGGCCCCAATCCCCCTTGGGGAAAAATATACATCGCCAGGGGGCACAAATCCATGATGTGTTCCATAATTAATGGGCCTAAACCCCACTTGCCCACCTGCCGCCACCCGCAAAACATTCTAGGGGGGCCGAAAAAGTTAAAAAACCGCAATGCCCCCTTAAAGGTATCGCGGCAGTTTTCTTTTCACCGAAAATTTCCCCGATCAGCCCCAAAACCGCGATGTGAAAGTACCCTTATATAGGAAAAAAAAAAAACCACGGGTGCGCTTTGAAAAAGTAAAATTTACTGGAGACATAATGTTGCCCATTCAGTTTTCTCAAAGGGAAAATTTTTCCTGCAAAATCAGGCCTGGGCAAATTAAATATAGCACATTAAAATCTTTAAAAATGTTAAATGAAACAAATATTATTTTGCCTTAAACAAAGGGCACAAAAGGCAAACAAGGCATTTTAAAAAAAAATTACAAAAAAAGTAATCCAAATTTTTTTATTCCCCCTCCAAAATCCTCTCAGCAATCACGGTTTTCATTTTTTTGGGGATTTTTAAAAAAATTTGTGTGCCAAATCTTTTGCCCTCCCAAAAAAAATTTTTTATGGCCCAAAAATTTTTTTAAAAAACTGGGATTTGATTGAAAAAGCCTGCCACTCCTAAATGCCCAATTCCCCCCCTGGGGGCTAAGTTTTTCAATAACATGTCTTTTTTCCCCAAAAAGTGTCCCCGTAGGGCATTCTCCCAAACACAAAATGGGGTTTTTCCCCTTCTGAACATTATTTCGAACGAGTGCGGGGGCTTGGGACAGCGGGGCCCCGGGTGGGGCAGTGCTGGAACCCCCCATTTGCATCTTTTGGGGTTTGGGCCCGATGGCTTGGGGTGTGTCCACAAAAACTTTTCCGCACCCCATTGCCTTTTTTGATTGGCTTCTTTCCCCGCTTTTTAAAATCCAATAACCAAGGGGGTTATTTTGAGTCCTTTTAGGGAAAAACAAGTTACAAACAAACAAAAAGGGGCCCTTTCACACACACAAAATTTTGGCCAGATTGGTCACAGATTCTGTTTTCTTTGGGGAAAATCATGGCCCCCCTTTTCCATTTTGTGCATGCCCTGAAAAGGGGAAAAAGGTATCCACCCTGAATATGCAAAAAAATCTCAGCCCAATTCTCTGTGGTGTAAGGGGCCCTTTAAAAACACCACATACATATCACAGGCCAAACCAAATCCTGTGTGTGGCACTTCGGCCCCCCCTCGGGGTTTTTTTAAAAAAAATTCTTTTAAAAATTTTTGGTATATGTTGGCTTTGGCACTGCCCCCCTTTTTGGGAAAACCCCAACTCACGTCTTTCCCCACTCCGGTCACGCATAGGCCATCTTCGATGACCTTTTTTTCCCTGCATGGCATAAAAAAAAAACACCACATGTTGCGACATGGGGGGAGACTGTGGGGGGTTTTGGGTTTTTTAAAAAATTCATAGGGGTCAATTTTCCTTACTAACAACGAAAAGCCCCGGGGTTACAACTTTAAGGGGGGAAAAGTGTTCAATAAAAGGGGCTGTCAACGTCATGTTTGTGTCACTTTCCCCTTTTTCCAAAATAAAAAATTTTCCCTTCGTCCCCGTTGCTGTAAGTGGGGGAAAATGGCATTAAATTTCCCCAGTCCCTTTTGGGAAAACCAATTTTTTTTGGGAAATTGGGGCCTGTGTGGCCCAAAAAAGGGGAAATTAAAGATTTCTGCTTTTTAACAGGGAATGTCCACACAACACTTCACTTCCTAAGGGAAAAAATACCCCACAGAGCAGTATCACGCATTGATTGGTAGGGGCGGCCCCCAAAACGGGGAGGGGGGGCCCTTTGGTGCAAGAAATTTTTCGGGGCCCCCCCCCCCATCAAATAAATTTTTTTGGCGGGGCTGATTTTACGGGAAAACTTTTTCCCCCCCCACCAGACCAAAGCCCCCCCGACCGGGTTTCCTTACCGGGAAGCCCGTATCCTCTTTTTCCCCCGTCTCTGGAAGGGTGATTTTGCCTCCAGAAGACCCCGAAAAAATTGCTTTTTCCCCCAAAAGCAACTAAACCCGCCCCCCTTCTTACTGATAGGATCAGCCCCCCCCAAAACGTTTCTTTTTCAGCATTTTCCCCTCGGGACTCAATCCCCGAAAAGCAGAAAAGTCCGCGGGGTGCGGCGCATGTCCCCCCCCCCGGGGGCAATGCTGCCAAAAAAAGGGGGCCCCCGGGGGTGCGATGCAGGGCCCCCCCACAGCACAGAACTCAAAGCAAATAGTGCCCCGGGGGGCGGCGCCAGGCAGCTACATCCCACAGCTCTTTTTCCCCCCCCCGGGCCCACATTTAAAAGCGAGGGGGATGCCAGGGGGCCCCCACCCCCACCCCCGGGCAGCTGGCACATTTCAGCCCGGGGGGGGAATCACAAGGCGGCCCTCCAGTTGCGGCGGGGCCCCCTTTTGGGGCCCCCTTTTTCTCTGGTCACTACATTTTTAAACAGCAAGTAAAACTTCAAAAACACCTGTACTTTTTTTTGGGGGGCCCCCTTATTTGGGGGAAATTTTTTATGGATCACCTTAATAAAAAGGGGATGGGGTTTGGGGGAAACAACTTCTGGGTTTTTGGCACATTTTTTAAAATGGGAAAAGGGGGAAAAAACCCTTTTTACAAACAGGAAGTTGATATACCAACCATTTTTCCCTTTTTTTTAAGTTATCCATATAAATTTCCCCCCCCCTTTTAGGCCCCCCCCTGTAGTAGACCCGAGAGCAAACCGAGCTTACAGAGAATAAGGGGAAAAAAAACCCAGCTTTACTCCGAGATAAAGGGGGGAAAAAAAACCCCCAACTTACTTTAAGTTGGGGGAAAAAATTTTGACAGTAACTAAGTTATTTTGGGGGGATCTGGTAAAACCCCCAAAAAAAGAATCAACACATACCAGGTTAAATTGGGGGTGTAAGGAGGAGGGTCCATCGGGGACAGTTGCCTGCAGGGGAAGGGGGTTTTAAAATTTTTTTTTTTTTTTTCCTAAAAAATGGAAAATAAATTAAATTTTCCCCCAAAACATAAAGTTTTTAAAAACCCGGGGACCCCCACCCCCCACAGAAAATTTTTAGGTTTTTTTTAAAAATAAAAGGGGGGTTTTTGCTGTGGGTTTTGCAGTACTACCCCTAGCATAGGATGGATTTATAGAAATCTCCCGCCCCCTGTGCTTTTCTTTTTCCCCCTTCATAACGCCAACAGCGACTTTGCAAGCAGTAGGAGCAGGGGAAAATTTTTTTTGTGGAAAACCCCAAAGGTTTTTCGTGGGGAATACACCAAAAACACTGCCCCAGAATCCTGACGCGATCTCCTGCAGAGAACACGGGCGTCTTACAAAGAAACGACTCTGCTCCAAAGCTGGCACCCTGATCGTGGGCACTGTAACTTATACATTTAGGGTTGTGCCCTAAAATACAAATGTTTTACATAAATCACAATACACTATTACATACAATATCTAACAAACATACATACAACTCCAGACACACGAACATGTAAACAACAGCAAGATGTGTACACTTTACATATACAAACAAACCGAACATGGATATATTCACATTAAACATATATATGCAAGAACACATATTAACATATAAATAAACATGCATACACACTTGTTGTATATGATTGTGTATATCTGTATCTGTATATGATTTTGACTGTAAATGATTGTGTTATGATCCTGTGTGTGACATGATTGTGTATGTGTGTATGATTGTGTGTAAAAGATCATTATGTGTGCATATGATCATTTTATGTGTTTTAGGGACGGTGTATGATTGTATTATTTATCATTGTTTATATGATTGTCATATATAATTGTGTGTATATGACTGCATGATTGTGTAGGCCCGTTTCAATCTATGCGTCCTGTGTTTTTGGCTGCCCAGCCTGCCCCGCGCTTTTGCAAATGCAACACAGGGGCATTTAGGGGCTTGACGCATAGATGCCCTGCATTTGCGCCAGTGCACTTGGTGCCCCCAAATTATATCCCATGGCCGGCACACCCCAGCGCACGCTCTGGAAACTCTGAATCACAAGTGAAACTGGCAGATGCCAGGGTTTGCATGCGCTTGTCAACGCCCCTGGAAAAATCACATTATGCGTTTCCGGGTGCTACGTCACAGGCACATGCCCTTGGCGTCTGCCAGTTTCATTGTGATTCAGATTTCCAGACGCGCGCTCGGCGTGCTTGGCCATAGGATATAATGGAACCCAAGTGCACCTGACGCAAATCAGGGCATCTATGCGTCCCTGCGCTAGCCTGGCCAAGCCCCTAAATGCCCCTGCCTTGCATTGCAATAGCGCGGGGCAGGTGGGCACCAAAAACACAGGCCCAAAAAGATGTGAAACGGCCTATGTATGTATATATTGTGTATATGATGGTAGTGTTATGAAAATGTATGGTATATGATTGTGTGTACAGTATATAGTTAAAATTGTGTTATATGATTGATTGTGCAACTGTATACTGAAAAGAAGAATCATACACACATACACAATTGTAAACCCACATGAAATCATATCCCTACATGCCCCAATCATGTACACAACGTATACAATCATATGCAGACATTTACAATATATACACACTCCCTTCATAACACACTTACACAACAATCATATACAATCATATATACTCACAATCAATTATACACACACATACAATCATATCATATACACACTACACAATCACTTCAGACATACAACATTGGGGTTCTTTTTACTTTTGATGATTCTGGGCAGATCTTCTATCTCCTGTCCTGTCACACACAGGTCACTGTCTTCACAGGAAGGAGGTCGGGTGCACGGGGTGACCTCCCATCACACATGGCCACACACAGCAACTGCTCTCGGCCCTCTTTTGCTCTTCCGTACTTGATGCAGGGGAGGGGGCAGACCTTCACTCACAAGTAAATGTGTCAGTTGGCCGGCCGAATCACAGTCTTACAGCAGAGGGAAGGGGGCAAGCAGTTTGTTGTGTGCGGCATTAGGGGTACCGCAGCATACGGCCCCCCTGCACAGCCCTGATCATCACATTCTGCCGCATGTTGGGCCACCACCCACCGGAAGAAGCGATGGCGCACAGTATGTGCGCTTTGTATTTAATCACTGCCCTCCTCCCGGGCCTGAGCAGCTGCCTGGGAACCACCTGGGACAAATTCCCCTGCACCCCGGCCTTCCCGCCCCCACCCTCCGTCTGACAGGGGAATGGACCTGCCGCTGGAGCTTCAGGGGGCCCCCTACTGGTCGGGGGGGCCCCGGTGCAGCTGCACCAGCGCACCACGGTAGTTCCCCCCTGGATTGGGGTTTGCAGGGTGGTTATTACACATGAATCTGCAAAGGCAATGTTTACCCTACTTATATACCGTGTAAAGCCCTTTTTCAGCCCAAAAATTGGCTGAAAAGCTCCCCCTCCTTATACACGGTCAATAGGTGGGGGGGCTGTGTCCGGGGTGGGAGGCTGGAGAAGGGGGGGGAAAGGGTGCTGTATGAGCGCCCCCATCACGTGGGACTGCTCATTATATAGCACTCTTCCCCCTGTCAATCAGCGGCAGGGAACAGTGCATATCTGGCCCCCAAATCTGGCACTCGCCCCCCCCCTCTGTGTAAGGGCCCCCGCTGCTTATCTTACCATCCCCGGTCTTCTGCACGTGCCGGTCCTCGGTGCTCCGTCCTCGCTGCTCCCCCCCCCGGCTGCATCCCGGGGTCCCCGGCCTTCGCACATATGAGTCATCGTGCGAAAGGGCGGGGATCCCATGCAGACAGGACAGCATGGAAAATGGGGCACAAAACCGGCGCTGTGCAGAAACCAGGGATGGTAATTAAGCAGCAGGGGGGCCTTTCAAAGAGGGGGGCGGTGCCAGCAAATTTGGGGGCCTGTATACCCCTGGGGCTGCTGTGTACCCTGGGGGTGCTGTGTACCCCTGAGGCGCTGTTACCCCTGGGGTGCTGTGTATACCCCTGGGCTGCTGTGTATACCCCGGGGCTGCTGGATATCCCGGGTGGCTCTGTTAAACCCCTGGGGTGGCTGTGTATACCCCCGGGGGTGCTGTGTATACCCTGGGGCGGTGTGTAACACTGCTGGGGCTGTTTTTACCCTGGGAGGCTGCTGTAAACCACTGGGGTGCTGTATATACTGCTGGGGGCCTGAAAACCACTGGGAGCTGCTGTATACCACTGAGGCTGCTTTTACTGTGGGGCCGTATATCCACTGGGAGGGGGCTGTAAACTACCACTGGGGGGGCCTGTATACCACACGCTGGGGGACTGATACCTGTGCTGGGTCCACCCTCGGCTTTTTACACGAGTCAATAAGGGTTTTTCCCCGGTTTTGGGGGCAAAAGTAGGGGGGTCGGCTTATACACGGGTCGGCTTATACACGAGTATATACGGTATAGTGTGTGGGAAATTAAGCCACATTTTGGAATGTAATTAAGTTTGCAGTAGTATTTAGCATCATTGCCAGGTAGGGAATAAAAATCATGTACTCCTATGGACTACCCAATTAATGTGCCCACACACCCATTACATGACATTGAGGATGTGTGGAGCTCCATGAGTATTCAGCTGAGCTGCGTGATTTGTGCCTTGAAACACTCCCACACATTTTTAAATGCAAATGCATTGCTAATGGACCACAGAAAACTTTGTGTACATGTGGGCAAATAATGTTGGTACAACGTCACAATATTGTTGAAAACATAAATTTTTATGTACTTTTAACACAAAAAACGCACTTTACTCACAGAGGACTCAGTCAATTAATTTTCTTGACACTGTCTTTGTCGCTGACATCAAGTCAGACATCTGTGTATGGCTAGGGTCACATTTGCGATGTCCCCTAGCCTGCCGGATTCCGGTATTATCTTAAACTTTTTCCAGCCCGCATAGCGTTTCCGCTATGCGGTGCGGGAAAACCCGCTGCCCTTAGTTACCCGCTGTTTACCTGCACGACCTGTCACACAGGCGCGGCTCGGAGGCGTTTTACACGCCGCCAGGAAATCGTGTCTCAACGGTTTCTGTGCGGCGCTGTAAAACGCCCTCCGAGCCGCTGCCTGGGGTGACGGGTCTGCAGGTAAACACGGGTAACTAAGGGCAGCGGTTTTCCAGCACCCCCCATAGCAAACCTATCGGCGCTGGAAAAAAGTTCTAAGATAATACCGGAAACCCGGCAGGCTAGGGGCACATCGCAAATTGACCCTAGCCTATGTGTGATACGCCATGTCCACACACCTCCGCTGTAAGTATTTTAGGGGTTCTCCGCAAAATACTTAGGTTTTTTCCGAGAACGGAGGCGTGGTGCGGGCGCTTTCTGCGAAACGGTCACGGAGCCCATGGTTACCCAAATGTGTATGTGGTAACCTTTTCACAGACAAGGCTGCCTGGTGTCCGCTTAAGCCGAGCAACGGGGAATCGCTGCTAACAGTGTTTCCTGCCCGCTCGGGGAAAGGGGACACTAGGCACCTACTGTGTGAAATGATTACCACGATACACATGGTAACCAGGGGCTCCGGGGACCGTCCGCAGAAAGCGGACCACAAAAACCACCAGAACATCCCCAAGAGCACACTATGTTACTAAGTAGGGATCCCATTTACCAAATGTTTTTTTTTTAGCCACTTACGTAATGGGGTCTAATGCCTAAGTTTTTAGCTAATTCATTGGACAGGGCATCAATTCTCTCAGGACTTTACTTATGCTACCATGGGGACAGTGCTGTTGGGAATAAAGGTGCAGCATGATGCCCCAACCACTTACAGACCCTTTCCCCCTCTCCTCCGCAATGGGGCAAGGGGAAGGTCATTCTGCACGGTCAGGTTGAGGTGACACCCAATTGTACAGCCAGGGCTGCCACTAGAAATTTTGGGGCCCTTACTGCCAAAATTTTGGGCCCCCCTGAAACCCGCCCAGACTCCCCTGGCTCCACCTACACCCATGCTCTGCTTCTTCCTAAGCTCTGCCTCCACTCATGCTCCCCTCCACCCAAACATACATTATATTCAGGGCCGGTTTTAGGCAAAGTGGGGCCCTAGGCAAAAGGTTAAAGGGCCCTAAATGCTCAGGCCCCTTTCACATCTAAGCTTTGCTGCATTTTGTCAATTTGCATTTCCCCTGCGTTTTTACCGCAAAAACGCACAAAACGCATGCTTTTTTTTCCCATTGATTTTAATGGAAACACATGCAAAAAAACCTGCCCAAAAAAACATCGGGGAAGACGTTTTGTGCTGCGTTTGCAAAAATGCATGCGTTCCTTGAAAACATGGGGAAAAAACGCTACGTTTTTAATGCGTTTTTAGCGGTAAAAAACGGCTAGAAAGGAAATTTAGCAAAACGCACACCAACCTTGATGTGGAACAGGCCGTAGATTATATGGAAAAGTGACTTATAAGTTGATTATCTATCAGAATAAGAACATCTGAACGTCATTTTTATTTCAATCATAAAAAAAACAAACTAAATTTGTAAAAAAAAAAAAATTTTTTTTTTTTTTCCGAACCCATGATGTTTTAATTTTTGAAGATACAAGATATGTGAGGGGTTACTTTATGTGCCCTTAGCTGACATTTTTTACTGATACCATTTTTTAGTCAGATACATTTTGATCGCCTTTTATTTTCATTTTATTTTTAAAAAACGTGGTGGCCTAAAAAACATAATTCTGGTGTTTTTATTTTTTTCCCATTACGCCCTTTTCCAATTGGATTAATTTACTTCATATATTGATAGCTTAGATTCTTACGAACGCAGCGATACCAAATATGTGTATTTTTACATTTTTTTCACTGTTTTATTGCTATTTTCAGTTCAGCTCCTTTGGGGCCCCTAAGAGAGTGGGTGCCTAGGCAACTGCCTAGTCTGCCCCCCCTAACGCCGGCCCTGATTATATTTATAGTGAAAAATTGGAACAGCACGAAAAATTACCTCAATTTATGTGCAAAGCTTTCCAACCAGCAATCAAGATGGTTCCTTACAACAGATTGAAAAATGGAAAAACAGCACAAAAAAATAAGTGGACTTTATTGCCTAATGCGTAGCCATGCCATTGGGCAATTAAGTCCATTTTTTCTATATTTTTGTGCTGCTTTTCCTTTTTTTACACTCTCTCTATTATATTACACACACACACCTTGAGATGCTGTGGGCTGAATACACAATAGCGTAGCCTGTATATACAATAAGAGAATACACAATAGAGACCATTTTCTGGCTGTATAGACAATGGAGACAGCTGCAGGCCCGCCATATAGACGATGGAGATGGCTGGTGGCTTTACACTCAGTAAGGATACACAATAGAGACTACTGCTGGCTGTACACAATAGAGAATGCACAATAGAGACTGCTGCTGGCCATATACACAATGGAGATGGCTGTGGGACAAATGCACAATGGAGACGCTGTGGGATAAATGCACAATGGATCAGCTACAGGATAAATGCACAATGGAGACGGCTGCGGGACAAATGCACAATGCAGACAGCTGCGGGACAAAAGCGCAATGGAGACGGCAGCGGCAGAGAGAGAGAGACAGACAGAGAGAGACAGAGAAAGAGACAGACAGAGAGACAGACAGAAAGAGACAGACAGAGAGAGAGACAGACAGACAGAGACAGATAGAGAGACATACAGAAGAACAGAGACAGACAGAGAGAGAGACAGAAATACAGAGACAGATAGAGAGAGAGAGAGAGACAGAGACAGACAGAACAAAACAGACAGACAGATAGAGAGACAGACAAGCATATAACTCACCACAGCAGCTCCTCCTGACTCTAGTCACTTGCATCCTGCCGTCAGTGCTGGTGCCCGCCGCTTTGCTTCCTGTTTGCGGGCTGCACCAGCGCTCCTATGTACAGGAGCCTCCTGTCAGAGGAGACAGGGCAGGGCTGAGGGCCCACTTAAGAGATGAGAGGGCGGCCCTGCTGCCAGTGCTAGTGCCCGCGTGACTCCCTGTTTTTCAGGCTACACCGGCAGTTGCCCTGCCTGTAATGGACAGGAGGAGAGAGGGTCAGGGGGCAGGACCCGACACTGATTCTTCACAGGAGAGGGGAGTCTCAAGACATGAGTCTCAAGACATGAGTGGCGGGGCCCGGAGGAGATCGGGGCCCACTCAAAATGGCCATACTCCCCTGCCCCTGTTTTTTGGGTGCAGTAAAAAAAGTATTGTTTTTTTAACTTGGGGCCCTATGGGAAACGCATTCATTACCGCATGGTACATATAGGTACCATCCGTTAACACATATTTGATTTTAAGAAAAAAAGGACAAAGTCCAAAAACGTTCAGGGCAAAGGAGGCACAAAAATGCAGCCTTGGAAGAATGGATTTGACATGGAAAACACTTCCAAAAACGGATTGCTATGTGTGACCCTAGCCTAAGCCTGGTCTGCGTTTTTGCGTCATTTGCGTTTTCTATCGTTTTTACCGCTAAAAACTCATGCGTTTTTGACCCATTCATTTTAATAAAACGCATGCAAAAATGCATGTGCATTTTCCAAACGCAAAAATGTAGCGTTTTGCAAACGCAGCCGAAAAGGTCGATCAATGCGACTAGGGCTGCGCTTGCAAAAACGCATGCGTTTTTGCATTTCAAAATGCACATGTTTTTTGCATGCGTTTCCATTAAAGTCAATGGGGGCAAAAAAGCATGCGTATGTATGCATTTTCAGCGTAAAAACTCATAGAACGCAAGATGAAGCAAAACGCAGACCAGGCTTAGAGGTAAAAGGGGCCTCACAGTTAGTTAGACAGTAGCTAGCATTGGCGATGGTGACACCTATATACTTTTGGTGAGTCTGAACATGTCAAAATGCTGCTACTCCTCCAAAGGGCTTGGAACTATGTCACACAAATCAAATTTTTAACTAACTACAGGGTCTGAGTATTCAAAGCAGAAAGTGGATAAATAGCTTCCTATTTTTTCTTTCTTGAGATATAGCCTCATTGAGCCTTATTCATCAAGCAAAAAGGATAAGGCAACAGGGCATTCACCAACATCATTTGTGGCTCTCTTAGGCTCATCTGTCTTCTTGCAGTGTGACACATGGATCCAGTTTCGACTTTCCCTCAGGCTTTACAGTCATCTCAGTTATCACTGATTTTGGGAGGGCCCATCAAATCAGGCTCAAAGGCTCTTCTGATGTGACCACCACTCAATCTCCCGGTATAGGGACTGGCTCCCTTCCACAGAATCTCGATATGGAAAGAAGAGTAAACTCACAGTATATGTCAGACAAGTGTTTTGTAAATGCCACAAGATAAGAAGATAGCATCTGTAGCTGCTGCCTAGAGGCTGACCCAAATAACACCTCCATTGGGTGAGGCCTGTTTTTCTGTTGGGAGTCTACTTGATTGAGAAAAGTACAAGGGGAAAAATTGTGTCCATCGTCTGCCCGACTCCACCATGGCTTTATGGATTTCAGTTTCAGGGTCCCTTTGAGTCTCTTACTCTACCACTAATTTGTGGATGGTACTGAGTGGAAAGGCCTGTTCCACTCCCAGGGTGAACATTATTTCCCTGCATCATTTCTCAGTTGAAGTGGGTGCCTCTGTCACCTTCTATAGTCTCAGGCACCCTGTATCAGCAGACAACGTCTGAGATTAATTTCTTTGTTGTAGCCTTTCCAGTGGCTTTAGATATGGGGGTACATTTCCAGCCATCCTGAAAACGTTCGACCCACAGAAGTACATACTTTTAGGTTTCCACCTTGGGAAGTTGAAATAGTCTTTCTGGGGGCACTGGAATGGGTAAAGATGCCTTGGTGTGTCTCATTGGCGTCTTTGTGGTGCACCCTATATTGTTAAGCAGAAGTCACACAATCGTATTTGGCTGTTGATGGATGGTATTGTTGGGTGGTGTTTGACCCACCATGGGATGCAGAACCCGTGGAAGACAAACATTGTTCCCCATGTGCCCAGTCCTTCTGGTTACTGCACAGCTCCTTTCTCTTGCCTTATGGGAAATTTTTCAGCACCAGCTTGTTGTTGTAGCTTCTGGAGATTGTTATAGATCACACGTGAGTCCAAGGAGGAAGCCAGCTCTGCGCTGTGACCCTAGTAGGTGGTCTCTTGGTTGGTAAGGTTGTTTGATCAACAGTCCTCTGAATTAGTGGGCCCCGTTTAATTGCCAAGTTTTGTCAGCACCCAGATGACTTTGATTATATTTCAAGAGACCACTACGTAGAACAGTCATGCATCTCAAAGCAGCTTCTTTTTGCTCAAAAAAGTGTTTATCACATTATCGTCTCTCATTTATAAGTAGAAAGAAGTAGTCAGTAGTAGTCCGTTAGAAAGTAGCAGCATAATCTACAGCTACGTCCTCCAACTCATTTCTGTACAAAAGTCAATAGGACGCTCTAGTCCCTTAGTGAACCTAAAGTCCATCGTGTTTGACCAAGGCAGAACTTGGCTAATTTTTAATTTAAATGAGTTAAGGAAGCAGGAAGAAAAGTGACTCATCATAAGCAGAGAAAACAGCATATTCCTCTTATAAGATGTAATAGGAGTTTCTTATATTTGCTTGTAACATTGATACGTATAAAGTTGTTGAAACAACAGGGACATTTAATGTCAGTAGAGAACCTGCCTTGTGTAAACCAAACAATTGTTCTACATGCATAAAACACATAATAGATGACTGCAGTCTGCTATCCTCAATAACACAGAAAGGGAAACATTAGTCATGTGCGCTTCAACAAATGGGATCTTTATTGTACACAAAATGACAGTGCAAGGAACAAACATAATGAGGAAATCTACTAGGACAGGTTGTTTTATTAGGACCTTGTCAATCAGCTGCTTTCATTACACATTGGATTGCTTCCGACCAGCCTTGAACTTTACACAAACATCTGTTCTCTCTTCTTCAGGCGCCGGACAGTGAGGAACGTAATGGGAACTGCAAGAGCAGATAATTATCAATAATGGAATCATTACTTGTCTGTTCATTGTGGTCAATGATTTCACATTGAAGGTCACTTAACGAGAACTTGTACCAATACAAGTCCAATTAGATGAGAGAATCTTAATGATATATTCAGGGGGTGGATTAGAGTATCCAGGGTCCCAGGCAGGTTAGGAGGCAACAGCTTTATGTATTACTAGATGGGTGCCCGATGCTATCGCATCGGGAGGCACAGACTCACACACAGACTCACACAGACACACAGACTCACACACACAGATTCACACACAGACAGACACACAGAAAGACACACACACAGACAGACACACACACAGATTCATACACAGACAAACACACAGACTCACACGTACACAACAGTCACACACACAGACAGACACAAACAGACAGACACACACACACAGACTCCAACACAAAACGGCTGCCATCTACTATATAATCATCTAATTCTGAAATACTGCTCGCTGATTGGTCGCGGGCGGCTGGCACAACCCATCAGCGACGGGGTATTTCCGTTAAAGACGGACAGAATTAGACGATTATATAGTAGACTAGATGGAGCCCTGATGTTATCACATCAGGAGGGCGGTTACATCACCATGGGGGCAGGCTTTGCGATGCTGAGGGAGACGGCTGTCTCTCCCCCTCGTGCTCTCTCCCCCTTGTTTATTGTCTCTCTCCCCCCAAGCGCTCTCCCCCTCTGTGTGCGATGATGTCTGTCCATAATTCCCCATTGTGATGTCAAAATACCCCACTATGATTTCAAAATACCCCATTGTAAAGCAAATTAATACTCTATTGTGATGTCATAACACCTCCTCTACAATGTCATAATTAGAGATGAGCCACCACCCCTAGTGATCGTGTTCGATTCGATCCGTCAAATCAGCGGAGCGTTCGAGGAATGTCCATCGAACACCCCGGAACTTTAAATAAACAGCTATGTGGGGCTGATTCACTTCCGCAATGTATATACATACATTGCGGAAGTAAAATTCAGTAAAATAAAGTGTTAAAAATAAAAAAAAATGTATGCTCACCTTCCCACGGTCCACCAATGGCTCCGGCAAGGTCCTGTTGCTGATAGGACCTGTGGTGACGTCAGTTATTGCGGAACTCCGGTCACATGACACGATTGCTATGATAGCAAATCAGCTGACAACGCACGTCACATACCGCCAGCGGCGGATGCAGAACTGAGAGGGAGCACTGGAATATGGACCAGAGCATTCAAGCAGTGGAAATACGGTAAGGTATCGTGTATGTCTGTCTCTGTTTGGCAGCTTTCAAACACCTTTGAAGGTGTTTTTTTAATGTGTTTAAAGTTGACTCCCATTGATTTGAATGATTTCCGGAAAATTTGGCGAACATTTGTCAAACACTCTACATTTGCTGTACAAATCTGAATGCAAACACTCAGGTGTTCACTCATCTCTACCCATGACATGAAGCTCCATTCTCACAATTTGCTAATTACTATGCCAGAGTAGGTTTCCACTCGGCATTGGTGACTTTCACGCACTATGCATCTCAGCACTCAACAACCACGCTCTGAAACGTTATGTGATCTACCAGCTTGCGAGTTGGTGTATTCCTGAATACTTCCACTCGCAGTTGATTGTGGAATATTTAGAAGGGACATTCATAAAGTAACTTGCTACTAGATGACGTCCTTTTTCAGGACCACGTTTGAATTCAACAAGCTCTTTAGAAGGACACATTCTTTCACAAATGTAACAAATGTATGTAAAGGCAGACACAATTGATGGGTGCTTGATTTTATACACCTGATTTAGACTGAATGAAAAACTTGAATTCAATGATGGTAAGATGTGTCCAATAGTTTGTCCATATTGTGTATGTTCAGATTGATCAGGGCTGCATTTTCTTGTTTACAAAAGCTCCAAATCTCATTTACAGGAAAGCAAAATAACATTTTTGTCCACCTGCAGCCACCACCACAGGAGTTTATAGGTTTAGGAAATACTCAGTGAGCTCCCATTAGTGGTGGCTAAAGACCAGAATACGGCAATGTAGAATATTTTTGAAAAACATTTCAAAACAAAACATAAAGATATAAATCAGATGAAAATTTGGAAAAATAACTTACGGTTTATAAACCACATAATGAATACACTATACAATATAAAGTCTACAGACAACTGGGCAAGGTGAGCAATATAACACATGAGAAGTTACTTTATTAAGGTGTTAAGACTCTATTGCGCCCTTGTCTGCCCCTTTAGGTATTATATTGACTCTGACCTTTGCCTGGATTTTGACTCTTCTATAGAGATTAGCCACCACCCTGATGTTTGAATTCCATTCGTCAAATTTGCTGTGTGTTCGTCGAATGTTCGTTGAATGTTCATCGAACTCCATTGAAAATCAATGTAAAATGTGTTATAAGGTTAGTACCGGGTGGGGGGATCAACTACAGGGAGGGGGGAGCACAGCACCGGGAGCTTTCCTGCTCTGTGCTGCGCTCCCCGCTCCCTGATGCCCCCTCCCTGCTCCCTGGATCTGCTCCCCCCGCCCGATCCTAACTTAGGATCAGGCGAGGGGAGCGATGAGGGGGCATCAGGGAGCGTTGAGCGCAGAACAAAACAGAAAAGCCGGCGGTGAAGTCTCACAGCTGGATTTCCCGCTGTTTATTTCAAATGATCAGCTGATGCACAGCTCAGCTACATCTCTGGTAGAGGTTCTCTACCAGAGATGTAGCTGAGCTAAAGAAGAAAACCTGATTGGACTATGTCAGACGGAAGATGAATTTTTTAATAAAGGTGGAGTCTGTAAATGTATTTTTTGTTTTATTTCGAATAAAATAATTTTTCTGCGTGTTATGGTTTTTTTTTTAAAATTCACTAGAAATTCATGGTGGTCATGTCTGATATTGGCATGACCCCATGAATTTCGGGCTTAGGGCCAGTTGATAACACAAAGCTGGCCCTAACCCCTTTATTACCCAGTGAGCCATGGCACCAGGCCCTGAATGAACTGGGTTCAGCGCCAGAAGATGGCGCTTTTCTGAACGCACCATTTTCTGGGGGGCTGCAGGCTGCAGTTCACAGCAAGGGGTGCACTGAAAGCTTAGGCCTCCATGCACTGCAGATTCCAGCCCCCAGCTGCCTAGTTGTACCTGGCAGTACACGGAAATAGCGCGGAGCCCCACATATTTTTTTATTTAATTATTTCATGAAATTCATGAAATATTTAAAAAAAAAGGGCTTCCTTCTATTTCTCTTTCCAGGCAGGTATAAACAGGCACCTGGGGGTTTGAGGCAGCCCTTCCTGCCTGCTGTACCTGGCTGGACACAAAAATACGGCGAAGCCCACGTCAAATTTTTTGGGAAAAATTCATTAAAAAAATACATTTAGGGACTGCATCTTTATTAACCCCTCGAAGCTGGAGCGCTGCGGCATTGTAAGGGGCCGCTGTCCTGAGCTGTCCTCGGGTGACCTGAGTTAACCCAACTTACAATGCCGATTTTTTATTAGAAATAAAACAAAAAATACACTTGGAGACTCCATCTTTATTAAAAAATTCCTCCTCCGTCCGACGTAGTCCAAAATATCTACCAGAGATGTAGCTGAGCTGTGCAGCACCCGGCTGGGAAAGTTCATGTGAGTTCATGCTGCATGAACTCACATGAACCCTCACAGCACCACGGCTACTTCAAATGAACAGCTGATCTCCATCAGCTGATCATCTATTATATAATTGCCGTAACTGACTTCCGTCGGAGCGGCGCGACTTCCGGTGGCTTTGTTAGCGAGTCCAGGTTTCTTATCCTGGACTCTTCCGTGGCCGCGTAGCGGCCACGGTGACTCACGAAGCAATGCCCGCAAAGCGGGCATTGCGAGTCGTTGCAGACTTGCGAAGCAATGCCCGCGAAGCGGGCATTGCGAATCGTTGCAGACTTGCGAAGCAATGCCCGCGAAGCGGGCATTGCGAGTCGCTAACAAAGCCACAGCTACCAGGGACTCGCATAGCGCTGTACTGTACACCGCTATAGTATACTACAGTCCCATACCCATACGCTTCAGGCCTGACAGGCGTATGGCCATGGGACTGTAGTATACCATAGCGCTGTACACTACAGCCCGCTACCAGGGACTCGCATAGCGCTGTAGTGTACACCGCTATAGTATACTACAGTCCCATACCCATACGCTTCAGACCTGACAGGCGTATGGCCATGGGACTGTAGTATACCATAGCGCTGTACACTACAGCCCCATGCTCTTAGCCACCCCCTCAGTGCGCCGCCCCTACCCCCTAAGTGCCGCACCCCTACACCCTAAGCCCCGACCCGCCGCACCTATGCCCCTACCCCCTAAGCCCCGCCGCCTCCTAAGCTCCCGCCGCTTTCCCCCGCCGCTTTCCCCCGCACCTATGCCCCTACCCCTAAGTCCGCCGCACCCCTACACCCTAAGCCCCGACCCGCCGCACACCTAAGCCCCTACCCCCTAAGTCCGCCAAACCACTACACCCTAAGCCCCGACCCGCCGCACCTATGCCCCTACCCCCTAAGTCCGCCGCACCCCTACACCCTAAGCCCCGACCCGCAGCACCTATGCCCCTACCCCCTAAGCCCCGCTGCCGCACCCCTACACCCTAAGCCCCGACCCGCCGCACCTATGCCCCTACCCCCTAAGCCCCGCCGCCTCCTAAGCTCCCGCCGCTTTCACACCGCCCGACCCGCCGCACCTATGCCCCTACCCCCTAAGTCCGCCGCACCCCTACACCCTAAGCCCCGACCCGCCGCACACCTAAGCCCCTACCCCCTAAGTCCGCAAAACCCCTACACCCTAAGCCCCGACCCGCCGCACCTATGCCCCTACCCCCTAAGTCCGCCGCACCCCTACACCCTAAGCCCCGACCCGCCGCACCTATGCCCCTACCCCCTAAGCCCCGCCGACTCCTAAGCTCCCGCCGCTTTCCCCCGCCACTGTCGCTAACACCTAAAGCCCTACACCCGAAGCCCCCGCCGTCCCCTAACCTAACGTCCCCGTCGATCACTTACATGCCTTCTTAATCATCTGATCGTCCGTCCGATCCACAAGTCCTCCGTCCGGCCAGGCGTCCTCTTCATCCGGCCCCGGGGGTCTTCTCTCTTCTTTCCGCCATCTCCGCCTCTTCGTCCGGCCCCGGGGATCTTCTGTCTTCTTTCCGCCAACTTCCATCTCCGACGTCCTCTTCAGTTATCATTAACATAGAATGGACGACAAATCCGCCATTCTATCTTAATGAGATCTGAGGGGCTCTTCTGATTGGTCGCTCTCTACTGCCCTCAGCCAATCAGAAGAGCCCCTCCTTTCCCATTCAAATACATTAGCGGTGTGTCGGCGATTTTATGGCCGGCCACCTGGTTCTATTTGTCGGCCCTAAAATCGCCGACACACCGCTAATGCATCTCTATGGGCAGTGAGCCCGATTTCGGATTGGTCGCCGACCAATCAGAATTCGAGCTCACTGCCCATAGACATGCATTAGCGGTGTGTCCGCGATTTTAGGGCCGACAAATAGAACCAGGTCGCCGGCCATAAAATCCCGGACACACCGCTAATGTATTTCAATGGGAACAAATAAATTTAATAATAAAAAAAATAATTAAAAAATAATTAAAAAATAATAAAATTTCAGCGGACCTGAATGAGAACTGTGTCTCAGCCTAAATAATAAATTTAATAATAAAAAAAATAATTAAAAAATAATTAAAAATTAATAAAATTTCAGCGGACCTGAATGAGAACTGTGTCTCAGCCTAAATAATAAATTTAATAATAAAAAAAATAATTAAAAAATAATTAAAAAATAATAAAATTTCAGCGGACCGGAATGAGAACTGTGTTTCAGCCTAAATAATAAATTTAATAATAAAAAAATAATTAAAAAATAATTAAAAAATAATAAAAAAATAAATAAAAAATAATAAATAATTCAATAAAAATAATAATAAAAAAATTAAATATATGCTAATTATATCAGCCCTTCCAGCGGACCTGAATGAGAACTGGGTCTCACCCTAAATAATAAATTTAATAATAAAAAAAATAATTAAAAAATAATTAAAAAATAATAAAAAAATAAATAAAAAATAATAAATTATTCAATAAAAATAATAATAAAAAAAATAAATATATGCTAATTATATCAGCCCTTCCAGCGGACCTGAATGAGAACTGGGTCTCAGCCTAAATAATAAATTTAATAATAAAAAAAATAATTAAAAAATAATTAAAAAATAATAAAAAAATTAATAAAAAATAATAAATAATTCAATAAAAATAATAATAAAAAAATTAAATATATGCTAATTATATCAGCCCTTCCAGCGGACCTGAATGAGAACTGGGTCTCAGCCTAAATAATAAATTTAATAATAAAAAAAATAATTAAAAAATAATTAAAAAATAATAAAAAAATAAATAAAAAATAATAAATAATTCAATAAAAATAATAATAAAAAAATTAAATATATGCTAATTATATCAGCCCTTCCAGCGGACCTGAATGAGAACTGGGTCTCAGCCTAAATAATAAATTTAATAATAAAAAAAATAATTAAAAAATAATAAAAAAATAAATAAAAAATAATAAATAATTCAATAAAAATAATAATAAAAAAAATAAATATTTGCTAATTATATCAGCCCTTCCTGCGGACCTGAATGAGAACTGGGTCTCAGCCTAAATAATAAATTTAATAATAAAAAAAATAATTAAAAAATAATTAAAAAATAATAAAAAAATAAATAAAAAATAATAAATAATTCAATAAAAATAATAATAAAAAAATTAAATATATGCTAATTATATCAGCCCTTCCAGCGGACCTGAATGAGAACTGGGTCTCAGCCTAAATAATAAATTTAATAATAAAAAAAATAATTAAAAAATAATTAAAAAATAATAAAAAAATAAATAAAAAATAATAAATAATTCAATAAAAATAATAATAAAAAAATTAAATATATGCTAATTATATCAGCCCTTCCAGCGGACCTGAATGAGAACTGGGTCTCAGCCTAAATAATAAATTTAATAATAAAAAATATAATTAAAAAATAATTAAAAAATAATAAAAAAATAAATAAAAAATAATAAATTATTCAATAAAAATAATAATAAAAAAAAAATATATATGCTAATTATATCAGCCCTTCCAGCGGACTTGAATGAGAACTGGGTCTCAGCCTAAATAATAAATTTAATAATAAAAAAAAGAATTAAAAAATAATTAAAAAATAATAAAAAAATAAATAAAAAATAATAAAATTATTCAATAAAAATAATAATATTAATGCTAATAATAATGTTATTAATGCTATTATTAATGCTAATAATGCTATTATTAATGCTATTAATGCTAATAATGCTATTAATGCTATTAATAATGTTATTAATGCTATTATTAATGCTAATAATGCTATTATTAATGCTATTTATGCTAATAATAATGCTATTAATGCTATTAATAATGCTATTAATGCTATTATTTATGCTATTAATGATAATATTTATCCTATTAATGGTATTATTAATGCTATTAATGCTAATAATAATGCTATTAATGCAATTAATGCTAATAATAATGCTATTAATGCTATTAATATTGTTATTAATGCTATTATTAATGCTAATAATGCTATTATTAATGCTATTAATGCTAATAATAATGCTATTAATGCTATTAATAATGCTATTAATGCTATTAATTATGCTATTAATGCTATTAATGCTAATATTTATCCTATTAATGGTATTATTAATGCTATTAATAATGCTATTAATGCTAATATTTATCCTATTAATGCTATTAATGCTATTAATAATGCTATTAATGCTATTAATTATGCTATTATTGCTATTAATGCTAATATTTATCCTATTCATGGTATTATTAATGCTAATAATAATGCTATTAATGCTAATAATAATGTTATTAATGATAATATTTATCCTATTAATGGTATTATTAATGCTATTAATGCTAATAATAATGCTATTAATGCAATTAATGCTAATAATAATGCTATTAATGCTATTAATAATGTTATTAATGCTATTATTAATGCTAATAATGCTATTATTAATGCTATTTATGCTAATAATAATGCTATTAATGCTATTAATAATGCTATTAATGCTATTATTAATGCTAATAATGCTATTATTAATGCTATTCATGCTAATAATAATGCTATTAATGCTATTAATAATGCTATTAATGCTATTATTTATGCTATTAATGCTATTAATGCTAATATTTATCCTATTAATGGTATTATTAATGCTATTAACGCTAATAATAATGCTATTAATGCTATTAATGCTAATAATAATGCTATTAATGCTTTTAATAATGTTATTAATGCTATTATTAATGCTAATAATGCTGCTATTATTAATGCTATTAATGCTAATAATAATGCTATTAATGCTATTAATAATGCTATTAATGCTATTAATTATGCTATTAATGCTATTAATGCTAATATTTATCCTATTAATGCTATTAATGCTATTAATAATGCTATTCATGCTAATAATATTGCTATTAATGCTCTTTATGCTAATACTAATGCTATTAATGCTATTTTTTATGCTATTAATTCTATTATTTATGCTATTAATGCTATTAATAATGCTATTAATAATGCTATTAATCCTATTAATGCTATTAATAATGCTATTCATGCTATTAATAATACTATTAATGCTATTAATGCTAATAATAATGCTATTAATGCTATTAATAATGTTATTAATGCTATTATTAATGCTAATAATGCTATTATTAATGCTATTTATGCTAATAATAATGCTATTAATGCTATTAATAATGCTATTAATGCTATTATTTATGCTATTAATGCTATTAATGCTAATAATAATGCTATTAATGCTATTAATTATGCTATTATTGCTATTAATGCTAATATTTATCCTATTCATGGTATTATTAATGCTATTAATGCTAATAATAATGCTATTAATGCTATTAATGCTAATAATAATGCTATTAATGCTATTAATAATGTTATTAATGCTATTATTAATGCTAATAATGCTATTATTAATGCTATTAATGCCAATAATAATGCTATTAATAATGCTATTAATGCTATTAATGCTAATATTTATCCTATTAATGCTATTAATGCTAATAATAATGCTATTAATGCTATTAATAATGCTATTAATGCTATTAATTATGCCATTAATGCTATCAATGCTAATATTTATCCTATTAATGGCATTATTTATGCTATTAATGCTAATAATAATGCTATTAATGCTATTAATAATGTTATTAATGCTATTATTAATGCTATTAATGCTATTATTAATGCTATTAATGCTAATAATAATGCTATTAATGCTAATATTTATCCTATTAATGCTATTAATATTGCTATTAATGCTAATAATAATGCTATTAATGCTATTAATAATGTTATTAATGCTATTATTAATGCTAATAATGCTATTATTAATGCTATTAATGCTAATAATAATGCTATTAATGCTATTAATAATGTTATTAATCCTATTATTAATGCTAATAATGCTATTATTAATGCTATTAATGCTAATAATAATACTATTAATGCTATTAATAATGTTATTAATGCTATTATTAATGCTAATAATGTTATTATTAATGCTATTAATGCTAATAATAATGCTATTAATGCTATTAATAATGTTATTAATGCTATTATTAATGCTAATAATGCTATTATTAATGCTATTAATGCTAATAATAATGCTATTAATGCTATTAATAATGTTATTAATGCTATTATTAATGCTAATAATGCTATTAATAATGCTATTAATGCTAATAATAATGCTATTAATGCTATTAATACTGTTATTAATGCTCATAATACTGCTAATAATGCTATTAATACTGCTATTACTGCTAATAATAATGCTATGGCTTATATTATTGCTATTGATGATGTGATTATTATTTAAAAATTTGTAAAAAAACAATAAACATATTTTAGATACCCGATGCATTTGCATCAGGCTAACAGCTATAACTACTATAATCATATTAATGCACGTTCTAGAATCCCGATGCATTTGCATCGGGCTCACAGCTAGTTTGAAATAACGGTCTGGAAAGCCAGCAGTGAGACTTCACCACCGGCTTTCCTGCTCTGTTCTGCACTCCCCACTCCCTGTGCCCCCTCAACAGCAGATCCAGGGAGCGGGGAGGGGGCATCAGGGAGCGGGGAGCGCAGCACAGAGCAGGAAAGCCGGCGGTGAAGTCCTCTTGTCATCACCGGTTTCCCCACCTGTGTCTTTCGCTCCCTGCTCTCTGATGCTTTGCTCCCCGCCCGGTCCTAACTTAGGATCGGGATGGGAGGCTGTGGGGGGCAGTGGATCGGGCTGAATAATTGTTTAAAAACCGGCGTCTTTTTACCGCCGGCTTTTAAACAATCATGCCCCCATTTCAGCCTTTTCCTCTGCCCCAAGACCACTTTATAGGGTCCTTTTGGTGAACGAACTGTTATCGAACATAACCTCAAACTGCTGAATTTGCAGCTAATTGTTTGCATTCGTCAAATGACTCAAACACCACCCAAAACAGCTCGAATTTGAGATTGGCGAACATTTTGAATCGAACATCGGTCATCTCTAATCTTCTACCGCCTGACGATTTTGTACTTTGGCTGCCCTCTCGGTTTTTGACACTGCCTTCTGACTGCACTTTTGGATCTTGATCTATTCCCTGACCTCCTACTCTTATCCTTTCCTGGCGATCTCCCTGCTCCAGTCTGCTGCTCACCTATAGGCAGCTACCTCCTGGGCTCTACTGTAATTCCAAATCCCTGTATAGGGGTGAAGGATCTTGGAGTTTCATGGGGTGCTGTCTTACCTGCAGCTCAGCCTTTGCAGTGGACTGTCATCATATGGTCTCTGCCTAAAAGCTAAAACCCCTTATGGAACTCCTTAGCTGAAATCCACCTAGAAATATAGCCAGCAAAGAAGAGTGGTGCAAGGTGAATATAAATGATAATAGCAAACCTGGCTAGCAACAAAGCACAGAAACAAAAGCAAAGATAAAAGAACCATCAGCAGATGGACAGAGATTAACCATTTTGTTGTGCAGCAGGGAATGACACTAACTGCTCAGCAGAAGGTCCCTGGATTGAGTCCCGAAACCAATGCATGACAGTTACAGATCAGCTTTCTTCAGAAATAACTAGCAATGCTCCAACAATTAAAGCAAGCTGTAGTATACAAGCGTCATAGATCTCTGCTGAGCAAATTTATTTTCTTGATATTGATGATTTTTCAGTCCTTATTCACATTCTTAAAATTACTGGCAGGGTACTCTCAATTTTTCTGTCCAAGCCAATCATCAGGTCTTTCAATGTCACCAATCTCCTACAGGGTTGGGTACAAATGCTTAGTCAATCATCTCTCGTAGTTCAATTCCAAGACCCTGTCTATCCTGTACTACTGTTATACTCCACGGCATTTTGCCAATTATTTTTTTTCATCCGATAATCTTTTAAGTAGAAGATTGTGTACATTATGTTATCTTCTTTAGGAAAAGTAATCTTCTTTAGCTTTCTCACAGCTCAGCTTGTCATTGCTTTTATAAATGTGATACATCCAGCATTATCCTGCTAAATTACAGTTATCGTTACTTTTACACAGCCTAAGCTGGCCACATGTTAGAGATTTCAGACTTCACTTTCCTCAACGACTTGTTGTTCATGGTTGGCCAGTGAAGATTCTAGTTATGGATGGCAATGCCATAAGTTAAATGGGGATGGATCTCATAATATAATAGAATGTTGTACAAATGTATCTTTGTGTATTATTTTTTCATGGATTGTTTCTTGGTTAACTGATTAAAAAGGTCCCAGCTCTTGCCGAGGTGCAGGGCACCGACTCCCCCTCCATAACACATTTGTGACATGTTTAACTAAATACTGTCAGGGCCACTTTACACACACCAACTTATCTGTCCAACTTTTGACCAACTTACTGGTTGCAGTGAAATCATGGACACATTGCTCCATTTTGTGGCTGTGTACAATGGAACAAATATGTCCATGATTTCACTGCAACCAGCAAGCTGGTCAGAAGTTGGACAGATAAGTTGGTGTGTGTAAAGTGGCCTTCAACGTGCACCATAGGTGTCTCATATTATAAGTTTAGTTTTTTCTTCCAAGAAAGCAACTGGATTGATAAAAATGATCCCAATGCTAACATAATTTATAAGGCTGCATTGTTTTTGATCTTCATAGATCCACAATTCCCCTTACTTAAAATCCAAAGATGGGGGACATTCTTTCACTAAATTTGAACTACATATAACTCTATAGTGTATCCTCATCCTACAAGTTTTACATACTGCACCCACTAGTGTTGCAGCGTACCACTGTATATACATAAAGCTTTGATCAAATATGGAAATTATTTATTATTTCTTTATCGACCTTCAGCTCGATCACAAGCCATGGCTTTTTAATGGATGAACACTCTGTAGTAAGATCGGTTCTGCGCGAGCCTAGATAGGTCCACCAGGATCTTCTCTGCTATTATATTTATAGTGTCAAGCCATTCGGTTGCTAGTCTTCCTCTTCACCTTGTTCCTTCTATTCTTTGTACCATAATGTCCTTCTCTAGTGATTGCTCTCCTAGTATGATGTGTCCAAAGTTGGCAAGTTGTAGCTTGGTGATAATCCTTGCTTCAAGTGACATGTCTGGCTTGGTTTGTTCCAAAATGGATTTGTTTGTTCTTCTTGCCATCCATGGTCTTGATAACATCCTTCTCCAGCACCACATTTGGAAGGCATTGATTGCTCTTCAGTCTTGTTTATTTATCATCCATGTTTTACAACCATATGTTACTACAGAAAAGATCAGACTATGGGCCACGTCACACACACAGATATCTGTGCAGATATTGTTTGCAGATCTCTGGTTGCAGTGAAATCATGGACACATTGTAACATTTGTACACAGCCACAAAATGGACCAATGTGTCCATGATTTCACTGCAACCAGAGATCTGCAAACAATATCTGCACAAATATCTGTGTGTGTGACGTGGCCCTATGTACGAGCCGTGTCTTCATCACCAGGGAAATTCTTCTTGATTTGCAGACTTTGTCCAGTGACTTTATTGTTGATTTGCCCATAGCTATTCTATTCACCTCTGGAGTTGTTGCTGCATCTTGAGTGATCATTGATCTGAGAAGGGAAATAGCTGGTTAAAATGAAAGGTCAATTGCTTGAAAGACTTATCTATTCTTTCTAACATTCTTTGGGGGCAACAGCTTCATTAACACAAAAAGATAATCATGCTCAAGACAATTGTGCACAAGATAATCGGCTGCAGATCACCAAATGAGCAGGTAAAACACTTAATCATTGAGTAAAATGATCTTTTGTGTAGTGTTAATAAATCATCGGTCCGGACGACACATTGTCCTGCCACGAGCTATGGCAGTCTGTGTACACTGAGCGATCAATTAAACATCTACTACAGATTGTTTAGTATGCATCATTTACTTGGTCTGCCTGTGTAAACAAGATATTAAATGACCGCCAATTGTCAAAAAGGTTTACCAACTAGTGGTTGATTATGGCTGCTAATAATGTTATAAGGCTCAGTGCTATATCTATTTATAAGGATAGGCATTACACCTTGTTTGGTGCAACCCTTTTTTGGGATGTTTATTTTAACATCAGGAAGAGTTTGTAAAACAATATAAAATATCACTATACAAGTATTAGAAAAGAGGGCGGAGTTAAACAGTGGATAATATGATGGTAGTCCTGAAGTCCCACTTTATACTCTGATGGTTGATGTGGTGTGGGTCCTTTTTTTCTTATATTATTCTTGTAGGGCTTGTAAACACAAATAGCCAAATTAGTCTTGAGTATTCTCAAGGGCCTTATACTCTATGGGTGGTTATCCTGAAGCTAGTTTCTAGTTTGTGGTTATCCTGAAGCTAGTTTCTAGTTTGTCTCACATAACGATATCGTTAGAGAGATTGTTGTAACTGTGATGTTACAACAATCTCTCCAGTGATGTCATTCTGTGTGACACTTTGCAGCGATCAGGCCCCTGCTGTGAGGTTGCTGATCGTTACAAAGTGCTCTGGGTCATTTTTTGATCATTGGTTTCCCGCTGGTCAGCACGCATCGCTGCATGTGACCTCGAGAAACCAGCGATCAGTGACTTCACAGGGCTGGTAACCATGGTAAACACCGGGTATCTAGGCAGCACGTGGTGGTGGGGTGACATGCTGGGTAATAAGGGGTTAATACAAGCGTCATATTCTCAGCTGCTACTAAGCCCGAAATTCATGGTGTCAAGCCAAATTAGACATGGCCACCATGAATTTCTAGTAAATATTAAAAAAACACAACACAGTGAAATTTTTTTTATTACGAACTAAACAAAAACATATTTAGGGACTCCATCTATAATTACAAAGAAAAAACCTCCAATGTAGTCCATAGGCAGAGCAATGTCAGCTCTGCTTCATCGCTCTGAGCAGACAAACGTCTGTCCAGAGTGACAAGAAGGCAGAAACTTTCAGTGACAGTGAAAAGTCAATGCTAAGCTATGAACGCGGGAGACCGCTGACGTCACCGCGAACACTGCCGAAAACTGCCAAGTTCTCAGCAGTGCAGTTAATATCCCCGCAGGTTAATGAGTGGCCTTGGAAGTAGATGTGGCCGGAGCAATGGGACGGCAGGATGCACGCCACAGGACCCGGTAAGTATATTGATAATTTTTATTAACTATATGCTTTGTTTTACAGTCCCCAACTCCATCCTGTAACTGTAAAGTCCAAGCTCGGGGTTCGAGTTACGTCCAGCCCCGAACTCGGCTTTATGAAAAAGTCCAGGTGAACCAGGCGATCCTGAGCATCGGGGGGGTTCGCCCATCACTAATCGTAACATCACAAAGTTGTTGGCTGTGGCAGAGAAGCCTCTGTACACTTATATATCTTCAAGCCTAAGAGAGAATATACATTAATCACAGACAACCTGTGTCATCCATGATTCCAAAGCAGAAGGCAAATCAAGGCAGTCCCCATAAAAATTAATACTACAGACATACCATTTATCAGTGTCAGACTATATTGTATTGTATCAAGTCCATACAAAATTAAGAGCTGCTAGGGGGCTGCAGTGCCCATGTTTATTCTGGTTGTACTGTAAACTTGTGGTTTATTCATTTGTTTTGCTGTCATGCTTTTTTCTTGAAGCAAACAGCATATTTCCATTAAGATCTCGACATTATTGGACCACAGTAATCTCAGCTAATAACTCAGCTGTTCACTAATTATGTTTACACACCATGCCACTGACCCAATTCAGAAAACATGCAACTTCCAACCAAACATCATCTGTGCCTTGGTCACAATTCAGAGATCTGGCTGGTATGAATCTCATCAGATCCATTAAAACCTTGCGTTTGTCTCTAAGGAGACAATCTGTTGAATGATTTCCAAGTCCATGTCCACTCATGCCTGCATGTAGATGCAACAGCGTCTCATGTTATCAAGGACAGAACATTTAGTGAGAAAACATATAGGATTATATATGGTATTTATAAAAATATAGATCAAAGGGTATAACTGAATTAATTTCCTTCACGATTGCAGTGCAAATACCAATGAATGTGGAGGGGTTTATTTTTAAAATGTGACAATATTTCAGATTTTTTCATTTTATGGCAAGAAATTTACTGTGAATCCAAGGCAAAATTTGCATTTAAAAATCTGTTGATTTTGCAGCAGAATAAACAAGGATTTGCTGTGAGATCACACATAACAAAATCATTCATAAGGCTCAGGGTGGACTAATAGGAGAATTAAGCATTTAATAACAATTAAGGTGAATAAAAAAAGTCTATCAAAACATTCTTTATTACTTTTCTAATTCTCTCTTTTCATGTCTTGCAGGTTCGCTTTTGTGGACTACGTCGGATTCGGTAGACTACGTCAGAATCCCTGGATGACTGCAGAATTTTAGTTTGTTTGGAAGAGGGTTTTTTTTTTTTTAATTAATTTGTGAAACAGAGAATGTTTCGGGTAGTGTTTTTCCAAATAAAATATTCTTGTGTTTATTTCTGTTATTACTGACTGGATTAGTAATGTGGACTATCTGATAGACGCCTCAACATTACTAATCCCTGGCCTTGATGCTAGCTAATATTACACAGCTGGCATCAACCCCAAATACCATTACCCTGTTTACCAACGCACCAGGGCAGCGGGAAGAGCCAGGGTGAAGAGTCAGGACTGGCGAATCTAATTGAGGCATAATTTCTGGGGTGGCTGAGACCTTCTATTTTAGGCTGGAAAGGGATCAAAAACCATGTCCCTTCCATTCCCACACTGAGAATACCAGACCCCAGCTGTCAGGTTCACCTTAGTTGATAATCCAAATTGGTGGGGAACCTACATTTTTTTTTAAAAACAGTATTTTTATTTCTAAATTAATAATTAATAATTACAAAAAATATTGTGGGAAAATCTGCCAGCTATGGTCTGAAGGCTGCAGGTGTCTGCTTTACCCTAACTGACTATCAAAAATAGGGGGGACCACACGTCATTTTTTAAAATTTATTTAATATTTATTTTGAAGCAAATTACAAGGCTAAACACCCTTTAGTACCATATGGAAGGCACAAAAGGGTGCAAGATTAGAATATGTAGGGGGGTTGGACATAATATAGCTGTTAGAATAGATAGAGAGATAGATAGATTTCAATCAATCTATCTCTCTATTTTTCTATGATTTATCCTTTATCCATTTTTGCAAATTTTTTACATGTAAAAAAACATTCATTTCTGTGACATGAGTTTTTTTTCCGGTATGTGTCACACAGATGTCACATAGATCACATCTGTGTGTGGTACATGTGACATCCGTGCTATAAAAAACTGACTTTTGTACATGAGAATTACATGGACTTACAAGGACACATGGTCCTTATCAAAACACTGAGGTGTGAAGATCACTATTGTGTTGAATTACAGTAGCATATGTGAGACTGTGTCTCCAGTAGGTGTTAAAATGGACATCACTGTAATGGTGTATACCTTTCTCTGTCCTGTATTCATGCATCGTATGCAATTTAATGTATTGTAATGTAACCTATCTCCCTCTCCCGCCTGTGCTGATGGTGTAACAAACTTTTCCATCCCCATGTACTACGTTTGGTGGCAGATTGTGTATTTGTTCCTCTAAGCCGGAGGTGACTCCAATAAACAAACCTGTAAGAGACCGAATGGAGCCAGGAGGTTTCTAGAAATTTCTCCATAGACTTCTCCATGTAGCCACATACTCAAATGTGGGTGTGAACACTTTCCCTCCAGAGGGGTGGATCCACAGGCACAGGACGATACACTCATGTTTCAGGGTCAGTTAGTTGAGTGCTGAGGTGGAACAAGCTGAGATCTTAGCTGAGGCAAGATCTTGGTGGCCGTGGGATTGTGCGGTGCCCTTCATCGGTAGGATCCTTTGGACTCTATCTGGACTATTTCTTACATTACTCTGGCGTCAGGATTGCCGGGTGGTGCCCCCGGACTTGTTTTGCTGTTGTCGACTCATTGTGGACTCGGCAGAATTACTTTCATTTGTGTTGTTCCAGTTTCCCGACCCCAATAAGGTTCTGTGGGATTGATCATCGGCCTGGTGTCCCTTCCTGCTCTGTCGCATACCCCATCACAATCACGCGTCCCGGAGACATGGAGGTGTGAAGGGGGTCTTATACAAACAGAGCCTTATTATGTCAGTGTGACCTTACTGTAGAAAAAGCTGGTAAACCTGCAGTAGCCAAAAACCCATTTAAAAACCCAGTACACAGCACACAAAGTTTTTAATTACAAATTGCTTAAGAAAAATCATGGTTTTTACATCTCCTGGCAGACCATTTTGAGCAGAAAACTGACTCAAACTGACAGTGTCACTGTCAGAGGTAATATGTTCCTGCTGTGCCTGAAACACAGTGGGTGAAATAAGTATTGATCACTTCACCAAGATTCTGACACTTGGAGATCAGCACAAATCACATTATTATGGTGTTGATGAAGGAATAATCTGTACTCTGAACTCTGCAATGCATTGTTACCAACATTTACTGATAAATTCATGTCAATAGCACCTTTGTAAATATATTTATTAAGAAAATTGGTGATGTGTTCAATATTTAATATTTAAAGGCAGACCAGGTCCGGACACGACATCCGGACATTATCAGATCTGACCCCCACACTGCCAGACCAGCAACCATGGATGAGGGTAGAACTGGCGCCATGCGAGTAGTTCAGAAATGCTTCAGGTACGTGTGCATTTAATATGGTTCTGCTTTTAATGAATTCAGGAGGCCGTAATGGCACAGCGATATAAAAAACAGTAGAGTAGGACTGCCCCATCTGAGAATGCCGTGACGTGGTGGGGTAGCTTAAAGAACTGATCAATTGTTTGCTAAATGTCTCAGTTTAAAGTACAGTTAGAAATTAATATGTGCACATGCAGCTTTTGTATTGTGTGCTAACCATAGACAGTGTTGGCTTCTTGGCTTTTTTATTCAGTATTAAAGTAGTTATATTCTTATTGTTAAGCCATAGGTCAGGGTGACAGTGGAGCAGGACTTATGCCTGTCTATATGTCATATGCATAAGAGAGGGCCAATGAAGTGTGGAAGGAAGGACAGGAGGCAGACAATTGGAGCTGAAATAAGGAGAAGAAAGGTAACAAGGAGTGTATATTCCCAAGTTCTGAAGATTTATAGTCAGTCCCGGGACATGCAACAGAAAAAAAGCTTAATGGCAGAATTGTATGTTAGCAGCAGACATATGGTCAATGGCAGATACATATGAATACATTAGACAAATGGTTAACAGCAGTACAGTAGTGATGAACAGTTACACCTGATACTTGCAGAGAAAATTACAGCATCATTTGTAAACAGGCCCAGTATTAGCAGAGAAGAGTTTATTATTCTTAATTGATTAACCACAAATATGAGCTAAATAGTAAATGCACATAGAAGATAAACAAGCAAGAGTTTGCTGAAGAGATGATTAGAAGTTTGGGTGAAGTGAATGGTGATGCAAACTCCTGAAATAAAAGTGGTGACTGAATGCTATGCTTCCTAGCTACATAAACATCATATAGCTGTCTCAGTCAGTCTTAGGCTGTGGTCACACATAGAAATCCGTTTTTGGAAGTGATTTTCATCACCAATCCGTTTTTTTCTGGGTGCTTTTTGAGCCTCCTGCACTCCTGAACGTTTTTGGAATTTTCATTAAAAAAACGCATGCGCGACTGCATGCGCAAACGCAAGTGCGCGTTTGCATGCGTTCGCGCATGCGTTTCCCATAGGGCCCCATGTTAAAAAAAACGCATGAAAACGCATGCGTTTTTTAACTGATGACAAAAACGTTGCATGCAACGTTTTTGACTCAAAAACGGACAGGGCAATGTTTGGAGCTCCATAGAAAAACGGACAGGGTGTTTATTACACCCAATCCGTTTTCTGTCAGTTTTTGGACTTAGAAAAAAAAAATGAGAAAACTGAAGCCAAAAACGGACTGAGGGCTTATGTGGAACCCCAGCCTTAGGGCTACGTCACACACACAGATAATTCTGCAGATATTGTTCGCAGATCTCTGGTTGCAGTGAAATCATGGACACATTGCTCCATTTGTGCACAGCCACAAAATGGAACAATGTGTCCATGATTTCAATGCAACCAGAGATCTGCCAACAATCTCTGCACAATTATCTGTGTGTGTGACGTGGCCCTTCAGGCCACTTTACCCACACCAACTTCTGTGTCCAACTTCTGAACAGATCTCTGGTTGCAGTGAAATCATGGACACATTGTTCCATTTTGTTGCTGTGTACAAATGGAGCAATGTGTCCATGATTTCACTGCAACCAGAGATCTGTTCAGAAGTTGGTCACAGAAGTTGGTGTGTGTAAAGCGGCCCTTAGAAGGTCTTGGTGACCTTCAAACAGGTTCTCAGGGTAGCACAGTAACACAGCATGGACTGCACCTGGACTGCACAAAGGGAATTACTCCTAGTCAAAAGAAACAAGAGTCAGTGCCTGAACCATGACAAGTGAGTAACACATAAGGGGCAGTAGCAGAATTCTAGTAGCTTATTTTTGTAGATATGGGAAGTGTTATAGTAGTACCCAGTGGCGTACCTACCGCGGTCGCAGGGGTCGCGACTGCGACCGGGCCCGCCCCCAGGGGGGGCCCGCGCCCCCCCGGGGGGCCCTGCACCCCCCCGGGTGGCCCCGTGACCCGTCCTGACAGCCGGCCGCTGCGACCGCGATATCCCCGGCCGGAGAGGAGGGAGGACGGGAAGTGAGAAAGCTCACTTCCTGCTGCTGTGCCCGCCCCTCCTCTCCTCCTCACTGCGGACCGCGGGACAGTGGTGAGTGTGACTAGCAGCAGACAAAACCGCTAGCACCCCCCACCCCCGGTCCCCTGACAGCACGAGGGGAGCACTGGAGACACCGGAGGGTGAGGACTGAGGAGATCGATATATGTACACCACACAGAGCCAGAGCTGCACTCCCTGTACTGCACATCAGCACATATCATATACACCAGAGCTGCACTCCCTGTACTGCACAGCCAGCACATATACTCCAGAGCTGCACTCCCTGTACTGCACATATACTCCAGAGCTGCACTCCCTGTACTGCACATATACTACAGAGCTGCACTCCCTGTACTGCACATATACTACAGAGCTGCACTCCCTGTACTGCACATATACTACAGAGCTGCACTCCCTGTACTGCACATATACTACAGAGCTGCACTCCCTGTACTGCACATATACTCCAGAGCTGCACTCCCTACACTGCACATATACTCCAGAGCTGCACTCCCTGTACTGCACATATACTCCTGTACTGCACATATACTCCAGAGCTGCACTCCCTGTACTGCACATATGCTCCAGAGCTGCACTCCCTGTACTGCACATATGCTCCAGAGCTGCACTCCCTATGAATAGAGAAATTGTGAATTTGAGTTGATAATATTTTGGTATGGGGGGGGGGGGCCCCATTTGAAACTTCGCACCGGGGCCCATAAGTTTGTAGTTACGCCACTGGTAGTACCTTAATACTGCCCCCTATGTACAAGTGTATAATATTGCTGTTCATAAACGGCAGCATTATTACTGTAATTTGGCTATACATACACTAGGTATCAGTGTCAGGAACGCCTAGGGGGCCCCAAAATGTCCCTTTAGCCTGTAGAAAAAGACTAATACTATTAAAGATTTGCAATACCTGAGGGCCCTGTTGAAGCTTTCGCATTAGGGCCCATGAGATTCAAGTTACAGGACTGATCAGTGTTATAATAGTTTTCATCAATTTTTTACCAGATATATACAGGTGCATCTCAATGAATTAAAATATGATCAAAAAAGTTAATTTATTTCAGAAATTCAGTAATGAAAAACTTTGGGTTTTCATTGGCTGTAAGCCATAATCATCAACATATACAGAAGTAAACACTTGTAATACATCACTGTTTGTAATGATTCTATATAATACTGTATATGTGTTTCACTTTTTGTTTGATTTACTGAAAAAAATATAACTTTGGGGGGCGTGTCTTGGACGCAGATGGCGCCGGACGCTTGAAGGAGCTGCTCCAGAGCGAGACCGCACAAAACGGCACCTAACAGCTCCACATTGACCTGCAGCCGCTGCTGAGTCCTGTGCAAAGACCCGGGAACCTCCGGAGATGCCGCGGGCCACACCGAGACGCAGGGGAGAGGAGCAGAAGGTAACAGACTTCTTCCCCAGAGATCAGCAGCGCGCTGCCTCTCCCAAAATGGCGCCGGCTGCATCAACAGCTCCTTCTTCCCGCGGCTCTCGCAGCCCAAGAGACTGGGGAGACCCAGACTCTGAGGAAGCCCCTATCACCCACAGTGGAATGAGGGACATGTTAAACACGGCCCTGAAGGAGTCATTAGGCTCACTACGGAGTTCCCTCCAGGACGACCTGAAACAACTCATGGGGGAAATGAAGGAAGAGCTTATATCACTGGGGCGCCGCACAAAGCACATTGAGCATAAGATGGGGGAGTATGCAGAGGCACATAACACGCTGGTCACAGACCATAAAACCCTGGAGAAGGATGTTTTCTCTATGCAGGACCGCATGTGTGCTATGGAGGACAAACTGCGACACAATAACATAAAAATCAGGGGAATTGCAGAGGCAGTAGAGGAGGAGAACCTCACAAAGATGGCCACGACTTTTTTAGTTCACCTCTTGCCTCAAACCCCTCCATCTGAGCTCGCTATAGAAAAACTCTACAGACTTCCCAAGCCTGCACACCTCCCTAAGGATCTGTCCAGAGATGTTCTGGTGACACTTGTTAAAGGATCGACTAGAGATCTAGTGCTGCAAACTATGAGGAGATCCCCTCCGACTGACTCTTCTTACGCTGGGCTTAAAGTCTTTCCCGACCTGTCCCCAGGGACGATGGCAAGGCGACGTGACTTTGCACCAATGTGCGCGATTCTACGAGAGAGGGGCCTTCAATACAGTTGGGGCACACCGGTCTCGGTTAATTTCAGATACAAGGGGTCACGTCAGATGTTTGCGTCTCCCTCCCACCTGAAACGTGCCCTGAAACAATGGAACTTATGTCCACCGAGTGCTTCATCATCTCCCCGCACCAAAGACACGCACGTTTCAGACCCAGAAGGAGTCCGTTGAGCTCCTTGTGGCTGCAATCTCTGTGAATCACATTTGTTAATTAATATGTGGGTCTCGCCTGGAGACTATCCTGGACTCTGATTAGACTCAGAGAAGGGGGTTCCCCGCTTATTTGATATCCCTGGCCATCCCAGCGATGTCCTGTTTGATGTGGCGGGTCGGTAACGAAGTGTGCCTTTGAACCCCCTCCCCCCCCACTCTGCCTCAGGCTGGAGCCTGAATATATTGGCACATAAGTGTATATAATTTTGTTTTCTCCTTGAGATAGTGTTTTGTTTTCTTCTACGTTGATATTTTTCTTTTTATTTTATTGGCTGTCCTCTTTTGTGTTTCGTCTCTCCTTTCTTTACCTTACCCTTCTTTCCTGACTTACCTAACCCCCCTCCCTGCCCCTTCACAACTAGTGACTAATCAGTCTGCTCTCTCAATATGTCTCTCAAGATCGTCACCCTTAATGTAAAGGGACTCAACTCGCCAGCAAAGCGCTCATTCCTATGGGGGGAGGCTCGCAGATCCAAGGCAGACGTCCTGTGCCTCCAGGAGACGCACCTGTTAAAGGAGGACAACCAGAGACTCGCACATAGAGACTTTACAAGGTATTTCTGTGCGAACGCCCTAACAAAAAAGCAGGGGTCTGCATCATGGTGCGTAATTCTGTACAGTTCCAACTCAAGGAAACACACATAGACCCTGAGGGCAGATACCTCATTCTACTTTGTGTAATATCGGGGGTCTTGGTGACACTAGCTACAGTGTATGCTCCTAACCTAGCCCAAATTAAATTTCTCCGTCAATTTCTAGGGAAGGTTAGAGATCTCTCTCGAGGCCGCTGTGTGGTCTGTGGCGATTTCAACATGGTCCCTCTCCGGCGCCTGGATTGCTCGGCCTCCGGGATCCGAGAGAGGAGAGACCTAGACCAGGTACATAGAGAACTTCATCTACATGACGTCTGGAGGTATTTTCATGCATCTGAAAGGGACTACTCATTTTTCTCGCACAGACACAGGTCTTATTCTAGAATAGACTACTTCCTAGTGAATGACGATACCCTGTCGGCCTGTGTCTGTGCGGAAATTGGGGACATTACATGGTCTGACCATGCCCCGGTCTCCCTGACCCTCGCTTTGGGGACTTGCCCAATGACCTCACGTAAATGGAGACTCAACGTTAATATGTTATCTAATCAGGGCTTAGTAGATGACTTTGAACGCCAATTAGTCAGCTTCTTTGCAGAGAATGATAATGGAGAGGTGACGGAGGAAACATTGTGGGCCTCTCATAAAGCGGTTCTCCGTGGGTTATTCCTACAGAGGGCGTCCAGGCATAAAAGATCAGGGGCCCTAATGAGAGAAGGCCTCATGGCAGACCTTAGGAGATTGGAGGAGAGGAACAAGGAGTCACCCTCCTCCTCTCTCTCCTCTCAAATTTTTTCCATTAGGACACAGCTACGTGCAGCTCTACTCGAGCAACACGAAAAGGCGCTTCGGAGAACTAGATTGGCATACTACGAGACGGGAGATAGAGCTGGGGCCTTGTTGGCCGGGAGAATCCGGAAAAGAGCGGCAGGTGCGGCTATTGGTGGTCTGAGAAATAAAGAGGGAGTGGAAGTGAGGAACCCTCAGGAAATAGCGAATGAATTCGCATCCTATTATGAACAACTGTATAATTTAAAAGAAGCGGAGGAGACGCCATCCCCCACGCCAGAACTTATTGAGGGATTTCTGGCTTCTCTAGACCTCCCGACTCTAACGTCGGAACAGGCAGACCAGCTGAATTCCCCATTCACTGTGGGGGAAATCCTGGGGGTGATCAGAACTCTGAAAACCTCCTCGACCCCGGGTCCGGATGGATTCCCAAATGAATACTATAAGTCCTTTGGGCCCATCCTTGCCCCCTTTTTACTTAGACTTTTCTCCTTCTGGCGTGGGTGTGGTACTATCTCTCCCGACTTCCTCGAAGCCACCATTGTGACCATTCCCAAACCTGGGAAACCCCCGGATCTCCCGGCGAACTACCGCCCTATCTCGCTTCTGAATAGCGATATCAAAATCTTCGCTAAACTTCTAGCGAACAGGTTGTCGGAGGTGGTCCCTACTCTGGTACACCCGGATCAGGTCGGATTTGTGGCTGGCAGACAAGCAAAGGATGGAACCCGGAGGATGATCGACCTGATACAAGTGGCGGAACAAGGGGGGTCCCCAGTGCATTCCTGTCCCTTGACGCTGAAAAGGCGTTCGACAGGGTGCACTGGGGGTACTTGGAAGCGACTCTGCAGAAATTTGGTCTGGCTGGTCCATTCCTCAAGGCAGTACTGTCGCTGTACTCTAACCCCAATGCTCGGGTCTTATCCTCGGGGTTCCTATCTAATGGCTTTACCATCTCTAATGGAACACGCCAGGGCTGTCCACTTTCACCGGTGATCTTCGCCCTGGCGGTGGAACCTCTGGCGGCCGCTCTCCGAGCTCACCCGCGGATTAAAGGCATCACTGCTGGACAGGGAGTCCATGTTGTCGGCCTATACGCAGATGATATCATAATCTCCTGTACGGAACTTGAATCATCCCTGCCAGCCATTATGGACCTCCTTCGAGCCTACGCTGAAGCTTCTTTGTATAAGTTAAATGCATCTAAGTCTGTGGTGTTGCCGATCAATGTTTCTCCCCAGGAAATCCATCATTGGGAGTCCACACTTCCCTTCAAATGGTATCAGCAGGGTATCCCCTACCTTGGTATTATCCTCTGCAAATCCAATGACTTAATAAGAAAAAACTACGCCACATTAAAATCGGCCATTTCTGAGGCCATCACGTCTCACCCGCTGGCAGCACTGTCGTGGGTAGCAAGGATACAGGCATTTAAAATGCTTCTACTACCTAAACTGCTATACACGTTTCGCTGTGTTCCTATACTCTTCCCGCGACAATTGCTAGCTGAACTTCAACGACTAACTAACTCTTATGTCTGGGCCACTAAGAGACCTAGAGTTGCTAAGGGATTATTATACCTCCCCTTTGCCCGAGGGGGCATGGGGGTCCCCTCCATCAGGGAGTATCAGAGAGCCTGCCTTCTGGAAGAGGCAGAGAACTGGTGGCGCTTGCCTCCTGATAAGAGATGGCTGGAGATAGAGGAGGCCTCCTCTACAGTCGGGTCACTCCGGCTTCTCCTTGCTGCAGAGTCCCTGGCGCCTGTTTGCGTCAGACCTAACTTAACGACGATACGCTCGATGCTTACCTGCTGGAGAGGGACTCCGAAAGGTTGGACCTCCTTCCCTCTCTCTGAAGTTCCCCTAAGGGCACTCCTCAGCCACTTACCGGCTTTGGGGGTGCAGATGTGGGAGAGGGAGGGAATAGCCATGCTGGGGGACCTTATGTCAGGGGAGTCCTTGGTCTCCTTCTCAGAACTGATTTCGAAGCTTCCCTCACTGACACCTAGTTTCTTGCACCACCTGAGGCTCCAGCACTTTATAACTGAGGTAAACAAACGCCATCCTTTGAAAGACATTCTAGCACCATCGCCACTTAGGAGACTCATCTTCTCTGTCCCTAGGAGATCCAAGGGCTTATCTATGATTTATCAGGGCCTGGTTGCGGCTAACTTGGAGTCCAAATTAAGTTACATGATTAGGTGGGAGGACGAGTTGGGTTTCTCGGGGTCCCTGGAAGATTGGGAGGACGCATCTAAACTTCCCTGCTATTCCTTCCCCCCTATTTTCCAGTTTTAATTTGCAAAGGTGATGTGTTTTCAGTTTATTTCTGTATGTTATTTTGATTTAAGCCCTAGAGCTTTGTTTGTATTAATTGCAGTTATGCTAAAATTCAATAAACATTTATAGGGAAAAAAAAAAAAAAAAAATATAACTTTTTGCATGATATTCTAATTCATTGAGATGCACCTGTACATATGAAGAACAAAAATTAGGTTAAAGGATGTGAAAGTAACTCAATATAAAAATAACACTTCTAAGGGCGGCTTCACACCTCGGTTTTGCTGATCCGGGGCTGTCCGGTGTGAACTGGACAGCCCTGGATCAGATTTCAGCCCATAGTATTCCTGCTATGGGGCCAGATGGGGCCGGATGGCAGCTATTTGCCATTCGATTCCCATCTGTTCGGGAGAATTCAGATTTTTCTCCCGGACACAAAAATGCAGCTTGCAGTGTTTTTGTGTCCAGGGAAAAATCTGCACAAGTCGGATCCTCCCTGCACCGGCACCCCTTAACATTGGAGTGTATGGTGCCAGATCGCGCTGGACCTGACATTATATCGGTCTGGCTCCAGGACACCGGGTGCTGAGGCTCAGCGACGGTTGGTACTAAACTTCAGCACCCTGGTAAACTCCCCGCTGAGATGTCAAGAGCACAGGTAGCTCCCGCTAGCTGCGATTTTGAAATTTCAGCAGGGACAGCTCCTCAACCCTGCCATCTGCCGATTCCGGCAGAAAACAGGACCGGTGGGCATATTTGTTCTGTACTATCTGGGGCTAACCTGATACACGAAAAACGTGGTATGAAGCCGGCCTTACGTGAACTGACTCGCATGGATTTATAGATTTCTCACTGAGGAGTTTTCAGGTCTCCACAGACAAGTAATCCTTGTATTATTGTTCTATCTGTTCTTCTTATCTCAGAATTTTTATTTTACCTCCCCATCTCCTCTCCCCCTCCCAAGCCTAACTCTTCTTTACGTCACCTGTCGTATTTACTGCATTACCTCACCCTGCTTATGTATATATGTATGTGTCTTTAGAATTTGTGTCATTATCAGCCTGATGAAGGGGCCATAGTGTCCCGAAAGCTTGCTTCACTCACCATCTTTTCAGTTAGCCATTAAAAGGCATCAACCACCGAGGACTCTCAGAGTCTCATCTAAAAATGGTAACTTTTTAAAATATGAGATATAGTCAAAAGTTAGGAATGTTTAGAGTAGAAACAATGTAAAGAATTGTCTTTTATCTATCTTTACCACATGATCATTGTTCTTCAGACACATAATCACATATTTTACCCTCATCTCATTGGATGTTAATGTGTTTGAGTGAATTGGTGATCCCGTTACCATTAGCCTTGATTATTTCGAGTTTAGTGCAATCTTCTCATTTGTTTACCGAGTTACAATATGGTCTGTCATTATCTCTTGCTTGATAATCCATGTGCAGTAATTATATTTACAATCATGATCATTTAAATACATTATTTTTAGCATACATTGTGTAGTGTGTAGTAAGTGGTGTGTTTTACGATTCCTTTATTGGCGGTGATGTATGGTCAATGTTCACGGAGCTGTAAAACTTGAGTAAGTGACATTCAGACTCATTTGCGCAGTTGTGTGGACTGTGTTTATTCTGTAGGCGGCAGTGAATTCAGGCAGATGTACATTAGATGACAGATACCGGGGTTGTGGCTGAGGTAAAGACTGAGCTAATTAGGTCAAACTCTCATCAGATACAGAAGAAATAGAGAAAGGATTAGATTAGAAATAAATTAGAATTAAAGGCAATATGGCGATTTTATATTTTGCATTTAGGATTTCAAGTAATGAGTATGAATGCACTAAGATGAGTAAGCATGTCCGCGCGTTATGTGCAACCCAATGCATCTTCAACAAGAGGCCTGGCAAAAACATTAAATAAATTTGTCAGCAAACTTCAGAAAACTTGGTTATGTTTAACCCTTTAAGGCGATATCATGTAACTATTCATAATCATGGGGTTGATCGCGTGAGCTCTCTCCACACGTGGCAGATATACCACAATAAACAATATTAACCTGCAGATATGGGGTTAATCTACAGCTTAATAGCATTCTGACTCCAGGTGGGAAATAACTTTTTCCCCCTGGCAGCCTCAGGCTTTCAGTTATTAGGGCGTGGCCAGAGAGGTTTCAGTCACCAGTCATTGCATAATAAGGGGTGGCTGTAACCATGACCTCGGCACTACATGACAGCCAGCTTGGTATTGTATGCTGCCAGTCACTGTCATGGGCATGATTACATCCATCGCTCATTATGCTCTGAGCAGTGACTGAAATTGTGCCAGCCGCCCCCCAATGACTGAAAACACAAGACTTCCATGAAGAATAAAGGTAATTTTCTCCTGGCAGTAACGCTCTCAATGCAGCCACTGAACAGCGTGAGAACGCTATTGACCTGCAGATTAATCCTATACCTGCAGATTGAGTTTTTTAAATGCCAGGTTTCCTTTAAATAGCCACATCTGTCTCTAACAGCTGGGCCTGGAGTGAGGTCAATCTCTGACGGCGGCATTTAAATAGAACACATGCCAATGGTCGCGTGTACTGTCCCCCATCAGCTCCCCATGATGCAATCATGGTTTGCTAATGGGTTACTATGTCAGCTAGGGGCCAGCTGAAGAACTCCATCGCTGCCATCTTAGTCTTTCTTTAAAGTTGAGCGACAATGGAGACTGCCATTTATTCTATACTAGCTGTACAGGCCAGCGTTGCCTGGGCATAGTTCTTTGTTATAAGCTGAGTGTATGTGTGTGTGTATGTATGTCCACTTTACGCATCAAAACTGCCCCCACCACACTGTCCCCCACACATGCCCCTTCACCCAAACCTGCCCCCACTTCCCTTAAGCCTACCTGACCCACCCCAAGACCGTGGGGACTCGGTACCCGGACGGTTGCTGTAAGGGGATGTCACTGGTAGCCTGCCCGGGCCCGTGGCCCTGGTGGTTGTTAAAAAGATGGGGAATAAAAATAAAAGAAAAGAGTAAAGTCTTGTGACACCACCTGTGGTTCCTGGTGATGGCACCTCTGAGGACGGTGGGTAGGCAGCCAGATGTTGTCGCTCCCCGCAGGGTCCCCAGGGCAAGATGTGGTAACACTTGCTGTCACAGTGCTTATCGTGATCAGTAGCTGTCCTAAAACTTAATGAGGAGACACTAGAGACTTGCTTGCTCTGTATGGGTATTTACTTGTTACAGCTGTTCTCAGTATAGTCACACAGATGCGGGCAGCTGGCTGGGTAGTCACCGAAGGATGCAATGCCTCCCCAAGGCTTACTTGGATGTTTCTTCCACTTTACCTTCAGACCCTCTGTGTATTTTTTTGCGCTCTCCTTTCTATCCGTATGCTGCCCTGCACAAACCCTCTTCCTACCAGGCTCGTTGGGTGTAATAAAGTTACCCCTGTCTCTAAGGGGCTCAACCCAGTTTGGAGATCCTGGTGGGGCTGTGCTTCGTGGACAAGGTTGGGGGTTGCTTGACAGACCTGCAACCCACCGGTGTTGGCAGCTCAGGGTTGGACTCGTCTGTACTGCGCTCCTAGCCGGTTCCCCGGTTTGGGACTAGGATCCCCCCAGACCGGATAATAGTACGATCTGGTGCCGGGTGTCCACCGACACCCTCGGGCACCCTCCTTCTGTCTGGGCTGCTGTCCTTTTTAGGCGCCCTCTCTGCGACTTCCCTCTAGGACTCGCTCTTTACTTCTCCTTTTTCTAGACTCTACTGTTTTTCCCGCTTTTCACTATCCTATGCTTCTCCCACCAGGACTGGTTACCCTGGTGATGGGTTGGCCAATTGGTCCCCTAGCTCTAGGTGTAGGGATGCTGGGATGAGAGCCTCAGTTTAACTTCACATCTTCCAATAACTGGGATACCACACACACTGACTTGGATGCAGTACCCCTACTGTGGTGCACTGACCAGTGGGGAACCACATACCCCTTGCCCCTGTGCACCCACCCCAAAATTTCCTTTCCCCCCAAACCTACCCCATCGCTCTCCTTAAACCCACACCCCTGCCCCTAAAAAAAAAAAAGCCCCCTAAACCCGCAGCCCTACCAGCCCAAAAAAATCCCACTCTCCCAAAAATATGCCCACCCTAATTCCGCACCCACTTCCAAACCCACACCCCCAAACCTGTCCCCTCAGATCTGCACCCCCACACAAACTCGCCCCTCTACCACCCTGAAAATGCCCAAAACCCACCTCGTTCCCTCCCAAAAAATGCCCCCCAACCCACACATAATGGGGGCTGCGTGCGACCTCCTGCAGTATGCTAGCATTTCCTGCTTGGGGCATTTTCCCATCATATGAGGGACACAGTCCTATTACCATATATGTGTGATATTTCCATATACTGTATGGGCATTACTATATATGGGCATATAGTGGACACACATACTGTACATACACACAAACATTAAATATGGATTTTTGGGGGGTTAAAATTTCCCCTTAAATTTCCCCTCAACCCCTAAGGGTACCTTTACACGTGGCTACATTTCTAGGGTGGCTACAGGTAACTTACTGGTTGCAGTGAAATCATGGATACAAGGTTCTTTCTTGTTGCTGTGTACAAATGGAATAATCTCTCCATGATTTCACTTCAACCAGTAAGTTACCTGTAGCCACCCTAGAAATGTAGCCGCGTGTAAAGGTACCCTAAGGGTTAAAGAATATAGCCCCTGCTAATTATAATCACTAATGAGTGAGTATTAAAACGTTTTTATGCACTTTCACAGGATGCTTTTAGGAGACAAAAGGAGTGTGAGATTAGTGATAGGAAGCTGCAGGGACATGTTTTGGTAGCTTTGGAGGTGACAGGATCCCTAGCTGGTCCGCGCGGGGCCAGCTTTTGAAGCTGTTGCTGATGCCTCAAGTTTAGGCGCTTGTACCTCCGGTAACATTTTCTTTACACTAAGGGCGTACCACCCCCGATGGCCCACATGTCTGCTGTACTCCACCCATTCTTCGGGATATAGGTCGTGTCCAGGAGACCCTCGGGGCAAGTGAGACTCAACATCCTTACTGTTTATGAAGATCTCATTAATCATGTGGGGCTCTTTTATTGAACCCCACCCTTTATAACAATCAAAGGTCACGACCGAGCCTCTTTTACGTTCACACTGATCTGGGACCGGGGCCTTTCAGGCTTTACCCTTGGCTTTCAGGTTCGCGTCCTCATGGACCCTCCATCTAGCCTGATACCTCTACTCCTCAGCCTCCTCTACAAGTAGTGTTCCTCCTCAGCCTCTCTGGTGAATTCCATTAAGTTTCCTCCTGGCCGTACCCACTGGAAGTACATCACCCCTGACTGGACCCCTCCAGCTTCGGATGTAAGTTCGGGTTCCAATAGGGCTGGTAATCTATCTCCCAGGACCATGCTTTTCTCCCAACTAAGGCCTTGGGGCGTTCAGCCGGGGCTAGGGACGAGGATTCAGAGGCCTTATTAAAGTGTCAGTGGTAGCTGTAGCACTAGCATTACCTGTTGCTATGGCCGTCGCTGCTCCGGTGATGGTCTCCTCCAAGGCTCGCAGTGGCTGATGTTGCGCCGTGGTCAGTCCGACTACTTTCTTCATTAAAGCCTTCTGCCATTTGTGGAATTCGACAGTCTGCAGTCTGAGGAGTTGACAGCTCAACTCCTCGACCTCCGCTTTCAGGTCGTCTGGGTCCATGAGCTGGTATGGCTAAGGATTCATCCATAGGTCACCAGGGAAACCCATCTCCTCGACCGCGGGTGCCAAAGCCTTTCTCTATGGATTCTCCAACGCTATCTGCCACATGGTTCTCTCCATCGCCGGTCTACAACCCCACGTGGAGGATCCTTCCTCTGTGTGCTCCATACTGGTTCTCCTTTCTCCAGCCTTTCATGGGCGGCCATTGCTTCCTGTGTTGTCAGCCACACCAGGGTGTGGAGCGGCTGCACTGACAGGCAAGCCTCCTTGGCTCACCATTGGTATAGGTGGTGGGCACAGTTTTTGGAGTCGCTGGCTAACCCATCTCATGATGGGAGGCTGTGACTTGTCTCCCGGCCAGCACATGGCATCAGCATATGGCAGCCGCCATTATACAGTCTTTAAGCACAGTCCATGGCACAGTCCACGGCACACAGGACCTGGTGTTACCGGGGGTCAAAATTCTGTTCATGACGTCAATTGCAATGGCCGCAAGGGCCGGGGGTACTCGGTAGCTGGGCCTGATGGTTCTTTGGGAGGTCACTGTGACTGTGACCCAGCTCCCGTGGCCCTGGCCATGCAGTGAAGGAGTTATTTACAGGGAAGTTTAGTAGTCTTTTTGTGACGCCACCTGTGGTATTCAGCCAGGGATGCCTGAAGCTGCTGGTTTAGGCCTCTCGAGGAGATGGTGCACAGCCAGGATGGTATCGCTCCCCACAGGTGGAGTGGAGCCCCAGGGCTGATGTTAGAATCAATAGCAGGAACAGGGTTGTAGCGGTGTAGGAGGCAGCAGGACACAGTTCATGCAGTTCTTTTAACTCTTTACTAACTGATCAGGCAAAGGCAACCCAGCCGGGTGTTGTGCTCTTCCAGGGCGCTGCTAGGTCAGCTCCCAGGCGGTCAGGATCGCTCCACCAAGACACCCTTCGTAAGCCTTTCCAGGTTGCCCATTCCCTGCGCTGGATTACTCTCCACTCCTGCCCTGCGACTTTGTGTACAGGGTCACAAGCTGATGGCTGCATGCCTTGTCGGGCGATGGGCAATACGTCCCTTGACCCTAGTTCTAGTCACCGTCCTGTGGCTTTTCCATGGAAGGTAGCCTCTGCTCATGCAGATGCAGCAGCCTCCAGTTTCCAGGTGGAACCTTGGAGCGTTCCCACCAGATCGGGGTTGGTCCCCTCTTGCAACCAGTCCTTCCACCTGACTCAGATGGGGTCTGGATTCGGGGCCCCACGGGTGGATCTTCCACTCCCATGCCCCCTAGGACTCCCTCTCCGCACGTCCTTCCTTGACACTCTCCTACTCTCTTCTTTCTCCTCTCTCTCTGACTTCCATCCCACCCCCTGTACACCGAGTCCCTCCTCCAGCCAGCAGATGGGGTCTGGGTGTAAGTTATGTGTGTCAGGTTTGCGACCTCTCTCACCTAAGAGCGGTGATACCACACCTGTGGAGTAGGTGCATCATCAATGTGGCGACCAGTCCGCAGGGGTGCCACATAGCCACCTTCACAGAATGCAGCATGGGCGCTACTGAAGGTGGCATTTTTAGTTTAAAAAGCCCCAGGGGGGTAACAGGCTCACTTTAAGTATCCATATGCTATTAAAAATGTTCTGTTTCCATCTATTGTCATGGCTAAAGGACTACTTTCTTTATAGGAAACCTTTTAAACAGATCTGACATGCACTTGTCTAATTGTTTTGTCTTTCTTCTAAAATCATGGGTGTTTTGGTTTTGTTTGTGTTTTTGAAATATCATTTTAAAATGCAAAAAGTCAGTACTTCTTCAGTTTTACGATTACAAAGCAATCACAGCCGCTGCCTAGGACAAAATGCCATTAATAAGAACATACTCAATATTGATCGCATGCTTTGTTTGCACAGACTGAAAGTTATTACCTGCATCAGTCAATGAAAATGGTCAATTGGTTGTTCTGAAACATATATGAGTTCTGCACATTATTTCTAACTTTGTTCCTGAACTGAGTGTCCAACAGAATCTACACAGTCCAACAAAGAAAAGTCATCAATGAAACCCTGCAATAAAGCTCAGCTGTCAGGAATATTGAGACAGCTCAATAGAGAGGGCACAAATCGGATAACATTTAGTGCACATCCGATTCGGTCCGATGCCCATAGGGCTGCATGGGGCCAAATTCAGATCCGATGCTGTCCGATTTTCATCGGACAGCATCGGATTTAGACAAATCGTAGTGTGAAAGTAGCCTAACCGGATTGCTCAGGATTACACATCCTGAGCAATCCGGTTACCACATTGTGGTTCCCTCCACACATTTTTGCTGAAAAATGTGTGGGACCGCAATTGCGTTCACTGCATCCGGATCTGGATGCGGTGAACGCAATTCTATTTTAAAGTGTGACCCTAGCCTCAGTTTGTGACCCACTGGATCTTATTCGAACCTCTGGTCATTTACACTGTTAAGAGAAGTTTGGCTAAAAGTGTTTTTCATTGAAGAATAGCATCCAAAAAATCATACTTTGACATGGAAGCAAGGCTGAGCAACTCAACTGTAAATGAAAACATAACAAGAGTGTAGAAAAATAGCACCCAATTGATCAAAATTTAGAACATTTGGCTGGAAAAGAAAACAGTTTGTTCATCAAAGGCCTCAACAGTGGTGCAATAACAAGTGTCTGCAGACAACAGTGATGTCCATTGGTTATTTGTTGCAAGTTTGGAGCTGTATTTCATCAAATGGAGTTGTGAATTTAATCAGGATTTCATCTGATGTCTTCAACGCTGATAAACACAGCCATACACTTATCCGTGATATTATACCATTAAGGAGTTGTCTAATTGCCTCCAAATTTTTTCTGCAGCAGGACAATAGATCATCACCCAACCAACAGCTAATGTATTTAAGAAATACCTCCAGGATAAAGAAGAACAAGGAGACCTGGAAGTGATGATATGGCACCATGGAGACCTTATATTAATATAATCGAGTCTGTTTGGGATTAAATGAAGAGACATAAGGATTTGGACAAGCTAACATCCATAGAAGATGTGTGGTTAGTTCTCCAAGATGAGTGTACGTACATCTAGAATAATTGATATTACTTTTAAGTAGTGGCGAGCGAGCATGCTCACCACTGCTTGATACTCAATTGAGTATCAAGATGCTCAGGTACGCTTGTTACTTGATCAAGTATCTTTCACGCTCGAGCCCCTGCCCCGCATGTTAGGCAGCTGTTAGCCAATTAACATGTGAGAATTGTGTTTCTCCACACCCGTGTTGCTGCACTGAGGACTCACTCTTTGGATACCGCTATCTCTCCTGTGGTCCCTGGGTCTCAAATGTGGGTGCTGCGGGCATCCGGGAAGCTAAGCCTCCACGGTGTACTGGATTCTCTGCTGGGCTGATCTCTTTCTCTGTTGCAAACTCAGTCTCCAGTGACCGGTGTTCTCCTGGGGTGAGCCGGTATGGCTCCTCTGTCCCCTCTGTAGTGTTCTTCGCCTCTGCCCTCTCTCTCTGGACCCTCACACTGGCTCTGGCGGTGCACTGGTGTCGGGCCTAGCACGACTCCGATAACCAGTTTTAGCTCACTAAGCACTGAGATGACTTCACAATTCTTCTAGTGACTGCACACTCTGGCTAACTCCGCCCTATAGACAGTCTATGGCGTATAGGGGACATTTTAATAAAGGTTTGGATGCTTTAATATAAGATTAGTAACCCTCTCCTTCTTAGTGCTCCATTAGACCACCTTTTATTTTGTTTATATTTGTAGCATTTTCAGTTGACAGGTGGATGCACCTACCAGTTATTACACCTCAAACTGTCCTAAAAATCAACTCTGACAAAATACTAGTGGCAGGGCAGGCAAGCACCTCCAAGGCATAGAGGAGCAGTTAATGCCACTTGTCCAGCCTGAATATCTAATGGTTACACAGCACAGAGGAATCACAGATGCTGGTACATTTGGCTTGGTCCTTCTTCACCATCTTCCAAAACATTTACATTCTTGTCAGACTAGCCCACGCATAAATGCCTGGGTGCTAGGAGGGTCTAATGAAGTTGCCCAGACCTTTCCTAGTGTTCTCATGCCTCCCTTGGACTTGGTGTGTATCTCTGTCACCTCTCCTCATTGGTTGCCTAAGGAACTATGACCTCTACCACCAGCGTTGTCAGATAGGAATTTTTGTACTAATTATTCGACTGGGGTCTTCTGGTATTGCATCATTTTACAAGCCCTCTCCACCGCACCAAAGAGAGATACTAAGGCCTCCGTGTAACGTGGGTTGAGAAAAGTGAACAACTAGTAATTAGTGTAAGCCAAAATGTGTAGGTCACGGGAAAAGCAGCAGTACATAGTTAGCCATGTGTGCCAGACTCCCTTTCCCCACGAGGAGGACGACTCTCCAACTCCTCTGCCTCTCTCACCTTCTCCTCTTCAGCCCATTCATGTTAACTAACAGGATGAAACTGGTGCACGTAGTAACCTCTGTAGTGCAGGCAACCATCTTCTGTTCCAACTCCACCCTTATTACCACCTAATCCGTTATTAGAAACTGAGATGAGGCTGTGTGTGGTATTATTACTTTGTGTACTTTCTTCCTCCATCTTCACCTGGTCCACATGCAAAGCTTCCTATTTAATTGTGAGCAGTGAGCGTTTGAGTAGACACAAAAGCCAGACAATTACCCTGGTTATGGCATCATTGTAGCTCACCATCTTGGTTGACTCCTCAAAGACATGCTACACGATGATAATTCGGAGATGGGAGATGGGGAGGAGGTGGTGCAGGGTCTAGTGTAGGAGATGGAAGAGGCCATGATGGAACTAGGACCCACAATCCTCAGCGTCAGTAGCATGTGTGCCAACCCAGGATCCAACTTGCTTCTATCTCCTCAAGTGTGCGTTCAGGGAAATATAGTGTCTCTGGCTTCAAGCACTTGATCACATGTTGGTCTTTAAGTGGACCTTCGCAGTGACTGTGTTGGTCAGGACACAGGTGATGTTATGGGACATGTGCTGGTGCAAGGCAGGGATGGCATACCAGAAAAAATAGTAGTGGCCTGGGGCTGCGTACTGAGGAACAGCCACCGACAGAAGGATGCGGAAAGCCTCAGTGCCATCAAGCCTTATCAGCAACATTTCCATGGGAAGTAGTCTGGAAATTAACCTGTTTGGTGTTTGGGCCTTTGGGAGAGTAACTGGGTATTTATGTTTGCATTACATGGCTTTGGGTAGGGACAGCTGAACGCTGCACTGGGACCTAGAATCGGATGTGGATTCTGATAGTGCTTGCGAATTTTCAATGACAGGTGCAGGTTGGGAGGCATCCATGCCTGTGCCCTGGACAGGTGATTTCTGCTCCTGTGTACAGGTATGTACTAATATATTACTACCCCCTATGTATAAGAATATAACTGCTATAATACTTCCTCTATATACAAGAATATAACTACTATAACAATGCCTCCTATGTACAAGAATATAACTACTATAATACTGCTCCCTATGTACAGGAATATAACTGCTATAACACTGCCTCTATGTATAAGAATATAACTACTATAATACTGCCATTATGTACAAGAATATAACTACTATAATATTGTCCCATGTACAAGGATATAACTACAATAATACTGCTCCTATGCAGAAGAATATAACTACTATAATACTGCCTCTATGTACAAGAATATAACTACTATAATACTGCCTCAATGTACAAGAATATAACTACTATAAAACAGCCCCTATGTACAAGAATATAACTACTATAATACAGCCCCTATGTACAAGAATATGACTACTATAATACTGCCTCATGTGTACAAGAATATAACTACTATAATACTGCCCCTATGTACAAGAATATAACTACTATAATACTGCCCCTATGTACAAGAATATAACTACTATAATACAGGCCCTATGTACAAGAATATAACTACTATAATACTGCCTCTATGTACAAGAATATAACTACTATAATACTGCCCCTATGTACAAGAATATAACTACTATAATACTGCCCCTATGTACAAGAATATAACTGCTATAATACTGCCCCTATGTACAAGAATATAACTACTATAATGCTGCCCCTATGTATAAGAATATAACTACTATAATACTGCCCCTATGTACAAAAATATAACTACTATAATACCGCCCCTATGTACAAGAATATAACCACTATAATACTGCCCCTATGTACAAGAATATACCTACTATAATACCGCCCCTATGTACAAGAATATAACTACTATAATACTGCCCCTATGTACAAAAATATAACTACTATAATACCGCCCCTATGTACAAGAATATAACTACTATAATACTGCCCCTATGTACAAGAATATAACTACTATAATGCTGCCCATATGTACAAGAATATAACTACTATAATACTGCTCCCTATGTACAGGAATATAACTACTATAAATAATACTGCCCCTATGTACAAGAATATAACTACTATAATGCTGCCCTATGTAGAAGAATATAACTACTATAATACTGCCCCTATATACAAGAATATATCTACTATAATACTGCCCCTATGTACAAGAATATAACTACAATAATACTGCTCCTATGTACAAGAATATAACTACTATAATACTGCCCCTATGTACAAGAATATAACTACTATAATACTGCCCCTATGTACAAGAATATAACTACTATAATACTGCCCCTATGTACAAGAATATAACTACTATAATACTGCTCCTATGTACAAGAATATAACTACTATAATACTGCCCCTATGTACAAGAATATAACTACTATAATGCTGCCCCTATATACAAGAATATAACTACTATAATACTGCCATCTATGTACAATAATATAACTACTATAATACTGCCATCTATGTACAAGAATATAACTACTATAATACTGCCCCTATATACAAGAATATATCTACTATAATGCTGCCCCTATGTACAAGAATATAACTACTATAATACTGCCCCTATGTACAAGAATATATCTACTATAATACTGCCCCTATGTACAAGAATATAACTACTATAATGCTGCTCTTATGTACAAGAATATATCTACTATAATACTGCCTCTATGTACAAGAATACCACTACTATAATACTGCCCCTATGTACAAGAATATAACTACTATAATACTGCCCTATATACAAGAATATATCTACTATAATGCTGCCCCTATGTACAAGAATATAACTACTATAATGCTGCCCCTATGCACAAGAATAAACTACTATAATACTGCCCCTATATACAAGAATATATCTACTATAATACTGCCCCTATGTACAAGAATATAACTACTATAATGCTGCTCTTATGTACAAGAATATATCTACTATAATACTGCCTCTATGTACAAGAATACCACTACTATAATACTGCCCCTATGTACAAGAATATAACTACTATAATACTGCCCCTATATACAAGAATATATCTACTATAATGCTGCCCCTATGTACAAGAATATAACTACTATAATACTGCCCCTATGTACAAGAATATAACTACTATAATGCTGCCCCTATATACAAGAATATAACTACTATAATACTGCCATCTATGTACAATAATATAACTACTATAATACTGCCATCTATGTACAAGAATATAACTACTATAATACTGCCCCTATATACAAGAATATATCTACTATAATGCTGCCCCTATGTACAAGAATATAACTACTATAATACTGCCCCTATGTACAAGAATATAACTACTATAATACTGCCCCTATGTACAAGAATATAACTACTATAATACTGCTCCTATGTACAAGAATATAACTACTATAATACTGCTCCTATGTACAAGAATATAATTACAATAATTCTGCCTCCTATGTACAAGAATATAACTACTATAATAATGCCCTATGTACAAGAATATAACTACTATAATACTACCCCTATGTACAAGAATATAACTACTATAATACTGCCCCTATGTACAAGAATATAACTACTATAATACTGTCTCTATGTAGAAGAATATAACTACTATAATGCTGTCCCCTATGTACAAGAATATAACTATTATAATACTGCCCCTATGTACAGGAATATAACTACTATAATACTGCCTCTATGTATAAGAATATAACTACTATAATACTGCCCCTTATGTACAAGAATATAACTACTATAATACTGCCCCCTATGTACAAGAATATAACTACTATAATACTGCCCCTATGTACAAGAATATAACTACTATAACAGGCGAGTATAATTTTTATATATGGACAGTCTGACTCTCTGAATCCAAACAGATTAATGATCTATTTTAACCAATTGGGAACTGAATTGTGAAATAATTTGCAGACTGTGTTTGGAGCTTCTTTGTTAAACAGATTTCCGGGTCTCCTTGCTGGTGTGTTAAGGCTAATAACCCATTTAAAAGTTAGTGTGAGGTGTTTAGGTCCCTCTGGAAAATGAAAGACAAGAATTAACAGAATTCATTAATTCTGGGCAAAATTGATTGCATTCTAATCAAGATTTAGCATACACTGTAATCGGAACTAGTAGAGTGGAAAGTCTTACCTTATAAAGATTCCTTAATTAACAAGGTACTGACAGTTATTGCTGGAAAGTACAGTAGTCACATCAGGGCACTTGACTTAATTATATGAATATAATAATATGAGTTATTACTAACGCCGTTGGCTGCTCCCACATCAGGAGACAGATTAATTTTGAAGTTTTTTTTTTGTCACAGAGTTTGTAATACGATTCTAGTTAAAGCGGTAGCAGAGGATGGACTTGGAGCACATATTTATTGTATAGAATCTAATACTGACCTAAGGACATACTGGGGTAGATTTACTAAGGACCACGTCACACACACAGATATTTGTGCAGATATTGTTCGCAGATCTCTGGTTGCAGTGAAATCATGGACAGATTGTCCCATTTTATGGCTGTGTAGAAATGGAGCAATGAGTCCATGATTTCACTGCAACCAGAGATATGCGAACAATATCTGCACAATTATCTGTGTGTGTGACGTGGCCCTAAGCCTGACTAATTTTTAGAACTGGTTTAAATTGACTCTGTCACCATTTTTTTGCCATCTCATCTGAGAGCAGCATAGTGTAGAGACAGAGATCCTGATTCCAGCAATGTGTCCCTTACTGGGCTGCACAGTGTAGTTTTGATAAAATCACTGTTAAATCAGCTGGAGATTGTTATTAGAGGACTAGTCAAGTAGTCCAGTCATATATGGGAGCTGCCAAATCTGCAGCAGAGAAAACAGTAATTTTATCAAAACGACAGCAAGCAGCTCAATAAGTCACATATCGCTGGAATCAAGGTCTCTATTTCTACATTATGCTGCTCTCAGATGGGATGGCAAAAACCTGGTGACAGAGTCCCTTTAAATGCACTAAAATGTACAAGCAGTACAAGTGTTAGGGTGGCGGCGGCGGGGAAGCGCAAGCCGAGTGCATGCACCACGCGTCCCTATGTTTAACATGGGGACGTACGGTGTATGCGCTCGGGTGCGCATGGCCGTACGCACCCATTGCCCTCCATGTGTGATTTGTAGCATGCGGATGCTTGCGTACAAATCATACATTCTCGTCCGCACCATGAACGCGAGATGTCACTCTGTAATGACTCTATATATTATATGTGTCTTACTTAATGTATTAAATTACTGAAATAAATTAACTCTTTGATATTATTCATTGCGATGCACCTGTACATTTTGTGTCTCCTGACATCCTAGACTCTACTATGTTGCTGGTCTCTACTACATTGCCTCTTTGTGCTTCCTGAAATATATGTGGCGCCCTGCAGAATAATGGTACCTTTACACGCCGCCACTGCAGGATGGATACAACCCGCTACAGGCTACAAATGTAGCTTGTCGCGCCAATATCGCCCGTAGTAGCGGCGTCTGAAGACGGGACGACACAGCCGGCTACAGATACATCTGTATCCGTGCACTGCCCATAAACAGATGGCTACATCGCCGATTGTAGCAAGCTGTATCGGCGTGTAAAGAAGTTACGGAAGGGAACTCAGGACACCCTGCGATGTAGCTGCAATGTAGCTAAGGCGTGACCCAGGCTCCGTGTTACCGCGCCCCATCTGCGATCATTGGTGGAAGCTCCTGCATGACGATTGGTAGTCGCTGCATAGGGAGGCATATTTAAGGAGCAGACCAGTCACACTACACAATTGCTCAAGTGTCATGTATTAATCAGCCTCCTGCGATGCCTGGCCAATCATGGGTTTCTTGCTTTGTCCTATTAGCGTACGGACGTCTTGTAATCCACAATTGTGGCACGCCTATGTGCTGTCCCTGCTGCACCAGGTCCGCCCATATTAGCTTGTTGTAGCGTTGTGTAAATGAGGTACGCTGAGCTACAGATGGCTACTTGAGACACCCGGCGATGTAGCTAGCTGTAAATGTAGCGTAGCGTAGCGCACCTTGTGGCGGCGTGTAAAGAGGGTGCGTTTCCCGTTGGTAACCGTTTGGGCGTGCTCGTGCACGTGAAGTAGCCGTTGGTATCCATCCTGTTGTGGCGGCGTGTAAAGGTACCATTAGGGTACCTTTACACGCCGCTACGGCAGGATGGATGCATCCCGCTACTTCACGTGCACGAGCACGCTCAAACGGTTACAAACGCTCAACGCATCACCTTTACACGCCGCCATAAGGTGCGCTACGCTACGTGACATCTGTAACTAGCTGCATCGCCGGGTGTCTCAAGTAGCCATCTGTAGCTCAGCGTACCCGCTTCACACGCCGCCACCACAGAGTGATCCGGGAGCAACAAAGGCAGGACGTAAAAAAAATAGGCGTGCCACAGTCCTGTACGCCGCGCCCAAACCACAACCATTGGCCAACACTACGGAGTTGTGATTGGGCACGACGGAAAGGGCGGATAGCCGAGACGTGATGTACTAGTGATCGGACTGTGGCACGGAATAAGCGCTTGTGACATGGCGGACTGTGGCGAATGCATCTAAACCGATGGTAAAGCGTCACCCTGGAGCGGTGGCCAGTCACATACCCAGTGTGCATAAAAGTAGCGGTTCCGGCCTATGTGTACGTAGTAAAAGTGTTTGCCTTGTCACGCACGATCAGCGCTTGTGACAGCGGCGTGTGGCGATTGCGCTGAGGTGCGTTTGTGCGACACACATTAGCGGCTTACAACACACAGTATGTGCGTTCTCTGTGTAAATTCTATGTGTCAACTATGGCTAACTATGTGGGAATACAGGCTGAATGGTGTTAATATTTCAGCTTACAGATGTGAATGTAGTGGAACTGCTCCCAAGGCAACATGTGAAAGATCTGTGTGACAGTGTATTTGAAAACACCTGAGAAGAATATGTCCTGCATCAATGTGCTGTGTGCAGGGGACCCTCTGCCTACAACAAAATAAAGGCTCATGTACGCACACTGGCCACAAACACTGTTGGGAAAAAGACTTGTAAAAAAACATGGCTACCCACACATATTGTCTGCACAATCCCAGCCAATAGGTGGCTATGACATCCCTGGCCCCCACCAAAACCTTCATCACATTGCCCTCCTCCCCCAGTAATCAGGCTCACACAGATGATTTTGGATCCAACATAATATTTTTTAATCAAATGCATTCATCGTGACCTTGGATTAGAATTTAAAAAAAAACACAGTAAAAACAAGGGACAAATAAAGTGCATGTCACATTCTGGAAACACATTACAGGGCTAACAAATTGACCACACATTGAAACCTGTGCAACAACCCAAAAATTTTAAAAAAACCTAAACTAACTAACTAACTAAAGAAACATTATGCACATAATGAAACAAAAGATCCAGAAAATGGGAAACACAAAAGAAAAGGGGCGCAGCTAACTTGCTGTCACCTCCATTGCAACCACAAATAGATCTCCCAGAGCCAGCCACACTACATGTCCTGGTTCTGCCAGCTCACTGCACCAGACCCATTGAAGTAGGAGCAGTAAGCTTCTCTACTGTCCCTGGCCTCCTGCCGAGTGCGGCCATGACTCTGCGGCTGGAGTGGCACAATCACATGGCCCTCATCACGCCAAGACCCTGGACGGAGCTCCCCTGTTGTAGCGTCGGCATTATCTACATAACCTCCTGGCGTGTATGATACTCGATCCCTACGACGCAGGAAGTTATGCAGCACACAGCAGGCCACCACTACCGCGTCAATAGACTCCGGTTTCATATGTATAGGCGTATGGAAAATCCGGAATCTATTTGCCATTATCCCAAACGCATTTTCAACTACACGGCGGGCCTGGGATAGCCGGTAGTTGAAAATGCGTCTCTCAGAAGTAAGGGCCCTCTGGGGATATGGCCGCAGTAGGTGTTCCTGAAGTGGGAATGCTTCATCCGCCACAAACGCAAAGTTGAGATGTTCCGTCGTGTCCTCATTTGAGGGTAAGTTTAGCCCACCACTCCCTAGTAGTGTTGCCAAGGAGCTGCGTGCAAACACCCCCCCATCTGAGTTGCGACCGTTCATTCCAACATCCACGTAGAGGAACTCATAGTGCGCATCCACTACAGCCATGAGGATTATACTACAATACCCTTTGTAATTGAAAAACAAAGAGCCAGAGTGGCCAGGTTTGGTAATCCTCACGTGCTTACCATCCAATGCCCCGCCACAGTTGGGGAAGTTCCACCGGGTTTCAAAGCCTCGGGCTACTTCCAGCCATTCTGCGGCGGTTAGAGGCATTTTCAGGTAGGATGGCTGCAGAGCTCTCCAGATGGCCCAACACGTTTCAGGGATCAGGCGGCTCAGCAGGGGCAGGGAGACACGTGACAAGTATGTGAGGGATGTCATGGACTGCCCTGTAGCCAGGAACCACAAAGTGATAGCCAACCGCTCAGCAGCTGATACTGATGGTCGCATTATAGTGTCCTGACACGCTATCATTGGCCTAACACGCTCCAAGAGGAAGGTGAAAGTGTCCTCCGAAATACGGAGATAGTTTCGGTAATCATCAGGACAGTTAAGCTCCAGCTCCCGCAACAGCTGCATGTGGCCCCGGGTTTCCCGCCTGCGAAGCAAATCACGGGTCCACAACCGCCGCTGTCTGCGCCTCATCAACCTTTCATACCGATCCTGAAGCCACATTTGCTCTTCCACCACTGCGGCAGCCACGATAACATTGCGGTCATGGATATTCTGCATCCTCAATATCAGCACCTGTAGATGAGAATACACAACATGAGTACATAGAACAATATGTGGCCATGTCAGCAGGTTAAGCAAGCCACACCTCTTTTCGATGACACACTATAGCCAAGTGGATGGGATCTTTTGGGAGCCCACAAAACACATCACGGAAGCAAGGGAAGGCAAACACCCAGTAGTCACCCCAACCAAAATGGAACACGGCCAATGATAGTGGCCTCCTATACATCAACTTCAATCGGAGGGTCCCAAAGTCACACATCTGCACCTAGGTGAGTTAGAAAGGGACATGTGTCACCAATAATGTCGATCTAAAATGTCCCAGAATCCATTACACAGACCATAATTAAAATTGGCTACATTTAAAATTAGCTTGCCAAATAAATTCTTACATACCCCGATATGCCAGGTGGAGTAATCCTACATGAACCAAACAATATTGCACATGAGTGTGGCTGGGTAACCATGGTTACATATGTTTTTGCTGGTGTCATTTTTGCTACACATCTATGCTATGTCTGGAGCGCCACACCTCAAAGCCATGTGTGATCCTATCCCCGTTGGACCCAGTCTCCATGGGCCACAACCACCATGCAGAAATCGATCCAGTTGACATGAGTAACACATTTCTGTCTACAGTCATGCATCCATTCTCCGTTATTATGATTGTCTGGAAACAAACACAGCAATGTATGTCTACAAAAGTGTGAAGCCGCAGACAAAATGCCTACTCAAATTCAACACAGTACACTATATCGTCGCCAACAATACTAACCCCTATATAGTCCGCTGAAGCAGTCTTCTGCGGTCGCCAATAACATCAACATATGCACCCCACCCACCGCAAATTCCATGTGTGTCCACAAATACTTACTTAATGGGTCTGGCCAGCAAGCGTAATGTTTGCCGGAATGCGCCGCTTTTAAAGGGCCGCCAACCTATCACGATTCAGCGATCTCCACCAATTAGCGGGAGTTAATTCCGCACACAGGTGTCCCATTACGATGTGCGTAATTTGGTACGTTGTGATTGGTTTAGCGGACTATAAAGCCAGGCCAATGGGCACTAGACCTTGTCCAGACGTCGATGTGCATTGAGCTACTAGTGTCCTGTTTTACTTCTGTTGCTCTGACGGTAAGCCTCTTTAGCGGTTTCTATGAAATTGTAAGGAACGCAGATGCTTCTGTCACAGGCCGCTTAGGCAATGTGTGTATGGGCATGTTTGATACGGCATGTCAGTTTGGGCCTGTAATAACACATATGGCTACGTTATTCTATGTAGGGCAATAGCCAGGTAGTACCTCGACTTGTATTGTGTGAGTATAGATAGGCCCTTTGCTGTTATTTTTGGGTCCAACAGAGAAAGGTGTGATTTTGGGCGGGACTTCACCTCACCATTTGATGGGTGGAATAATTGCCCCGTGCATTCCACGGATGTTTGCCACATGGTTTAAAATTGTAGTCCCATGGATGGAGGAACAACAACATGATCATGTGGGTGCACATTAGATGTTGTATGTGCAGTGTTTGCACACACCCCGCCCTCCTTTCTGATATGGTTAAGCTTCAACATTTTGAACAGTACACAGGTACTAGTTAGCACACAATGTGTTTGCTCAGATGTTGGCCGAGAGGTATGTATCCCACACACCGTGTACAGGTGTGTTTAAATAGGTACATTGGGGTCTTAAATCATGGAGTAAACATGTGTAGGTGGACACAGATATCTGGAGATGGATCATTTCGGGACATATGTGTTTGACTTGGGAGCGGTGTGACATTGTGAAAATGGGTCACACACGCAAATTTGAAATGAACCAAATAGCAGCATATCTTCCCCATATTCCAACCTTATGAGCATGTTTATCCTTTTTCAGCGTTTTATAAAGTTCGGTAGGCGTTGTGTATTGACTGTATGTTTGTGGTGTGTTTTGTCATCGGCAGATGCCGAGGGGTACTGTGGAATATCAGCGGCACGAGTGTTTGTGGCGCAGCTCGCTGCCTGAATATAAAAATCAGCCAGCGAGGGCCGAGGCCTACAGGACTCTTGTGGCTCTGGCCAACCGGATGGAGCCAAGGGTAGGCAGGAGGTGGGACCAGCATACGGTGGCACTTAAAATTAAGAACATGCGGGGGTCGTTCATGCGGGCTCACAATGACTATCTGCGCCGTCGCTCAGGAGCCGGAGCTGAGGAGGTACCATCACCTACCCTATGGTACTATCCCCTCTTCACCTTCATCCTGGGCGAGGCTAGCTCGCGTGCAACAACGACCAACTGCCCCGTTGCTGCGTCCCATGTAGGCCCGGCTGAGTCACCATCTGCGCCACAGGAGGTGGGTAATTGTGTTACAGTGGTGGGCCACAATGTTTCCTTCACATGTGTGCTTGTCTAAATCCTTTACAACAACCTTTTAGGCATATTTTCATCCTTGCTGGGGGAAACCTTTGGGTGTCAAACAATCTGCCCTCCTTCCATGACTGTGTAGCCTTCTAAATTCTATGCTTACAGCCGTATTCCAATCTTGCATCTTCCACAACATCTTGTTATGTTTAGGTTAATTATTTAAGGGTATCAAGATTGCAGGTGGTTTGATTGTAACCAGCCACATAGTACCAGCTAGTAAATGGTGCTGCCACACATGTGTGTTGGCTTTGGTGCCAGTGGGTTATAGGAGTCCTAACGGAAAGGTGGGCAATATGTGTCCTTGGCCAGCACAGCCCCCAGTATCAAGGTGTTGTGTTGACATGTACTAATTGGGTTACGGCTCAGTGACTAACACCTAATTCTGTATTGAGCTGAGTTCCTGGAATGGTCGAGGTGAGTGTACAGGAGAAGTACTGGTGTTGTGCTTTTTAACCTTTGGTGCTTTACTGTGTTTTTCCTCATTTTCCATCTTGGTTGGTGGCCTTGCTGTGTGTGGGAGTGCTATATTGAGTCCTGTTGTCAATGTATTGAGTGGATCTTGCCTTCACTAATGAGGTTTTTTTTTTCTCCACCCACAGGCCCCAGAAGAGGACGGCTCCATTGCGGAGCAATCTGTCGCTGATGATGCTCAGCCAATGACATCTGGGGCTGAGCAGGAGGGCGCGGCGAGTGATGTGGGTCCGGGCCCAGGGCCCAGCTCCGGGATTCGTCGCCGCCGACGTCCAGCACCACCAGAGAGGGAGCTGGGCACCTGGGCCCGACGCGTGCTGTTGAGCGAACAGCGGACACACATCGACAGCTGTGCCCTCTACATGAGCGACAGGTTGCGAGGGATGGAGCCGCTCCAAAAAAAGATCCTTCTGCGGGTCTTCAACAATGCCGCTGATGCTGCCGATGATGGGGCCCTTCAATGGGGATGCCACATCCCCCCCCCTATGCAACACAACTTATGGCCCCTTTCCCCTGCCGCCCCATCTCGGCCCGTGAGAAGACCGGCCCCGCCACAGTCACCCCATCCCCCCCAACACGTCGTCGTACATCAAGACGTTCTCGGGCAGGTCGGGGCTGCCCTGAGAGGAGGGGGAGGCGCCATTGTCAGAGCCAACATAGGATGAATAAGTTGGACACTAGTAGCCAATGCACAGAATTGGCAGTCTGGACTTTTCCATCTGGAGGAAAACTCCTTGGTTGTTTTGTTTTGTTTTGTTTAATACTTGTTTGCAGAATTGCTGCATATGATTTGTTTATGTTTCTTTCTAAATACCATAATATTAAATTTTTGTTCAGACACAATTGTGTATTTCTTTTGGGTTAGGGTTTTTGGGGGTCAGCGTGGGTGAATGGTGTTGGTCACAATATAGGTTGGCCAAAGCCACACAATATGGGCCAATGCCCTCAGAGCAGGACGACCATAGGTTCCTTTGTAATGTGGTTGCACTTTGACAAAGAGGTGTGGTAATGTGGGTGACATAGTTACCTGATTAACATGTTTCCGCGCCAAATATTATTGTGGTGACATAAAGGAGCCAAATCAAAAGTTAACCAGACATTTTATATTGCAACATACATGTGTGCCAGACATTTGCCACAATACACAGAATGCTGTTTCCAGATAGGGCTAGCCATCCCACACTCCTGATGGTCCCAATGTGGGACAGGATAGGTAAAGAACGCAAAGGGCTGCCCAGTCCACACTCCTGATGGTCCCAATGTGGGACAGGATAGGTAAAGAACGCAAAGGGCTGCCCATCCCACACTCCTGATGGTCCCAATGTGGGACAGGATAGGTAAAGAACGCAAAGGGCTGCCCATCCCACACTCCTGATGGTCCCAATGTGGGACAGGATAGGTAAAGAACGCAAAGGGCTGCCCATCCCACACTCCTGATGGTCCCAATGTGGGACAGGATTGGTCAAAGGGCCAAAGGCCGAGCCATCACACAATCCCCCATTTCAGATAGTGGGACACTATAAGAAAAGAGCCCAACGGGGGCAAAAAAAAAAATAAAAACAACATCAAAAGCCAAACAGGCAACGTCTGTAATTTCCAGGTCCAACAAGGACAACATCTTTTGGGGTCAGGGGAGCACATTTTGTTTCGGGAGTGGTGAGATCTCAATGTTGGCCATCCTGATGTTGCTGGACGGTAGCCAGCATGTCAGACAGGCGGGTGAGATCCTGGATTCCACGTTGTAGGGCCCGTTGCAGTCGGTGGGCAAACTGGTGGTGGGCCCTCACCACGTCCTCCATCGTGGGTACACCTGTATTGTGTGTGAGAAAACACATCATTACTTTGGAATAGTACCTCTGCTCTTTGTGTCAGGTTCACACAACCAATATAGTCCTTACCCTGGGGCTCAACATCATCCTGACTATCAGGGGGTGATGGGGAGGCACTGACACTCCAGCCCGCAGCTCCAGCACGTTCTCCATCTGCAAGAGTGGGTGAAGGACATTATGTCATAAATGATTAGCTTTCCCATTTCCCAACTAGCAACAACACTGCTTAGAGTGTTCCGCCCCTAGAATCCAACTAAAATAACTTACCACCATAATCATCCAAGGCAGCCGCATTTTGAGGTTGAGCCAGAGCCTCATGTTGTCGAGCAGGCGATGCCACCTCTGCCTCCAGCAACGCACGATCATCATGATCCCCCTCCTCCTCATGCCCTGGTGAGGGGCTATTCCCTTGTGGGGATGGTGTTCCAGCTGCGTCTTGATCCGGTGGGGTTGGTGGGCCAGCTGCCTCTTGCAGCGGTGGGGTTGGTGGGCCAGCTGCCTCTTGCAGCGGTGGGGTTGGTGGGCCAGCTGCCTCTTGCCGCGGTGGGGTTGGTGGGCCACCTGCAGGCGGTTGCGGGGGAGCCTCATCGGGTGAAAATTCAGCATCTGGAGATTATGAAACAATAATTAATGTGTCAGCAGAATGTTTAGGCTCTGAGATGTATGGACAGTTCAATATTTGGTATATGTGTTTGCTGTAGTTCTGATATGGGATGATCTCATGTATTCTGTATGGCGTATGTATGTGGCATTAGTGTGGTAATTGTGTGGAGAGCATCTAACACTGTGGAGTCATCTTGGGTGCCACATGAACATTAGTTGTAGGCAGATGTGTAGCCAGTCTATGTATAATGTGCTGCCTATATTATCCCCCATTGCATGTCTGCCGGTGTCCCTCTCACTGAACCTAGGATGTTTGTCAACTAATTTGTATGTTTTTGTTGTGCTTACATACAATACAAAGCATGTGTGGCCCTCTGAAGTACTCACCACGCAGCCTGGCAATCCTGGCACGGATGTCGAGTATGCGGCCTGGGCATTTGGACTTCAGGTCCGCGATCTTCTTCTGCACTGCTTTTGCGACCCTCTGCACCCCTAGTTTATTCAGCAGAGCCCGCTGAATCCGCCGAATAGTGGCGCGATTACGCAGCCTGGGATGACGGTGGTGGCGGTGACCCCAGTAATCATACCAGTCACAGTGGTCTATGAGGATGATGAGTTCAGCCATCCCCCACGTAGCAGCGCGGTGAACGGCCGCCATGACTGCAATGGTGTGTGCAGAGGAGGGGCTGGCACCTTGCAGGCAGAGTGAAAATGAAACTATCGTAATGACGTCATTACGGCCACGTTCGGGGTCACGCACCCTTTGAACTAGTCCTACGCGCAGTGACACGGGCGAAGCACTTCTGCGGCACCTGCTGTACAACACCCACAGAGCGATGCGTACAGCAAGCCTGTGCGCTGTGTACTGACTACTCGACTTCAATGCGGTGTGTGTATAGGTGCATCAGTGTTTGAGTTGCGCGCAGACACTCAAGGGACACTTTTAGGCGGCATCTGAAGTTCAATAAGGCAGGCCGGTCCGTAACACATACTTGACCGCTGTGTCCAGCATTATTCATTATGTGTTTACAGGATGTGCACACTGTATATAAGGATCATGGGCCATTTCGTTTTGTTTTCCGTAAGTTTGTGGCCGCGTAATTGTACTAAGGTATGATCGTGCATACGGCGCGTATCTGTAGTGCTGAAGGGACAGCTCATCCAAGATGGAGGGCTGTGAGGCAAGAGCCAATCGGACCGCAGCAGCTTCCACCAATGATCGCACATGGGGCGCGGTAACACGGAGCCTGGGTGACGCCTTAGCTACATTGCAGCTACATCGCCGGGTGTCCACAGTTCCCTTCCGTAACTTCTTTACACGCCGATGCATCTTGCTACCATCGGCTTTGTAGCTCTCTGTTTTCGAGCAGAGGTCGTAAACAGATGTATCTGTTGCCGGCTGTATCGTCACGTCTTCAGACGCCGCTACGACGGGCTATATTGGCGCTACAAGCTACATTTGTAGCCTGTAGCGGGATGCATCCATCCTGCCGTAGCGGCGTGTAAAGGTACCCTTAGGCTTCACAAATGCCTGATCAGATCTTTATCCATTTATACAAGCAGATGTGATCAGTGTAAAGTGTAAAGTACCGTTGTGGAGTTGTGGTGGTTAGCAACCCCTATAGGAGAATTACTGAGCCCAGAAGGAGCAACAGTGCTCTCCTTGGCGCTGGAGAGAAATGAGGCCAGTCAGAGCCTTTGCTATGGTCACTATTGGGACACAGCAAAATCTGTGCAGCCACATAGGACATAGTGTCCCGTGTGGTCCCAGTAGTGCCCAAATGCTAGACAACAACAGTTAGGGATCAGTAGTGAGGTAGTGAGGGTGTGTGTGGAGAGATGCCTTGATGCTCTCACACCTATGTTATTCAATGAGTCAGTGCTGCTGATCTGCAATTTTTTTCCACATCCTGTGTTCGGCCTGAGGAGAAAATCACAGCATGCTGTGTATGGTCGAGCCAAATGGCCAAGATCCGCCAATGCAAGTCTATGGGTGGGATAAAAAAAGATGTATGTCACACAGACTTTCTGTATGCCGTCTGATTTTTCCAGATACATCACCATTCTGTAGCACAGAACACTGTAAATGATTCTGTAAATGATTATAGAATGATAGTTACCAAGAAAAAACCTGCATTGCCTATGCCTATTGTACGGATGGCAGACAAGAAAAGACATTTTGCACTTGCAGACATATGAAATACCAAATGGATTTCACTCGTCCTACTTTTTTGGGTGAAAACCGGAGCGATTTTTTATACGCAGATGTGAGCGATCCCCTATGGAGAAACAGCAATCATCAATGCATGGAACACTGTCTCTGCCCATTTTTAGAACAATCAGCCAGTTATGCTTCATTAGGCTGAATTAGTTCAAAATATCTGCCAATATAATCTCTCTTCACAGATTTTAGTCGAGAGTCCCATCTTCTTTTACCTATTGTCTCTTAAGGCCCCGTCACACCTGGCGACGGGGCTGGGGATGTCGGTGGCAACTGGCGGGTGCGCACACCTTTTTGGCCTCCAGCCCCGCGCCGGCGAGCTGACAGGCAGCATCACCGCCGGGGAGTCTGACAACCTCAGCGGCGATGCAGGACAATGGGAGCCTATGGCTCCCATCGCCTGACAGGTCGCCGGCGCCCGGTTACATGGGGCGATGTGTGCACATGATGGTCGCCTGGTTTCAGAGCCATAGGTAGCCACAGAACCACATGGTTCACAGAGGGATTTCCACATCAGGTACCCTACACATGCAACACCTTCCACCCCAGACCTGGCTGTGTGGAGAGCTGCCTACCTGTGCAAATTCCCTATTCTACATCACTGCCTCGGGGACCCCACTCCACCTACGGGGAGCGTTATCATCTAGCTGCAGCATCACCATCCCCGGAGGTCTGATGTATGGGCCCCTTGTAACATTCTAAACCCTATAAAGACTCACGAATTGACCCCTCTACCCTTCATTATGTATTAATGCCCCTCATCCTGCTATATATGGTTCTCCTCCTGGAATATGCCCTTATCCTGGTATATATGGTCCTCCATTATAGTAAAATGCAGCCTCATAGCCCTCCATATGCTATAATGCAGCTTCACAGCCCTCCATATATAGTATAATGAAGCCTCACAGCCCTCCATATATAGTATAATACAGCCTCACAGCCCTCCATATAGTATAATGTAGCCTCACAGCCCTCTATATAGTATAATGCAGCCTCACAACCCTCCATAGAGTATAATGCAGCATCACAGCCCTCCATATAGTATAATGCAGTGTCACAGCCCTTCATATAATATAATGCAGTGTCACTGCCTTCCAGATATAATAATGCAGCGTCACAGCCCTCCATATCGTATAACACAATAATGCAGCCTCATAGCCCTCCATATAGCATACATCCTCCCCACACACATACACATACTCACACAGGGACACATACACATACAGGGACACATATACACACAGGTACCCAGGCCCTGGGTACTGTAGGTGGCGTCACAAACACTTTATTATTTTTATTTTATTTTTACATATTTTTCAGCGACCACCAGGGCCATGGGCTCGGCCACCCGTGACATTCTCCACTGCAACTGCCAGGGACCGGGTACCCCACGGACACACACACAGGGACACGGACGTACACAGGGACATGGACACACGCACAGGGACACAGACACAGGGACACGGACACACACACAGGGACACAGACACACACATAGGGACATGGACACACACACAGGGACACGGACACAGGGACATGGACCGAAGAACACGGACACACACACAGGGACACGGACACACACACGGGGACATGGACAAACATACAGGGCCCCAGACGCACACAGGGACACGCACACAGGGACACGTACACAGGGACACGCACCCAGGGACAAATACACACACAGGGACACAGATACACAGGGACACACACACACAGGGATACACACAGGGACACACACACACAGGGGGGACACACACAGACACAGGGACACTACTCACCGGTCCACCCCACCGGCGCCACTCGCCACTCAGCCTGCAGAAGCACGGAGGAGCACGGCACCGCAGTAATGTCCCCGCCTCGGATGCCATTAGTGTACGGTGCCGCTGTCCTGGACAATCACAGACCACAAGCCGCCTGGGCAGCCAATCACAGGCCAGTAGCTGACGTCATGTACCGACTAGCCTGTGATTGGCCGCTGGGCCAGGACAGCGGTGGGGAGCAGAGAGAGAACGGTGCACCTGGACTTTATGCATCTGGCAGCTGTGATCAGCCGCCTGGCGACATGGATGTGCGGTGCAGGTGCACTGGTGCGCTGCTTAGTTACCCGGTGTTTACCCTGGTTACCAGTGCCCAGCATCTAATGTGCGGCGCTGGGCACTGGCTGTGAGGTCACTAGTCCTTGGTTTATCGCTGTCACATGCAGCGATGCGTGCTGCCCACAGGAGACCAAGGACCAAAAAATGGTCCTGAACGATGTGCAGCGATCAGCGACCTCACAGCAGGGGCCTGATTGCTGATGCGTGTCACACACTGCAACATCGCTGGAGAGGTCGCTGTTACATCACAAATCCTGTGACGTTTCAGCGACATTGCTAGCGATGTTGCAGTGTGTGAAGTACCCCTAATGGTACCTTTACACGCTGCAACAGGGTGGTGGCAACAACCAGGTACATGTGAGAAATGTATCTTGCACCGCCAAATCAACCCGAGGTAGCGGCGTGTGAAGACGGTTGTTGCCACCCGCCACTTAAGGCACCTGTTTCAGAGCAGTGCCCTAAAACAGGTGGATGTCAAGGCGATGGTTGCCGATGGTTGCGGCCTGTATCGGCGTGTAAATACGGTAGGGTAAGGTATATTCGTCACCTAGATAACTCCCCGGGGCGTGACACAGCCTCCGGGAAACCACCCCCCTTCAGCGATCATTGGAGGAAGCTCCTGCGTTACGATTGGTTGTTGCTGCATAGGGCGGCATATTTAAGGAGCCGACCACTCGCACTACACAATTGCTCGAGCGTCATGTATTAGTCTGCCTCCTGTGCTGGCTGCCCAATCATGATGTTATGGCTTTGTCCTATCAGAGTACGGAATTCTCGTAATCCACAATTGTGGCACGCCTATGTGTTGTCCCTGCTGCCTTTGTGCCGCCCATATTACCTTGTTGTAGCGGTGTGTAAATGAGGTAAGGTGAGCTACAGAAGGTAACTTGTGGCACCCGGCGGTGTATCCAGAGATAGATGTAACCTACCGTAGCGCACCTTGTTGCGGTGTGTAAAGGTGGTGCGATTACCGTTGGCAACCGTTTCTGCGTGCTCGTGCACGTGAAGCACCCGGTTGTTGCCACCACCCTGTTGCGGCGTGTAAAGGTACCATAACTGTTCATAGGAGAGACACCCCTACAACCAGGGGCGTAACTATAATAGGTGCAGGGGTTGCGTTTGCACCCAGGCCCTGGAGCCTAGGGGGCCGCAAAACTCCCTTTGGCCTATAGAAAAAAGATTTGTAATATTTAGGGAGCTTTCTCATTGAGGCTCATAAGGTTCGAGTTACACCACTGCCTAAAGAATGTGATGCAAGCAATGGTGGTGTTTATTTATTTTCCATAAATAACACCACCATTAACGATAGTTTAGCTGATATTGCAGTTTAGCTAAAATCACTTAAGAGAATTTTTCACCCGTTTTTTGCCACTTAATTTGAGAGCAGTGAATAAATATATAGAGACAGAGACCACGATTCAAGTTATGTGTCACTTATTGGGATGCTTAGTGCAGTTTTGACAAAACAAATGTTTTACCAGTGGGAGATTATCACTAGAGGATTAGTAAACCAGCAGTCATGTAGTCCTTCCTAATCATGAGCTTTGTGTAACCCCACCCCCACCACTGATTGGCAGCTTTCAATGTACACTTTGCATAGGCAGAAATCTGGCAACCAGTTTTGTGGGTGGGGCAGGGGTGCACCAAGACCCTCTGCCGCCTGAGACACAAGCTGAGGACCGGGGGGAAGGGGGGTGCTGTCAGAGTCCAGCGCCGCCACCCCCTGTAGCCGCGGGTGATGACAGGGGGGGCTGCTATCAGCCTCCAGCCCCGCCGCCCCTGTAGTTGAGGAGCGGGCGGTGGGCTGGCAGACTAATGCAGCGCCGCCACCGCCCTCTTACCCCCTTACCGGGTTGACACAGGAAGCTGGTCTCTGGTGCTGGCGCCGCCCCTTCTCCAATGCTGCCGCTTGGTGCTCAGGGCTCACACTGTCCAACGGACGGTGCGGCCCTGGGGTGGGGTTATACAGAAATCAGAGAACTGGAAGATCTGCAGCAGATAAAATAATAATTTTATTAAAACTACAGCAAGCAGACCAAGAAGTGAAACAATGCTGGAATCAGGGTCTCTACCCCTAGATCAGGCAGCTCTAAGATGGGGTAGCCAAAACCTTTTGACTCTCTCTAGAGGATAAGTGTTGTTTTCAATATTAGGTGCAATAATGTGTGTTTTTTCCCTTTCATGCATGCCTGGTAAATCACAACCTGAAGCTTAAGATTGCTCATTCACAGTTCCCAAAGGAAATAATGTCATGTGGAGATTAGATGCTGAAGTAAATTGTCCGATATTACAATATCAGCAGGGAGTCTTTACATTTCCTTTCCAAGAAATCCAGTTTGGTTTTCAGAGAAAATACCAAAGTCCGGTGCCTTCTCAGCTGACGGTGGTCCATATTAGCAGGATCCGGGCAATCACTTACTGTTCCTGAGCAGTCAGTAATTTTAACAGTATATGTAACATGATCTTGCTTTTTTCCCCACATCAACTCGATTATACATCTGATTAAAACATTTTAATGGATAAATTCAGCATATGATTATGTTTAGTGCTTTAACATGATTATAGATATGAACATCCACCTTTAAATTATATGACGAGCCCCAGGGCTGTGGGGTACTCGGAACCGGGCTATACTGTCTCTGGGGATTTACAGGGGTCGAGACCGGCTTCTGTGACTCTGGGTTCAGTTGAAAAGGTGAAATATTTGGGAAGTAGAGTGGTTTAAATTAATGTTTTTCGTGATGCCACCCGTAGTGTGTGGCTATATGAGGCCACCGCTGCTATCGGGACCACTGGGGTGATGGTAGGTGCAGCCAGATGGTGAGGCTTGATTTCCCAGGGCATCCGAAGGTGTAGTGTAGTGTAAGAGTGAAGTTCCCTGAACCTTCAGGCATCATACACAGTCTCTGTGCGCTTGCGGCTTTTCTTCTCTCCTGCGAATAAACAAGTGAGTCAACACCGTGCTGGGCTTTACCGGGCTTGTACTCTCACTTCTCACTTAACAGTTCACGACAGTTCCGGGATGGTTCCTTTGCGTCATTCCTTTTCATGTACGGTTACGGTCCGGCTGTCATGGGCTTTGTACTGAGTTGTCCCATACCCTTGCTCACTAGCCCTACACAATGGCTGTGTCCTTCTCCGCACTGATTGTTAGGTTCAGGGACATAGAGTTCCCGCACTCCACCGGGTTTCCAGCGGTGGTTGGGCGCTTAAATCTTTCCCAGCCAAATCTACAGAGCCGGCACTCTGGTTCTCTGGCCCAGCCACCAGTGTCCCGGATAAGTCGGGTACACCTGACTCCTGTCCTTCTCCGGTGTCAGCCTGGTTTCCTGGCCAGCCATTAGTAGTGCAGGCCGCCGGGCCCCTCTATTCTCAGCTTGGTCTCTATCGCTGATTAGCTGATGGGTGTCTCTGCATAGACGTCTGGTCTCTCTCGCCTCACTTTTCCTCTACTCACTTTTCTTCCTTTTTTTGTCTAACTTAGTATTCCTGGGTTTTACTCCAGTTCTTCCACCCCTTTTCTGGGTTCTTTGCTACGTTCCACCGACACTAAGCTACTCCCGCCACCCCTCGCTTGACATGAAGTAACTTTGGCTCAGGATCAGAGTGTGTGTGTGGGTGTTTCTGCGAATTGACCGTCTTACCAGTCGAAGCTGCAGTTCTCCTCTGTGGCCGCCTGGTTGCAGGGTTGTGTGGCGCCCCGCAACGAGTGCGTCACAAGAGGGTATTACAGCCATAAATGCAGCCGCAATATTCTCTGACACAGCAGTGATTTAGTTAACTTTGAGATCCAACCCTGCATGCATCACCTAGAACAGAGGGCCAATCCAGGGTCCTGGTGGGCGGAGTGCTAGGGAAGTGTGTAGGAGAACAGACACTTAGTCTAGAGTCGAGAAGGAGTCTAGAACTGGACAAGACAGGGTCTAGAACTTGAACTTGGAGTAGGAGCGGGGGCTCCGCACCCCGTGCAGCCCTCGGGCCGTCACCGGTCGGGTGTCAGCACCTGAGGCCTTACCAACCGAGAATGGGCATCATCATACGGGTTCCTAAAAACTCCCGTGCCCCAAACCACAGCCAGTTCACTGGTACTGAAGCTGGCAGCAGTTCACCTCTGCTACGCGAACCAGAAGCGTGGAGGAGCAGCTTCACAGGAGCACCCCACCACCAGCCAACTTCCAGTCGTCTAACCAGCGGTGTACCCACTGAGGGATCCAAGGCTCTCCAGAACATCCATAACGTACAGCTTGGATAGGGCATTGAAGCAGCCTCCCCGTACCCGATCTGGTATTCCAGGGCGACAATGGCAAATCACTTAGCTAGAATGGAGGAACACTACGGATCTCTGAGGGACACTATCACTGCTGAGTCCACCCGGTCTACTACCCGTAAACTGTATACCATGTACTGCCTGCTGGTTACAGTAAAGACCTGTTGCAGAGACTTTCTGTGTCCGTGTTTCCTTATGAACTGTCCGTCTACACTACAAGGTAACCCCAGCTGCGCACAACATCTTAAGCAGCTCCAGCCTCCGGGGATCACCGCTCAGCCTGTGGGGAGCGTTCCATCTTGCTGCTGTCCATCCCCCGGAGGTTCCGCAGCGTCGGTAACGATTACCGAAAATACTCATAGGTGGCGTCACGAATAAATTAAACCCCTTTAATCTGTTCCCACAAGACGTCTTCAACTTTTGATCTGCACTACACCGGGCCCCACTACCGGCAGGCGCGGCCCACCCGTGACAAGGAGGAAGGAGCTACAGCCTGTCTAAACCGGCCACGGTGAGTCAGGTGCCACATATATATCTGATCTTGAGGTACACAAACTCACTTACTAGGCTATTGTAAAACCATGATACCATCTTTCGCCGAAAATAAGACATCTCCCAAAAATAAGATGTAGTGGGGGTTTTGGCCAGATTGCTCAATATAAGGCATCCCCAGAAAATAAGACGTGGCAAAAAAAAATTGATACTCACCTCACAGTACCGCTATTGCCAGAGTCTGCCTGCCTCTGCCACTTACCGCTGCCACCGCTTTATTTGTTCCTCCTCGTCACGTTCTTCTGTATGCACCGGACACCACTCAATGGCGCCAATCAGGTGGCGGCTGCTGGCGTCTGATTGGCCATGGCATTACTGTACATCTCCTGTATGGACGTGATCCTGGCGCCGCTCAGCGTAGATGTATGTTAATTTGGCATCCAATATTAGAAAATTGATAAGGAGCACCACTAGTCATACATAATAACAAGTGGGTGCTCACCATGCCAAGACAAGACCATGATGGTGGGTTTACACGTTGCGATATCGGCGTCCAATTTCAATGAAAAGTCACATGGTTCGATCGTTGGAGCCGATATCGTTCCTGCGTTGTATGGTGTGAACGTCCAATACGATGCAGGAACGATGTCAATGCGATATCGGGGATTGAATGAGCGTGCTATTCAACTGCCCGATATCGGATGCTGGTTGGAGCCGCATCGTCCCGTCTGACAGCCCAACTCCGATGTGTACGGCTACGTCACCCATTCACTCCCATGTTAAATGGTCGTTCCTGGGTTGGTGGGCGTACACATCGCCGGGACGTTGTATCCCGATATCGGGCTGTCTAAACCGGTGATGCGATGCAGGGAAATGCGTGCTCAAAAAGCGCGCTCCCGCGTCGTTGGCTACGATATCGGCACGATATCGCGACGTGTAACCCCACCATCACACAGATATCAGCATATATAAGGAAGCACAACCAGGTAGTGAAAAAAGGGATAACAATTTATTTACATATATGTGGACAAACACAATAAAAACAATTAAAATATACAGAGGAGGCCTCAAGCTTGTTATTTGTCATATAATTCATAAGGGGGAACATTGCAGTATGTCAGGCCAATCATGGCTGTCCCATACAAGGAACTGTTGATTCACCAGATTGTTTTGCTATGTTATTTGCATAGTTGCACAATTTTATTAACTGTGCTGTGTGGAGTTCCCCATATAGTAATTTGATTAAGTGACCGGTCACCAATAAACAGTCCACAATAATAGAACAGAAGAATAAGAATAGCACCCACACAATCAACTGCAGTTGTGTAACGGAGTGGGTAGCCCTGACTGTATTATTATTGAAATGGACACTGAAGTGGACATTACACAGTCCGATACTGCCCGCTTGTGGACAAGTGCTGATATTGCTGCGGAGATGATGACACCAACTGCTGATCCCCTCCCACATTAGCCGTGTGCTCAGGAAGAAAAAGTGCGGGAAAGGGAGAAGGAGACAGAGCTCGACCAGGACAGACCTGCCTGTGGGTTTTTCTCGAGAGAGGGCTTCCTTGCAACACCTCTCTGGAAAGATCATGCCGCGGAAGCCGTTGCGACAACCCCCAGGCTGCAGGACATTGTTACCATGAGCCTAACCTGACTGCAGAGCATCGCACTCCTAGAGCATATTCAGAGACTGTGACGGACACAAGGGAGCCATCTTTGAAATCTATATTTTTTTCTTCCTTCTTTTTCCTCGGACTGAGAGACTATAAACCGGTACCTGTGGAGAGGACTGAGGAAACCCCCTTCATCGCTTCCCCTGTAATCGCCACCGTTAGACCCCAGGCCTGCGACGTGGGAGCTACACCTTCTGTTATAGACTGGTAACGTACATTGAGGGAAAGCTAGGGAAAGATATTGCCAGTACTGTTTTGTTTTTTTTGTTTTTTTGCCGTGCATCCGGAGCTGAATATCAGGGTATTCAACCTTCCCTATGTGTGCAGCCAAACCAGTTGAATGTGTTATCACCATGTTTAATAGTAAAGAAATGTTTCCTCCCGTTAAATCTGAGTGTGGGGATTTTGGTGAAGCAGATCATAGACACACACCCGCAGCCTTACTGCCGGTCACTTCATCTGGCGTAGTCGGCAGGATCTGTGATCAACAAAATCTTCTCCCGGTAGTAGCTTATAACCAGACAGCTCCCCCAGCGTCTATTGTTAATCAAGTGAGAAAGTTTAACGGACGGAATTATCCTGTACCTGAATGGACAGAACAACTCAAGATAGTGGGGGAAGTGTATAACGTTGATCCTAAGACCCTAGCAGAAATGGCCAAGCTAACATTAGAGGGGGAGGCGTGGACGACAGTCAGGCTGGAGACGGTTAGGGGCCGGCGTACATTGGATGACTTGGTGCGGGTGCTGGAGAACACCTATGGGCCGACCACATATGCGGGGGCATTGCGCTATATGTTCTTCCGGCGTACTCAGCTCGAGTGGGAGGACATTCCCCAATATGCAAACGCCCTCCAAGTACTGCTTGAACAAGCCTGTAGAAAAGAAGAACAGATAGCTAGTACAGACTCCCGTGACCTGGTGCTGAGATATCAATTTGTAACAGGGCTGAGAGACCCGTACCTTAACCGCGCATTGCAAGATCTACTCCGGATAAATCCGGCCCTTACGTTCGCTGAGGTTAAACAGCAAGCGATAGAACGCTCTAGGGGACCTGTCATGGAGACACAGACTTATACCGTGGCTTGCAGGTCCATATCCGGTACCAGAACTCCGAACAGTGACACAGAAGAACTGAAACAGATGGTGGCAGAGTTACAGAAACAGGTGCTACAGCTCACACTAGACCAACAGGCGGACAGGCAAGCGAGACAACAACCCAGCCGGCCTATGGGAAGGTGCTGGACATGCGGCGACCCCCGCCATAGAGCAAACTGTTGCCCCCAGAACTTTCAAGTCCACCCGCGGTCCGATTTACCAGAACCAGCGAGCTGTGCCCCTCAACAGCGGCCGCCGTTAAACTAGATGCCCCTGCCAAAGCGGCTCACTCGGCAGGGGAGGCCAAGGAGAAGGGTGTAGGGAAACAGAGCCAGCAACGGAACAAACTTGCATCAAACAGCCCCACCCTGGAATTATTGCTGGAAGGGATTGCTGTGCAAGGACTAATGGACACTGGGTCTCAGGTATCCACCATCTCCGAGCAGTTTTATGAAGAATATCTGAAGCCGCGGGTTGCCTATGACCCTGATACTGCCATCAAGATCAAAGCAGCCAATAATTTACTCATTCCGGTGACGGGAATTGCCTGGATGAACACCGAAATCTGTGGGCAGGACCTCGGGAAGAGGGGGATAATCGTAGTCAAGGAAGGCTTTGGATCAGAAACACCTATGATTATTGGGATGAACATCCTGAAAGACCTGGATCTGGTGCTGTTCACCAAGAGGGGACCCAAGTACTGGCAGGAGGTGACCGCACACAGGGCCACCCGCCGAGCCTTTCAACGAGTGGTCCGGACCTGCAGCCTTCAGCGAATGGCAGAGGAACAACTGCCGCTTGCCACGATCACCGTACCCCGCCATTCTAGGATAACCTTACCGGCTGAGAAGGAGACAGTTATCTCGCTACCCCTTAGCACCACAGGACAGCTGGAAGGTGTAGAGGTGCTGATTGAGCCGCGGACCTCGAAGGAGGGGAAGTTGAATCCACTAGTTGCTCGAACGCTAGCTGTTGTGAGAAAGGGAAGGATTCCTGTTAGGCTGGGCAACACGGCTAACGTGGGCATCGACCTAGAGGCTGGGACACAGCTCGCCCGAGTTTACGCCCTACCCGAAGAGGTGAATCCTATGAGCCCCCTCCAGTTTGCACCGTCTACAGACGGAGATTGGACTGTGACTGTCTCTGCCTTGGCCACTGCTACAGAGGACACCAAAGCGGGGCGAGAACTGCGAGAAAAGTGTCAGCTGGACACATCCCAATACTCCAAACAGGAGGTGTCCCAGATAGAGGAACTACTACAAGAACACCAGGCATCCTTTGCCGGCATGACACCGACTTTGGATGCACCACCAGTATCAAGCACGAGATCCCCACGGGTGACGCCGCTCCCATCCGCGAGAGGTACCGCCAAATACCTCCCCAACAATACCAAGAAGTGAAAAACCTCCTGAATTCCATGTTACATGCCGGAGTGGTACGAGAGAGCCAGAGCCCCTGGGCTGCACCGGTGGTGATAGTTAAGAAGAAAGACGGGTCCCTGAGGTTCTGTGTGGACTACCGCCGCTTGAATGCTTGCACCATCAGGAACTCGTACCCTTTGCCAAGGATCGAAGAATCCCTGACAGCCCTGAAGAAAGCCAAGTACTTTTCTTCCTTGGATCTGGCCAGCGGCTATTGGCAGGTACCCATGCACGAGAAGGATCGAGAAAAGACTGCTTTCAGCCTACCCATGGGCCTGTACGAGTTCGACCGGATGCCCTTTGGCCTGTACAACGCGCCGGGGACTTTACAGAGGCTGATGGAGCGCTGCTTGGGGGACTTCAATTTCGACTTCACCCTCATCTACCTGGACGACATTGTAGTCTATTCGGCCACATTTGCAGAACACCTACAGCAGCTGGGCCGTGTGTTCCGTAGGTTTAGGGAACATGGCCTGAAGTTGAAGCCCAGCAAGTGCCGTCTTCTGCAGCCAGAGAACGATTACCTGGATCACCGGATCTCGGCCGAAGGTGTTCAACCGTCTCCAGAGAAAATAGCCGCCGTACGGGACTGGCCACAACCTGCAAATGTCAAGGAGGTCAGGGCTTTCCTGGGGCTGGCTGGCTACTACCGCCGGTTCGTCAAAAACTTCGCCCGGCTTGCTGCACCACTGCACGACCTGCTTCGAGGGACCACCAACAGCCCCAGGGGATGACCCATCAGCTGGGGACCCTGCCAGGAAGAGTCCTTTCAAGCCCTAAAGAGTGCTCTGACGTCCCCCCCCCCCATCTTGGCATATGCGGACTACAATCTGCCCTTTGAACTACATACCGATGCCAGTCTACAGGGTCTAGGGGCAGTACTCTCCCAGGTACAAGAAGGCAAGGAACGTGTCATAGTCTATGCCAGTCGGTCCCTACACGAAGGTGAGAAGAACCCCATCAATTACAGCTCGTTCCGGCTGGAGCTGTTGGCCCTAACGTGGGCTATGACGGAAAAATTTGCAGGCTATCTCACGGGAACAGAAGTACTAGTCCTGACAGATAACAATCCGTTGGCCCACTTAGAGAATGCAAAACTCGGAGTCATGGAGCAATGTTGGATGGCCTGGCTCTCTAAGTTTAACTACAAGATCAGATATAGAGCTGGGGCTGAAAATCAAAATGCGGACAGCCTGTCTAGAGTGACATTCCCCTTACTCACTAGAGACCGGGATGAAGAACTAGAAGGAGACGAGATGCCTGACTTTGCAAGGCTTGCCTGACAGATGATGGATTGCCGCCAGTATGTTGTAGGTGAAGCTGGAACTCAAGTGAGGGCCCCGCTGTCCCCCCAGGAGTGGTGCAGACTCCAGGACCAGAACCCTGAATGGGCCCTACTAAAGCAATGGGTGAAGCAACAGCAGAAGCCCTCCTCCGAAGCACGGTCGCGACTGTCCGCCGGGACCTTGACCTTGCTCAGCCAGTGGGATCGGCTAATTCTGAGAGAAGAGGTACTATATCGGAAGGTTCTCCTGTCCCACATGTTGGAGGAACGTATACAAGTTGTGGTGCCTGCCCAATTGGCCCGTGAGATGGTGGACGAAGCACACAAAAGGAACGGTCACTTTGGAATAGACAAGACCTTTCGGTGGAGTCAACAGTCCATCTACTGTCCGGGGCTCCGCAAGCTGGTTGAAGACGTCTGCAGAACCTGTCGCACCTGTGAACTTCACAAGTCCACTGAGCAGCGTGCACCTGTCCAGACAATTAAAACATCCAGGCCTCTTGAGCTGTTGATGGTGGACTATCTGTTGATTGGGACGGCGAGTAGTGGCTATCAATACTGCCTAGTCATGGTGGACCACTTCACAAAATTAGCCGTCGCTGTTGCTACCAAAAACCAGACTGCCGAATCAGCTGCACAGGCCATCTGTCGACAGTTCATCCACGTCTATGGGTGTCCGAAGAGGTTGCACTCTGATCAGGGGGCTTGTTTCGAAGGCAGAGTTATCGAAGAACTGCATCGGATATATGGGATCCAGAAATCAAGGACCACCCCTTACCACCCACAAGGGAACGGTGCGTGTGAGCACTATAACCGGACTCTACTCCAGTTGATCCGCACCTTAGCCGATGATAAGAAGAACCAATGGCCTCAATTCCTTCGAGATCTAGTATGGGCCTACAACCAGGTCCACTCTGTGACTGGCTACACCCCACACACCCTTCTCTTTGGCCGCCCGGGAAAAGGGGTCCATGACCTGAACCTATTCCGCCCTGAAGAAGAGGTCTGCAATACCTACCCATCCTGGCTACATGCCCACCGACAGAAGATGGAAACTGTACACCGGCTAGTGAGCCAACAAATCCGGAACCAGATACATGCTGATCCACTCCCAGTACAAGAGGAACCCTTGGAGTTGGGACAGCTAGTCCTGCTCCGTATTAAGAAACCTCAAGGAAAGCTTCGAGCCAAGTGGGAGGCCGAAATCTACCGGGTAGTCGAACGCCCCTACCCCAACGGTCATGTATACCGAGTGCGGGGTGAAGACAGTGGCAACACCCGCACCATACACCGAAACATGTTGCGCCCCTGCCGGTCCCAGCCTGACTCCCCGACCACAGTACCCAGAGGGGGTGACGCTGCTGACATGATTGACGTCATAGATACTATTCAGCATAGCGACCACGTTGACTCTGAGGCTGATGACCCACCTACCCAGACTAGTTCTTCCCCCAGGGGACTGACTGAAGTGGAGCGTACAAAAGGTGACGAGGTGGGGAACAACCGACCCTTGCGGCGAACTGGCCGCACCACTGCTGGGGTCCCTCCCGGACGGTTCTACAGGGACCAGTATGTATGGCCCACTTCTCAACCAATCCCTGTGACATCTACAGCCATCACTGCCTTGGAGTCGGCGGTGGTTGACAGGGACTGCCAACCTTTAAGTGGGGGGGTGTGTAACGGAGTGGGTAGCCCTGACTGTATTATTATTGAAATGGACACTGAAGTGGACATTACACAGTCCGATACTGCCCCCTTGTGGACTAGTGCTGAAATTGCTGCGGAGATGATGACACCAACCCACATCCCCTCCCACATCAGCCGTGTGCTCAGGAAGAAAAAGTGCGGGAAAGGGAGATGGAGACAGAGCTCGACCAGGACAGACCTGCCTGTGGGTTTTTTCTCGAGAGAGGGCTTCCTTGCAACACCTCTCTGGAAAGATCACGCCGCAGAAGCCGTTGCGACAACCCCCAGGCTGCAGGACATTGTTACCATGAGCCTAACCTGACTGCAGAGCATCGCACTCCTAGAGCATATTCAGAGACTGTGACGGACACAAGGGAGCCATCTTTGAAATCTATATTTTTTCTTCCTTCTTTTTCCTCGGACTGAGAGACTATAAACCGGTACCTGTGGACAGGACTGAGGAAACCCCCTTCATCGCTTCCCCTGGAATCGCCACCGTTAGACCCCAGGCCTGCGACGTGGGAGCTACACCTTCTGTTATAGACTGGTAATGTACATTGAGGGAAAGCTAGGGAAAGATATTGCCAGTACTGTTTTGTTTTTTTTTGTGTTTTTGCCGTGCATCCGGAGCTGAATATCAGGGTATTCAACCTTCCCTATGTGTGCAGCCAAACCAGTTGAATGTGTTATCACCATGTTTAATAGTAAAGAAATGTTTCCTCCCGTTAAATCTGAGTGTGGGGATTTTGTTGAAGCAGATCATAGACACACACCCGCGGCCTTACTGCCGGTCACTTCATCTGGAATAGACAATCATAGGGTATCAATTATTTAAAGTGTACTGGCAGGTAGGTACTTAGCACAGATACAATATAGAGATGGGTATCATAATAATCCACAATGACATCTATAGGTCTTTGTATCACAAACCCAATAACAATATAGCAGAATAATTCCCAGCTAGAGCTATAAGCAATCGTGATTCTCAGGTCCACCAATAAGGTGCATAATGGTAAGATATTAAATATTCAAGAATACAGACAGGCAGATACCTGGCATAACCATAATTTGGATCTTATATCACTCCACGGTATACAATCGCTTTGGAATATCTATAGCTTCAATAGTCAATGTGTGCAATATCACCAATTTTCTGCTACAATGTGGGAAATCTATAGAGCAGAGGTCCCCAACTCCAGGCCTCAAGGCCCACCAACAGTGCAGGTTTTCAGGATCTCCTTAGGATTGCACAGGGCTTGGAATCATTACCTGTGCAGATGATCACATTAGCACCTGTGCAATACCAAGGAAATCCTGAAAACCTGCACTGTTGGCGGGCCTTGAGGCCTGGAGTTGGGGACCTCTGCTATAGAGCATGTGAGCTATATTATCAACAGTTGTAAAAGCAATCCGTGCCATGTATACCGTGGAGTGATATAAGATCCAAACTATGGTTATTGCCCAGCCTGCAGTAAAGGCATCCGTTTAATGTGGGGCACCTGGTAAGTGTGGCCCTAGCCTTACAGACAAGAGAAGAAGAGCTGCTTCGTCAAGGGACATTAAAACATGTCAGCTGAAAGATGCAAGACTTGCAGACTTGAGAACAACAGCTGCTTCCTCCAGGGCCACTGAAACATCTCAGCAGACAGAAGACCGACTTACCAGTATGAGAATTGGAATCCCTTCCATCAAGACACAGGAACAGGTTGGAAATTTGAAACACTCTTCCCTTTGCTACCATTCAGACATCAACTATCATGATAATCAAATACCGTATATACTCGCGTATAAGCCGAGTTTTTCAGCCCAAAAATTGGGCTGAAAAGTCCCCCCTCGGCTTATACGCAAGTATATACCCAGTGGGGTAGAATACAGCCGCCCGCCTGCCTCCCCCATCAGTATACAGGCCCCCCCATCAGGATCCAGGGCCCCCCCTTCCTTGCTCCGCAAAACCTGCAAAGGAAAATCCTTATACTTATCACTCTCCAGTCGCCGCCGTCCCGCCGCTGCCATCACGATCCCCGTCTTCTTCCAGCGTCTTCCGACTTCCTGTGGTCGCGGGCAATGATGTCATTGCCCGCGACCACAGGAAGTCGGAAGACGCTGGAAGAAGACGGGGATCGTGATGGCAGCGGCGGGACGGCAGCGACTGGAGAGTGATAAGTATAAGGATTTTCCTTTGCAGGTTTGGCGGAGCAAGGTGGGGGGGCCCTGGATCCTGATGGGGGGGCCTGTATACTGATGGGGGAGGCGGGCGGGCGGCTGTATTCTACCCACTGGGGCTGTATATACCTCTGGGGCTACTGTATACTACCACTGGGGCTGTATATACCTCTGGGGCTGCTGGATACTACCACTGGGGCTGTATATACCTCTGGGGCTACTGTATACTACCACTGGGGCTGTATATACCTCTGGGGCTGCTGGATACTACCACTGGGGCTGTATATACCACTGGGGAGGCTGCTGTATACCACACTGCTGGGGGCTGTATACCTGTGCTGGGGTCCACCCTCGGCTTATACACGAGTCAATAGGTTTTCCCAGATTTTGGGGACAAAAGTAGGGGGGTCGGCTTATACACGGGTCGGCTTATACATGAGTATATACGGTAGTTAAGAAAGGAAAAATGGATGTGGTCTGCATGTACTGCAATGCCCTAAGTGGAAAGATGAACCTCCAGGTTTATTCTGTGCAACATACAAAGTAAATCTTCGTCCTCCCCTGTCACCACTAGATCCTCTGAAGTCTCTGATGACTGGCACCACTGCAACATTAAAGCATTTCTTGGACAACATCAGGAAGTACGACTTCTGGTATTGAACTGACTTAATTTGGCGCAGCAAGAGAATTTTTTACAACTGGATACATGCCCATGTCCAAGGTTCAAGGATAGATTTACCACTCATTTGGCTCACTGCTTCTATTACAAGGAAAATAACCTCAATTTCTTTAACTCTACTTTCTGGGAAATGTAGAAGCAGAGGATCACCAGAGATGCTCTTTAATTCCAAACACTTGCCATTGTCACAAACTTGCAGCAATTCCTTCAACTAAACAATCCTTGTTTGCAGTGGCGTAACTTGAAGCTCATGGGCCCCAATGCGAAAGCTCCAACGGGGCCCACAATTATTACAAACTAGTAAAAAGGCCCGATGCAATTGCATCGGGAGCGCGGTGAAATGAATTGTGTGTATAGAGGCGGCTGTGTGGGTCGCAGAGCATAGAGGCAGCTGTGTGGGTCGCAGAGCATAGAGGCGGCTGTGTGGGTGGCAGAACATAGAGGCGGCTGTGTGGGTGGCAGAGCATCGAGGAGGCTGTGTGGGTCGCAGAGCATAGAGGCGGCTGTGTGGGTCGCAGAGCATAGAGGCGGCTGTGTGGGTGGCAGAGCATAGAGGCGGCTGTGTGGGTGGCAGAGCATAGAGGCGGCTGTGTGGGTGGCAGAGCATAGAGGCGGCTGTGTGGGTGGCAGAGCATAGAGGCGGCTGTGTGGGTGGCAGAGCATAGAGGCGGCTGTGTGGGTGGCAGAGCATAGAGGCGAGTATACAGGCAGCTGTGTGGGTAGCAGAGTATACAGGTGGCTCTGTGGATAGCAGAGTATGATGTGGCGGGAGGCTGGAGGGGTGAGGAGAGCAGAGGCTGGAGGGGTGAGGAGAGCTGAGGCTGGAGGGGTGAGGAGAGCAGAGGCTGGAGGGGTGAGGAGAGCAGAGGCTGGAGGGGTGAGGAGAGGTGCAGCTGGAGGAGGGGTGAGGAGAGGTGCGGCTGGAGGAGGGGTGAGGAGAGATCAGGCTGGAGGAGGGATGAGGAGAGGTGATTCTGGAGGAGGGGTGAGGAGAGGTCACGCTGGAGGAGGAGTGAGGAGAGGTCAGGCTGGAGGAGGGGTGAGGAGAGGTCAGGCTGGAGGAGGGGTGAGGAGAGGTGAGGCTGGAGGAGGGGTGAGGAGAGGTGAGGCTGGAGGAGGGGTGAAGAGAGGTGAGGCTGGAGGAGGGGTGAAGAGAGGTGAGGCTGGAGGAGGGGTGAAGAGAGGTGCGGCTGGAGGAGGGGTGAGGAGAGGTGCGGCTGGAGGAGGGGTGAGGAGAGGTGCGGCTGGAGGAGGGGTGAGGAGAGATGCGGCTGGAGGAGGGGTGAGGAGAGTTCAGGCTGGAGGAGGGGTGAGGAGAGTTCAGGCTGGAGGAGGGTGGAGGTCAGGCTGGAGGAGGGGCGAGGAGAGGTCAGGCTGGAGGAGGGGTGAGGAGAGGTCAGGCTGGAGGAGGGGTGAGGAGAGGTCAGGCTGGAGGAGGGGTGAGGAGAGGTCAGGCTGGAGGAGGGGTGAGGAGAGGTGTGGCTGGAGGAGGGGTGAGGAGAGGTGCGGCTGGAGGAGGGGTGAGGAGAGGTCAGGCTGGAGGAGGGATGAGGAGAGGTCAGGCTGGAGGAGGGGTGAGGAGAGGTCAGGCTGGAGGAGGGGTGAGGTGAGGCTGGAGGAGGGGTGAGGAGAGGTGCGGCTGGAGGAGGGGTGAGGAGAGGTCAGGCTGGAGGAGGGGTGAGGTGCGGATGGAGGAGGGGTGAGGAAAGGTCAGGCTGGATGGAGGGGTGAGGAGAGGTCAGGCTGGATGGAGGGGTGAGGAGAGGTCAGGCTGGATGGAGGGGTGAGGAGAGGTCAGGCTGGAGGAGGGGTGAGGAGAGGTCAGGCTGGAGGAGGAGTGAGGAGAGGTGTGGCTGGAGGAGGGGTGAGGAGAGGTGCGGATGGATGGAGGGGTGAGGAGAGGTCAGGCTGGATGGAGGGGTGAGGAGAGGTCAGGCTGGATGGAGGGGTGAGGAGAGGTCTGGCTGGATGGAGGGGTGAGGAGAGGTCAGGCTGGATGGAGGGGTGAGGAGAGGTCAGGCTGGATGGAGGGGTGAGGAGAGGTCAGGCTGGAGGAGGGGTGAGGAGAGGTCAGGCTGGAGGAGGGGTGAGGAGAGGTCAGGCTGGAGGAGGTGTGAGGAGAGGTCAGGCTGGATGGAGGTGTGAGGAGAGGTCAGGCTGGATGGAGGTGTGAGGAGAGGTCAGGCTGGATGGAGGGGTGAGGAGAGGTCAGGCTGGAGGAGGGGTGAGGAGAGGTCAGGCTGGATGGAGGGGTGAGGAGAGGTCAGGCTGGAGGAGGGGTGAGGAGAGGTCAGGCTGGAGGAGGGGTGAGGTGAGGTGCGGATGGAGGAGTGGTGAGGAGAGGTGCGGCTGGAGGAGGGGTGAGAAGAGGTGCCGCTGGAGGAGGGGTGAGGTGAGGTGCGGATGGAGGAGGGTTGAGGAGAGGTGAGGCTGGATGGAGGGGTGAGGAGAGGTGAGGCTGGATGGAGGGGTGAGGAGAGGTGAGGCTGGATGGAGGGGTGAGGAGAGGTGAGGCTGGATGGAGGGGTGAGGAGAGGTGAGGCTGGATGGAGGGGTGAGGAGAGGTCAGGCTGGATGGAGGGGTTAGGAGAGGTGAGGCTGGATGGAGGGGTGAGGAGAGGTCAGGCTGGATGGAGGGGTGAGGAGAGGTCAGGCTGGATGGAGGGGTGAGGAGAGGTCAGGCTGGATGGAGGGGTGAGGAGAGGTCAGGCTGGATGGAGGGGTGAGGAGAGGTCATGCAGGAGGAGGGGTGAGGAGAGGTCAGGCAGGAGGAGGGGTGAGGAGAGGTCAGGCAGGAGGAGGGGTGAGGAGAGGTCAGGCTGGAGGAGGGGTGAGGTCAGGCTGGATGGAGGGGTGAGGAGAGGTCAGGCTGGATGGAGGGGAAAGGAGAGGTCAGGCTGGATGGAGGGGTGAGGAGAGGTCAGGCTTGAGGAGGGGTGAGGAGAGGTCAGGCTGGATGGAGGGGTGAGGAGAGGTCAGGCTGGATGGAGGGGGGAGGAGAGGGTCAGGCTGGATGGAGGGGAAAGGAGAGGTCAGGCTGGATGGAGGGGTGAGGAGAGGTCAGGCTTGAGGAGGGGTGAGGAGAGGTCACGCAGGAGGAGGGGTGAGGAGAGGTCAGGCTGGAGGAGGGGTGAGGAGAGGTCAGGCAGGAGGAGGGGTGAGGAGAGGTCAGGCTGGAGGAGGGGTGAGGTCAGGCTGGATGGAGGGGTGAGGAGAGGTCAGGCTGGAGGAGGGGTGAGGAGAGATGCTGCTATACTTAATGATTCTGGTGGGTGTGTGGATAGAAGGTGGGCCACCTTGGCATTAGTAGTGTTCTCCACTGCAGCCCCTTGTGTATTGGAGATGAGGGCGTTGTATGAGTGCACCAGTGCCCCGTCCACACACTGCTCCCTCACCTCGAGCCCTCTGTGCCAGCACCAAGGCAGTGGGCGGCTCTCCCGGAGGGTGGTCTCCGGCGGCTCCCGGCGGCTCCTGGCGACACTGCCGCCGCGGTGGCTGTCAAAGGCTCGTGGCATTGAGGCTGGGGCGCAGGGCAGCGTGACAGAGGTGAGGGTGCAGAGAAGTGGTTGCCGCCGTCTTCCTCCGTGTTCCGCTAGGCTCCCGGTGGCTCTGCAGGCTCCCGGTGCCTGCAGTGGTCTTCTATCTACTGCAGTCAAGGACCTGTGGTGATGTCAGAGTCACGTGACCCGCGATTTGCCTGGAGTAAGCTGGTGTCACGTGACTCTGACATCACCACAGGTCCTTGACTGCAGTAGAAGAGCTCTGCAGGCACCGGGAGCCTGCAGAGCCACCGGGAGCCTAGCGGAACACGGCGGAAGACGGCGGGAGACTCCGGGGGCTCGGGGAGAGGTGAGGATTTTTTTTTTTTAACTGTAGAGCGGCTGCGGCTCGTGATGACGCTGCGCGTCATCACTCGCAGTGCCGCTAAGGAGTCTGGGATTGGGCTACAGTGCCCGAAATCCCAACTCCCGATTATATAAGTAGATCTTTAATAGCAATAGTCTTTTTGTATAGACCAAAGGGACTTTTGGGGCCCCCTAGGCTCCGGGGCCCGGGTGCGATCGCAACCCCTGCACCTGTTGTAGTTACGCCCCTGCTTGTTTGTAATTTTTTTAAACTGCACTTGACCGCATGGCAAGTGATGATTACAAAGTTGTAATCAGAGCTGACAAAACACCCTCAAGGTGAGCATCAGCATCATTTTAATGCCCCCACATTTAATGTGGTGTCTACCTTGATTGTGGGTAATGAGTTTCAAGGTCGTGACATTGGCATTGTTCACACTCACCTGCGTTTTTGGCATTCTCTGCGTTTTTCTGCAGTTTTTCAAAAACGCAGATGCGTTAACGCAGGGTACATTTGAGTGTACATGCGTTTTTCAGCTCCACTTGCGTTTTTTCCCCCAGTCCAAAAAAACGCTGCATGTAGCGTTTTTTGGGTGCTGGAAAAAAATGCAGGGGTTGTTTCCAAAAACGCATGCGTTTTTTTAACATGGGGTCCTATGGGAAACGCATGCGTTTCTATAGCATGGTGCCCTATGGGAAACGCATGCGTTTTTAAATGGCACATTTAGGCACCCTGCGTTAACGCTTGCGTTTTTGCCTGCATTTTTGAAGAAAAAATGTCAAAGTTCAAAAAGGATTCTAATCCTTTCAGACACACAGGGGACATTTTTTAGCACTCCTAAAAAAAACGCATGTGGTTTTAGGAGTGCTAAAAAAACGCAAATTGTGTGTGAACATGGCCATTGTGCTATCCCGGTCAATGCTGTTACTACAGCTAGTGTTGCGGTTATAAGGCTGGGGTGCTCGACCATCCAGGGCAAACAGTTCAGGAAGCACAGCAGCGATCCCGGAGGTCATGGTGCAGGCCAGACATTTTAAAGGGGTTACTTACAGAGCATAAAGTTTATGATTTGTTGTGACGCCAACTGGAGTTCTCGCCTGTAGGTGGCTAGGAGCTGCTGTGGAACTTCCGAGGCAGGATGGTGTGGCAGCCGGATGTTAAGCCCTCTCCAGTTAGGGCTGAGATACCTTGGAGAATGTAAGAGGTGGATAGGATGAGGAAGAGGATGAGGGTCGTAGTGGTACAAGGTGACGGCTCTGTAGGGGGGCACAGGAAAGACCAGACATTTACTAACTGTTGAGTGTAGTCACAACCGAGCCCGGGTACATAGTCCAACAAGATTACAGCCTGGACAGCCCAGAAGTTTTCAGAGTCCACCTTGTCGAGGTACGGGGTTATTTGGCCTTCCTTCTTGTTTTCTCCTGCTGACACCTGTTACCCCTCCTCTCCTAAGTGTCCCATGGTTGTCAGTCCCAACAGGCAGGTAGCTGCGTGTCTTCTGAGTGACGGTCTTGCTTATCCTCTAACCCTATGTAGAACCTTGAGCCTGGGCAGCGTCCCCTAAATTAGTCCACTATACATGAAGCCCAGTGACCTCCAGTTTCATGGTTGGTCCTGAAGTTTCCCAAACCGAATTGGGGTTGGTACCCCTAGTGCAACTAGCTCTTCTGCCCAGCTTGAACTGCCGGCCGCAGATTTGTGTCCTCGGGCATGAGACTAGCATCTAACTCCATGTGTAATACTACTTCCCCAGGTGCCTGACTGGATCACACTAGAGCTGTCTCCTTCACTGCTATGCATCCTTCACCTAACTCCCCCCTCCAGCCAATAGGTGGGGACTGCCCTAAATGAGATTTCTTCCACCCAGCACCTTTCTGGCCTGGAGTTTGAATTTATTGGGTGCATCATGGGGGTCTCGGCAAAGCTTTCCCCTTTCACCACGCCTTACGCATTTCGGTTAAAGCACCTTAATCATAGGCCTATGAGTAAGGTGCTTTAACCGAAACGCGTAAGGCGTGGGAGGGGGGCTTGTGTACCCCAGAACTTGTGTTTTATTCGTATGGATGAATAAAGAATTGGAGTTTTAAACCAGAATACCCGGTCTGTGCAGAATTTTTCTATTTTTACTTCACGGCTAATCTGGATACCAGCTTGGATTCCAGCACAAACAGCCTAGGAAGGCCATGGTGAGCTATACACTTTGAAACTTTATTACATGATATCACATATGTGAAATGCATGTAATACCATTAGTGGCAGCCGGACCACAGGGGCACGACACCAGTACACTGTGTTTGAGCGCTTTAGTCAGCTGCCCGCAGTGTTTTCCTCCAATGGTCTACCTGAGATCAGTGAAAACTTTGTGATGTTGGTCTACCAGGCATTTCTCCTACCTGAATCCTACTCCACACTGATGAGGGGCCATACCCCGAAACAGCTGTCTGTGGATGGATACCTGGTTTGGTAATTCTCTAGTGACTGAAAGGGCCACTTAATATGGTGGTTATGGTGGTCTCCGCAAGGAGTCCACCCCAGGGCTACGTCCTTCCCTGTAGGGATATCTGGCTAGTCCCCTGTTTGAGACTCTTAAACGAGGCTCCACAGACTCCATTTGCATATTCAAATTCTCAGGGGGCAATGCACCATGGATTTCACAGTGTTTGAGCGCTTTAGCCAGCTGCTCGCAGTGTTTTCTTTCAATGGTCTCCCTGAGATCAGTGAGAGCTTTGTGATGTTGATCTACCAGGCATTGCACCCACCTATCCAGAATCCTACTCCACAATGATGAGGGGCCATACCCCGAAACAGCTGTCTGTGGATGGATACCTGGTTTGGTACTTCCCTTGTCATATCCTTAAGTCATAAGTGAGCGGGATAGTGACTGAAAGAGCCACTTAACATGGTAGTTATGGTGGTCTCCGCAAGGAGTCTATCCCAGGGCTAAGTCCTTCCCTGGAGGGATATCTGGCTAGTCCCGTATTTGAGACTCTTAAACGAGGCTCCACGGACTCCATTTGCATATTCAAATTCCCAGGGGGCAATGCACCATGGATTTCACTGTGTTTGAGCGCTTTAGCCAGCTGCCCGCAGTGTTTTCCTCGACTGGTCTCCCTAAGATCAGTGAGGACTTTGTGAAGTAGGGAGATCAGGGCACAGCTGTAGATGCCTGCAGGAGGTCTCTTTTCCCTCGTTGCCTATGAGCAGGGTCCTCTGTTGTATTTGTCTCCACTGGTGTTTCCCCAGTCTATTGTGTGTAGTGAACCAGACACCATTGTTTTGTGCGCCACTATCACACACTGTATTTAGATGCTCCCGATTCCGCGGCGTGACATCCACATGGGAGGTGATGTGGAGCCAATGTTTTCAGGTTACTTCAAACATATTACATGATGTGATCTCTCTGGCAGTGAACAAGTACAAAATATGGTGGGCATCTTTTAAACCCTCCCTCTACCAAATCCTTGATGACCTTATGTGAGGCTGTCTGTGGGATGGGCTCAGAACTACAGGGAATTATGAAATCCCAGCTTTCTGCATATCTTTGCCTCTGGGGGTCCCAGGTGAGAGATATTACTGTCATCTTTCCATATTACAAATTTACCTGTTTCTAGATAGGAAACATGATGTGTGCACTGTCTTCCAGCTGCTAGATATTAATGTGAGGCTTTTAGGCCCATCACACAGTGTAAGAGAAAATATGTATATGTTCCTTTCTGAGGCTGAAAATATTTCTGCCATATTTGCGTGAGATATGCACACCTCAATATTTCTAACTTTCTACTTTATTCTGCCTGTCTGCTGATCTTCTCTGATCCATTCCTGAAAAATGCACTTGCCTGCATCCAGTCTCTTTTTCCTTCAGAGCAAACATTTCCTGCCATAATTGCTTGGCTTTACAGGGGGTTGTTAGCTCCATGAATATCTGTACTCTTATGGTGGGTTTACACGTCCCGATATCGGCGTCCAACTCCGACCCAACTCCGACAAAAAGTCACGTGGGTCGCGAGTTGGAGCCGATATCGGGTGCGCGTTGTACTGTTTGACAGTACAACGCGATGCTGGAACGATGCCAAAACGATATCGGAGTTGAATAGCAAAGCTATTCAACTCGCCGATATCGCAAGGCCGTTGTACCAGCATCGCTGCGTGTGACAGCCCAACTCCGATGTCTACGCTCACGTCACCCATTCACTCCCATGTTAACTGGTCGTTCCTGGGTTGGTGGGCGTAGACATCGGAGGGACGTTGCATCCCGATATCGCGGCGTGTAAACTGGCAATGCGATGCAGGGAGAAACGTGCACTAAATGCGCGCTCCCGCGTCGTTGCCTCCGATATCGCCGCGATATCGGGACGTGTAACCCCACCATTACATCTTAGGTTATAATTAGTTTTCCTCACTAGTTGTAAGTGAAAAAATGTGTTATTGGATGGAGGCATCCTGTTTCAGACTCCTGCTCTAAATAAGGTGGCTTACAGGTGAATGTAGAGAGATCTTCCATATTCTTTAGACCCTTTAGAGACATAGCTAGGGATTTATGAGTTTTTCACAGCAGTCTTCAGATGAGCTTCATTTGAAAAATAGAGCGGTATTGCTATCACATTAATGAGGGATTACCAATTGGTAGAATTATATTATCTCCATATTATCAAAAGTGAGCAACAATTTTGGCTGTATTCGCATATGCCATATTTGCAACATTACGGCATATTGCTAAAGTTGTGTTATCTTTAGACTGTGCAATCTTGGACGTACAGTCATGGCCAAAAAATGTTGGCTTTCACGAAGTTTACTGATTCATTATTTGCATTTTGTTTAGTTGGATGTCTTTTGGTTACTAATGAACAATCAGTATTTCAAAAGTATTTGAACTTTTATTGACAAAAATGTTAGGTTTCTGCAAAGGCTCAGTATTTATTGTGTTGTCCTTTAGTTTTAAAGATTTCAGCAATTCACCCTGACATGCTGGATATCAGCCTCTGGGACAAATGCAACTAATGGCAAACTACGTGCATTGATTAGGCAAGAATGTGGTATTACAATATCTGTGTTTTTGTCTGTTCACCCGCTCTTTCATATTTTACTTTAATGGGAATGAGACCTAGCCATTGTTTCCTAATTTCAATGTTTTATCCATTGAATAATTTTGTTATCATTTTTGTCCTGTGACATGGTCTCCATCATTCTGGTTAAAACATTGTTCATCACCAAATGACTCCTAGACGATTAGAGGAAGTTGTTATTGGAAGATGTTTAGATCCAATTCTTTATCCATGTTGTTGTGCAAAATTGTGAGTGAGTCCCCTCCATGGATGACAAGCCTCCACACATGAATGGTCCTAGGATGTTTTACTGTTGACATGACATAAGATTAGATGTCCACAAAGATTTCCAAACAAGATTCGCTAATTTTAAATTTGGCACGAACGAAATTTACTAAAAAATTGGCTAATGCGGCATTTGGAGAAATAGTTCAAAGTTTTAAACTGCACCCAAAACTTTAGCTGGAAGACCCGGTGGCTGAGAACTCTGCTAACCTAAGGTTAGTGGAGTTCACAGCCTTTGGTTCTACCAGTTTCTTTCAACAAAGTGAATTTAAGGGAGCTGTAAAAGAAAGTTTTTGCGCTTCCTTGAGTTTGCAGGTGTTGAGACACCTGCATGCTGTGAACCTTTGGAAGAGTGCCAGATGCACCAGCAGCTGGAAAATCCAGGAACCTTAAAATCGTCTTTAAATATCCCCTTTAAGAGACCTTTTTTTTTTTTTTTTAATAGAGAGAGAAAATCTTTATTATTGCAGAGGGCCAGAAGCGTGTGAGGCCACCCTCTTCTACACTTATCTGCTAGCTATTCAAATAAAAATAGCATATCTCCATTACATGCTTAACATACATAGTCTAAGTGATTTGGTCCTGGCTCCGAAAGAGGTGGGACCCTGAGCATGAAAAGACACATCACCGCGAAGGTCGGCACTACTTGGAATTGCACAACACAGCAACACTGTGTACTATGTGCCTGCAGTCTGCACTTTGGAGACCTGATGGATCCACCCCAACACATGCTAGCTCTGGGGGAACTGATTTTCCTCACCACCCCATTACAACCAAGGCAGCCTGAAGAGGAGATGCTCACTTATGTGAGCAGGAGTATGACCGCGCAACCCACTTTGGGCCTGGTTTGCAGCAAGGTCAGGATCCAGTGCTGGTCCTTCATCCTTGAAGAGGTCCCACTAGAATGGAGCTCAGCATCTGGGGGTAAAGCCTCTTTCGCATTTCTCGCAAGACTTCTAGAGGTCAAAGGCAGAATCCTACAGCATGCCTGGCCAAACCTGCAGCCAGTGGATTGGAACATAGAGTAAGAGGTGGACAAAAGGAGTTTTTAGTGCCAGAAGCCACTGATTCCCTGCCTTCTATAGCACTCCTGACAGAGGCCTTGGACTGGAGAATGCCATGTGGGGCCGCATCACATCCCAGCAAATATCCTTATAGGAATGAACCATCCCAAGCCTTGTTGTTTCTGGAAGAGATTAGGCTCTCAGATACCCTCGGCCAAGATTTGTTGCAGTGGTCTCATTGTAACTACTTCCATGAGCAATGTACTCAAGGTCACGTGGTGACCTTCTTCCAGAAAAGGGGATTTGGGTTCCTAGCCAAAAATGGGACTGGGGACTAGTGCTATGTCAACCGATCCACCTTGCAGTGTGATCATCTGCCTTCCTGACTCTGCACCCTCTATGCTGGGGATGTTATCACCTTCATAAAATTAAAGGCCCATGAGGGGTGGTATGCAGTGGGCGTGAGTTGAGTCACCATTGCAGAGGATGTCAAAGCATCGGACGTTTTCCAAGCCTGACCATGTTAGCCAGCCAGCTGGAGTGAAACTCACAAGGGCCAGAGAGCCTGAAGAGCCTGTCGGGGTTTCCTGAGTTCCTCCAATGTGTGCTAGAAGGGGTCCTGTCCCCTAACCTCTTTGTCCTCTTCTTCAGTGACGGTCTTCATGACATGGTGTGCTGGGGGGCAGGTGGTAGAGAATGCACCTGGAGGAGTATTCTCTGTGACCCCCAAGGCCATTTGGTAACAGCTTACACTATGGAACCGGCATGTCCATCACGGCTATCAGTGAAAGTGCTGTGGCATCAGTGGGAGTTTTTACAAAAAGATACTGATTAAAGAGGACTGCCCTAAAAAAGGGCCATTGTTGGGTCGCTGACCTATTGGAAGAAATGCACCTCTTGGGACCCTGCATCACAGGATGTAAAGTTGCAGGCTGATAGCCTCCCCACTAGTCCTGGAGTTGCCCTGTTGGCCAGATAAAGACTGTTTGGAGTTCAGAGAAGAGCGGGACTGCGGCCTTTTGGTTACACCTCAACACTCTAAATAGACTGTGCCCTAAATTGACTGTGCCCTTAATGGACTGAGCCCTAAAAGGACTGTGTTCTTAATAGACTATTCCCTACATGGACTGTGCCCTTAAAGGCCTGTGCCCCATTTTAATGGATCCTTGTGGGACTTTCTGGATGTTATGGACTGTTGTGTGGAAATTAAAAAAATTGAAGGACCCGATGGACCAGCCTGGTCATTTGTTTGCAACATTCAAGAATTGTGAAGGACTCACTCTTATGCTGATGCTCTCTGTGTTGTGTCACAATGAGACATTCCCAGAAAACATCCCACATATGCTGTGAGAGCAGGCACGCATGCACTGGTGACAGTGTGACAAGCAGTGCAGTCATAAAGAATCCTGTAGTTCAGACTTGAGGGGTCACACAGGGGCTATCCTACGAGTTTGAACTGCACTGCACTCCCTGATGTCACTGCTCTCCACACACGCGGTCTCAGGATATCAGCGAGATATACTCGCTATATCTTGCGAGAAAACACAGCTCTCGCGAGACAGCCAGTGTTACGAGCACTGATGTTACTGAGGTTATCTCAAGTCATGCAGTGGGATTCCCTGCTGCAAGATACTCACTGTATAACCGGAGACAGCCTCAGGGAAGTCACGGCTTGTGACACTCCCAGGAGCTGTGCATTGCCTGCTTTCGCATCATATTGGGGATACAGTCACTGATCTTGCCCCCCATATGTTGGAACTACTTCATAATTTATTTGGGTTTCATGTTTGTTTTGTTTCATTTTTTACATGCTTTTTTTAATTGTTGGGTGGAATGGGAGACTATTAAAAAATTGAATTTATTGTAAAAAATATATATGAAATAATGTCTGAAGGAGGACTAGAAGACAAACTGGGACAAGTCATGTAAGGCTCTGTTCATATGAGGCTTTTGTGTTTTTTTATATCATCTAAAAAATAAAATGTATTAAAAATGCAGTATGTGAACATGACTTAAAACAGATTATTTGGTGAAAATAAAGACAGAATTCTAGCAAATATATCTTAGTGAATCTCATTTTAATATTTTGTAAAAAAAACTTTTCAACATTACTTAAAATACACAGAAAATCTCATGTCACCTTGAACCCAGAACTCTGCACCACATTATACTTAGGTCCAATTCCTCACAAATCAAATTTAAAAGATGTTGATTTGTTTTTTAGAACAGTTTCCCATCTGAACACATTTATGGGAATAAATGAATTACCGTCATGTATGTTTGGTAGAAAGGCGTTTACACTTTATTAGAAATGTTATTTGCAACATGAAGCTTCTGCATGGTTTCTTTTATCTTGTCATGGTTCTCTCCAGCTTCAAACCTTTGACTCATCTATAACACAATGACCGCCACTGAATCTGCAGCGCTGGAGTGTTTGAATACTGATTACCTCTCTATATGATGTTAGTGCTTGTATGAGAAGTACAAGGTCGAGAAAAGGTGTGCGCTACTTACAGGAGAACGCAGATCCTATATTCATTGTCAAGGTACTTTGAAGTGTTTATGTATATGATTCTCTTTGTTACCATTGTCACCTCAAGGAACTGGGAACTTGATGTGACAGCAAGAAAAATAATGTATGTTTAGTGATGAGCGAGTGTAATCGTTGCTACTCGCTATCTGCACAAATAGTACGGTATTGTCACGGTTGAGCAACGGAACAACCGACTACCGTTTGTGAGTGTGGCACACAGGCCACCAATGTCCAGCACCCAACAGAACCAGGTTTCCCAGCTGGTCACCAACACCGGCATGAGCCCAGCCACCACCTGCGTAGCTGTGAACAGAATCGGTGACCCAGCCAGTGTGAGTTCATCACCAACAGCAGCCGGTCTCCCATACTGGTACTAGCTCAGACACTCCCTGCTTAGCTAACACCAGCATTGGGTTCCTAGCCAGCAGATAACTCTATCAGCAGCATATGACAGGGGAGAGGGAAGGCTATTTAAAGCCAGGTGGAGGGGATTCCAGGTGAGTCACACATCAACCCCTCACCCAGAAGCTGAACATAATAGTGAATGCAGCACCGGAGCACAACACAAGAGGCAAAGACCTTCACACCAATACCTCATGCAGCTCTTAAAGACAAACAACATACACAGCAGCATCCAGCAATATCCGCGACATGTAAGCGCGTGACAGTACTCTCTCTTTTAAGAGAGGCCTCCGGACTCGACAACACACACATCCAAAATAAGTCTATATCCCCTGAGTGATGAGATATGAAAGACGTTACAGATTGCCAAACCTGGGGGTAGGTCAAGGCAGTAGTACAGCACAGGATTGCAAATAGCCGATATCAGAAAATTTCCAACAACCCCGGAACTTGGAGCCCCAGTAGCACACCTCCACCTGACATGCTTGGACAACACCCACACATACTCATTCATATTCAGGTCTAAATCTGTACATTTATTTCCACACATGTGGGCACAGACAGAGGGTAGGCAAGTACCAGGCACGTCTCTCTGGACCCCAGGACTCCCTCCCTTGGGATGCACAGTAGAAACAACCACCCTTTCCCTGCTGCCCCTCTTCCTAGAACGACACCCAGAGGCACCAGGAGTAGGGAGTGTGGCGTGCACTTCACCCCCACGCAAACTCCTAACCTCCTTGAATGAAGAAGTTGGTGTAGCCGTCACCAGCGCGGTAGAGATGGAAGTAGCCTCACAGGCAGTACCCCAGCGAACCACCTCCCGGGCCCACCTGTCAATTACCGGGTTGTGTTTTCTCAGCCAAGGGAGACAGAAGACAATGGGGGTTGGTAAATGTGTCGCCCCAGGGTGTGGGGTACTCGGGTATCAGGCAGCAAAAGGGTTAACTGTGTCACGGGGAATGGCGGCCGCGCCTGATCCCGTGTCCCAGGGGACTATTCTCTTTAAAAAGGGGTTATGTACAAGGGACTATTTACAGAGTTTATTCATCGTGACACGACCTGCAGTTCCTGCAGTTCACTTCACTTCGGGTACTTTACTGAAAACTTTAGCAGCGATGGTTACAGTTCAGTGCAGTAAGATGTTAAATGACAATGAGCTAACGAGTGGCTGCAAACGGATCTCAGGTGATAGGATGGATCCCTCAGTGTGTGCCTTTCTCTTTTGTCTCTTCTCTGCTTCCCAGTAGTTGGTGTGAAGTCTGACCCCATAAAGCGGATCTGACCTCCTGCTGTCTCTCACTCTCCTCGCTCCCATCGGATTACCCTCTCCTGGACCGCCGAACTATCAAGCGGTGCCTGGTACCCTCTTCCGGTGGCTTAAGAGTCTGGGCAGCATATATATATATATATACTCCTCAGAACGCCGGATTTTCTGTGGTCCTTGGAGGATCCCACAGGTGCGGGCTTCGGTGCCCGGTGAGCTGCCGGGGTTGGACTCTCTGAAGTTCCTCTCTCCCCCAGGCTGGCTATCTTCGCCTGGGATCTGTCCTTAGTCTTTCCCAGGTCCTCAGCCGAGAGACCCTCCTTGCTCCCTCAGGCTCACTGCCTGACTGGCTGACTCGCTCTGAACTCTCTAGTTCCCCCTGGAGGTGTTTTTTATTCCCTCCCGGGTACCGCCCACCATGTGATCTAGTGTGGGGGTGCTTGTGTGTAGGTTTCACCCATCAGCCTGAAATCTACTTGCAGCTGGAGTATCTGCACCAGTTTTATCGGTGCAGTACCCCTCTGTGACGTCTGCTTTGCAGGGCGCCACATAAATTCTCCAAAATGCACAATGATGAGTTCCTATGCTCAAGTTCACATTATGCACCACTTGGGGTAATACCTTCTGGCTGAGCGGAACTGAGTCAATGGCAGAGACAGGAATGGGTCTTGCTAAGGCGCTACAGACGAAGCCATGAGTCTGCGCAAAGCGAGAATCCATAAGAATGACTCCCACTTTACTATCAACTAGCACCGGTATAGTCACGTTTTTTCTATCTACCAAGCACCTTGGCAGACCGTGTTAACGGAGACTTAGAAAAAAAGGAGATATAAACACTCTGGTTGTCTCCTTCTGGACGACACGAGGGAGGCTGCATCTGAAACTGCATATTTGTCCCGGAGCGATGTAGACAAACTTTGATAAAATGATCAGCTTGTCCACAATTAAAACAAGCTCCACCCACTTGATGAACTGCAACTACAGGGGGTATAACACGAAGGCCTACTGCCCCCAACTGCATAGGTTCATCGCGTGGAGCTTCCTCAACAGGGATAGCCACAGGGGACAAAGTTGGTCTCGGTCGCTCCCTCAGACGTCTATCTACCCTGATGGCTAGGGACATCGCAGCATCCAATGACTCAGGTGTGGCATACTGAACCAGGGTGTCTTGCAGTCCAGCTGACAAACCCAGACAGAACTGACTCCTGAGAGCAGGGTCGTTCCACAGGGTGTCAGTCTCCCACCTCTAAAACTCTGAGCAGTACTCCTCCACTGCTTGTGACCCCTGCTTGAGTTTACAGAGGTTTGACTCGGCAATAGTCACCCTATCTGGTTCACCGTACACCTGAGCCATAACAGCATAAAACCTGTCCACCGACCACAGCGATGGTGAGTTAGTTGGGAGGGAGAAGGCCAAGTCTGGGGCTCTCCCTTAAAAAGGGAGATTATAATCCCTACCCGCTGTTCCTCGCTCCCAGATGAACGGGGCCGAAGGCTGAAATAAAGGTTACAGACCTTTTTGAACACCAAGAATTTATCTGTTCCCCCAGAAACCCTATCTGGAAAAGATATTTTGGGTTTAGGTATGGCCTGGGAGTGAGCCGAAGCCAGATACCCCACAACATGCTGCAGCTGCTGCACCACCTGCATCCGCAGACCAGTTTCCTCAGCTGAGATGGTTTGCATCAGTTGTGAGAAGGCATCTGCAGAGGATGTATGAGACATAATGGCTCAGAGACAAAAATGGTAATGGGCTGCTGATAATGTCACGCTTGAGGAAGGGAACAACCGACTACCGTGTGTGAGCGTGGCGCACAGACCACCAATTTCTGGCACCCAACAGAACCAGGTTTCCCAGCGTGTCACCAACATCGGCACGAGCCCAGCCACCACCTGCATAGCTGTAAACAGAACCGGTGTCCCAGTTGCTGTGAGTTCATCACCAACAGCAGCTGGTCTCCCATACTGGTACTAGCCCAGACACTCCATGCTTAGCTAACAGCAGCATCGGGTTCACAGCCAGCAGATAACTATCAGCAGCATCTGACAGAGGAGAGGGAAGGCTATTTAAAGCCATGGGGAGGGGATTCCAGGTGAGTCACACATCAGCCCCTCAACCAGCAGCTGAACATAATATTGAATGTAGCTCTGGAGCACAACACAGGAGGCAAAGACCTTCACACCAATAACTCATGCTGCTCTTAATGCTTCCATTTAGTGCCTTGGAAAAGTATTAATGCCCTGTCAACTTTTTTGATTTATATTTTTTAAATTATTTAGAAAACCATGTATAATTTCCTTTACACTTCACAAATACTTGCTGCTTTGTGTCTGTATATCACATAAAATTCTATAAATATACAACTAAGTTTGTGGGAGTAATGTAAAAAAATTGTGTAAACGTTCACAAGGTATGAAAACTTTTTCAATGTACTGAATAATTGCCTGGTGTGTGTAATAGGTTTGAGTTTCAGGTATGGGGCTCATATTAGCTTAAGTGGGTTAGTCTGGGGTCTAAGTTTGCGAAACAGCCGAGAGCCTAACATAGGATGGGTGTCATGTGTTGACTGCTCTGCAGTCAATGTGAAAAGCTCTGCAGTAGTTTAAATGTGAGTAAATTCCTTTTGACACATTCAAGGTTAATGTCAGAAGCTGCTGGTGTCTATGGGTTTATGGCTCTACAGCGCTGCTGCTGCTGCTGGGTCAGCAGACATAGTTGTCCACTCCCCCATCCTTTCAATAGGTCCCTCTTCCACCAGCAGATGTTGCTAATAGAGTTTTATTCTCTACAAGACTGTGAGCTGAGAAGACATATGTTATGTGTACACTTTGTGCTGAAGCCTTCTTGGAGTTTTCCTTATTTTGTGGGAGTTGCTGTGCTTCCCAGTCCATGGGTGGAGGTAATGGGGTGTTAGCCTACAGCTGATCAGGAGCAAAGGGCAAGGGTGGAAGCCCAGATGTCTTCACCTTCAGAAGCAATTCTGGGAGCAGGGCTAGCCATGGTCGCCAGTCTGTGGGTCAGACTAGTTCCCCTGATTGCCTATTTGCCCATTGTACCATCCTGTTTCCTTATCCCCTTTACCATTATACCACCCCGTGAACCATTAGAACTAAGTGCACAGTAGTTAAAGTGATTTAAAGATTATATGCAAGTCAGGATTAAGGGGATTTCCCCAGTGCTTGCACTTTGGTTAATTTCTAGCCAAATTAGGGAAGAACTAATCTATGACTATACATAAACTACATTACCTACAGGTATCTGTTGTAGTGTGAGACTCACCTACTGCCATATCATTGGCTAAGGTTGCAGCTAGTGAAGGGCGAACCCGCTAATGTTCGGGTTTGACGAACTCACCCGAACTTTTTTTAAAGTTTGGGTTTGGGGTTGAAAGTGACTCAAACTTGAGTCCGAACCCCAAACTCAGAATGTAAAGTTATGGGATGGGGACTAGGAGGCTGTAAAGGAGGAAAGAAGATAATTAGTAAATAGAATTATACTTATCGGCGACCACCCGCTTGTACTTCCGGGGCCGCTTGTACTTCCTAGATATTCACTGCAGAGGACCCAACAGCCAATCACAGATACCGTCACAAATAATTGGCGCACTAAAACCACAATGCAGTTTTTAATGCTGATTTTATGCTCTTTTGGTGCAATTTTTAGCTCAAAACTGTATGCATTGTGTTCAATGTGTTCATCTGCAAAAAAAAAAAAAGCACCTAAACTACAACGTGGTTTTTGCTGCAAATTTCATGCTTTTTTGGTGCATTGGGTTCAATTTGTTCATCTGCATCTCCTGGCTCAAAAAAGCACCAAAACCACAATATAGTTTAGCCCTTTTTATAAAATTACTCCTTGAAATAATTTAAAAAGAAATGACGTGGGGTTTCACCATATTTTTGAATGACCAACCAAGAACAGCAGGCAAGTACAGGCAGCCCCCTACCTCTAGCTGCCTATTTTTACCTGGCTGGAAACCAGAAATATAGGGAAGCCCTTTTTTTAATTATTTCATGAATTTCATGAAATAATTAAAAAAACTGACATGGAGCTTTGCCGTATTTATTGTTTCTAGAGAGGTACAACTAGGCAGCTGGGGGCTAGAATCCTCCGCACAGGATGGCCCATGTTTTTGGGGCCTCACCGCTGTAAATTGCAGCCCACAGCTGCATAAAGAAAATTGTGCATTCAATTAACCACAAGAACAATTGGATTGCGGTGCAATTTAAAAATGTTTTTTATTTTTACATGAAACAAGTGCACTGAGGGAACACCTCAGGTCAGGCGGAGTGGTAACCTGCACCTGCAAGATGTTATTAACCTTTACTCAGCAATACAAATTAAACAGAAAAATGCTGTGTACTTTTCATTAAAAAATACATAATAAGGTGATCATTGCACTTCCCCAGTAATGAAAGCAAATTCCTATACATATGCATAAAGTGTGAACCTCGCAGAGGTCAAGTTACCCAATAGTAATACATAGTATGTGCCAATTGGCACTAGTCATATTTGACAACAAGGTAATGACATACAGGTAAACACAAGCAAGTAACAACTATAAGTATTACCACGTAAAGTGCAGGTGCAGATGCGGCTAGGAAGTGGTTAGGGCCCCCCTAGATGACTGGCTACCCCTATGCGGGTTTCACGTGGCGGTAATGAAGCTTAATCATGGGGAACGCACCTAGAAGCTGCTGACAGAACCTTTTGACGTCAGAGGATTCGGTCGTCTGACCAGCGTCCTCCAATCTGATGCATAGAAGCGGCGCATGCACACACGCCACGACACCTACGGCCCATCCCCGCCCTGCGTCATAACCATGACACGTCACCACTCCCAGCGCTGCTAGGAGACAGAGGATGCCCCACCACCATTTAGACGCCGCGAGGACAGCCGTGAGGTCTGGAAGTGCGCTAATGCGCACTGCATCAGATGTAACTCTGCACATAATGCAACAAAGATCACAGACATGGGGACAATTAGTGTTTAGATGGTGCATTCCTCTTCAGGTTTCATATGCATCCACATGTCTCCATGCCTTGATCCTGCTTAAAAAGTCCATGTGCATCAAAACGTAGTTATTGCCAGAACAAAAGGTGCAATTTTTTAGTGAAACATTGTACATCCAAATGTGAATTAAAAACAATAAGCAATCAAAGAACTGTACAAACACTTAAAAAATCTATCACAATGGGGGGGGGGAGGGGAAGAAAAGGGAAGGAGACAAGGGAGGAGGGGAAAATTAAGAAAAAAAGGGAGGAGGGAAAATAAGGAAGAGGAAAGGGAAGGGTCAGTGACAGCATAAAACTAACCTAAAGAAAGGGGGCAAAACTGAGGCTCTCATTTAATCCCAAAGGGGCAATGGTCTCCAATATGGAAATCCATTAAGTTTCTTTCTGGGCCAAGATCTTTTTCAGGTTTCCCCCTTGCATTCCACCCTTGACGATATCTATCCCTCTGCATTTCAAGGATTTGGGATTTGAATTATGGAATAACTTGAAATGTTGTGGCAAAGTCTCCAGACTTTCCAAATCATCCACTTTTTTAGCACTCTCAATTCCCTGTACGTGTTCTCGCACCCGTATGCGTAATTCACGCGAGGTAAGTCCCACATAAATTTTGGGGCAGCCGCACGTGGCATAATATACAACGTGCGTACTACCACAATTTATGTAATGTCTTATTTGATAGGACTTTTCCCCATTACTTGAGGTGAAATTGAAACTGCGTTGGACATTTACACAAGCAAAGCAATGTCCACAAGGATAAAATCCTTTTACTCTACTCCTATTCCCAAATTATCCCTTCTTCCTGAGTGGAATAGTGACTGTGCACTAACAAATCTTTAAGATTTTTTGCACGTCTACTTGTCATTAGAGGTCGTTTAGGCAAACGGTCCCTTAAAGTGGACTCACTCATTAAAATTGGCCAATGTTTACATAGAATATCAAAACACAGAAGGAACAGGGGCACCAATGCTGCCGACTTATCGGAGAGAACGCTCTGGAGCGACCGGTGTTCGGCCAGGTGGTGCCCGTCGCTAGGCAACATACAATATAATCTTGAAATAAGGAAGACGGCAATCACCGGTCTGTTGATGTGCTTTTATTCAGGTGCAATATTCACATGGTGCAAGGAGGGGGGTGTATAGCTGAGGTGACGACGGCACCGTTTCGCGCAGCGTGCGCTTCCACGGGTCAAAACAGTTTGACCCGTGGAAGCGCACGCTGCGCGAAACTGTGCCGTCGTCACCTCAGCTATACACCCTCCCTCCTTGCACCATGTGAATATTGCACCCTGAATAAAAGCACAGCAACAGACCGGTGAGTTGCCGTCTTCCTTATTTCAATTTTACATAGAATATTCCTCATGTTAGACCACTCACAATTAAATGTCGAGATGAATCTAACATCAGAAATGCCTTCCTTATCCAGTTTTGACGGGAGAAGGAGATCAGAACGTGGGTGTCCCTGGTTCGATGGTATGCTTTTTTACTACTTCTTTGACTATATCCCCTTACTGTAAATCTCTCCCTTAAGTCAACTGATTGTCTTTTGAAATTTGCCTCGGTGGAGGAAACCCGCCTCACCCGTAGATATTGCCCCACTGGAATGGCTTTAATCGTGGATGGGGCGTGTGCCGAAGACGCATGGAGGAGAGCATTCACTACAGTCTTCTTCCGATAAATATCCGTCTGCATCCATCCTCGTTCATCGACACACAACATTATATCCAAGAATTCAATTTCTGTGTTACTGTATTTATACGTTAGTTTTATGTTCCTAGTATTAGTATTTAATTCCTCCATAAATTGTTCGAGCTGCCCCACCGTGCCCTGCCACAGAAAAAGTACATCATCTATATAGCGCATCCAGCACTGCACATGGTGCGCGACCGATACGCCTCCGCCCGCAAACAAGTCCCTCTCCCAATACCCCAGGAACAAGTTTGCAAACGCGGGTACACAGGCCACACCCATGGTACATTCATAGAAACTCCATTTTCTGGCACTGTACCCCTACTTTTCCAGTGTCCCTGGTGGCATTGGCATGCTGGGTAATAAAGGGGTTAATGCCAGCTTTTTATTGGCTGCTGTCATGTCACTAAGCCTGAAATTCATAGTATAAGCAGTAAAAAAAACACAACTGAAAAAACATTTATAAATAAAATGCAAGACAACCCAGTTTCCCAATTTTAATTAACAAAAAACCCTTCCCGCTGTCATAATCCACAGGGAACATCTTCAGCTCTGCTGCAAATCTCTGTGAGCAGAAGCCCATTCTCTGTGACAGCGTCTGTAATTGGCTGTTGGTCCCCTCTGCAGTGACTACCTTGATAATGAGCAGCACAAGAAGTAGACGCAGCGGGATGGTGGAGCGGTGGAACGCACTAAGTATAATGCTGATTAATAACTATCTTCTTTATTTTTACAGCTCCCCTTTCCCCGAACCCAAACACTAACTGTAACACAAACTTCCCAGGAAAGTCTTTGTTCGAACTTTGTGCCTGAACACTAGGTGTTTGGTACGGAACCCGAACTTTACAGTTCGGGTTCGCCCATCACTAGTTGCAGCCTCAATCACCAAGAAAATGATGATTACGGCTCAATAGTCACACACATACTGAAAGCAACAAATCTAGTAAGGGTGCCTTCGCACTGCGGTCAGTTCCAGTCCGGGGCTGTCAGAGGTGAACCTGACACCCCCGGACCGGATCAGCACACAGAATCGGAGGGTTAATATGCCCTCCGGTCCGGTGTGCAGCCTGACGCAGCTGCCGCTGCTGATGATTCAGGACTGCGGCTCGCAGGGAGCTACCCTCGGTCCTGAAATAACAGCGGCGTGCAGCCACAGGTGTCCGGTTTGTTGGGGGAATCCGGGAGGATCCGGGAGACGACAATTTTGGGGAGATTGTTCTCTCGGGACACAAAAACATTGCAAGCAATGTTTTTGTGTTTGGGAGAAAAATCCGACTTCTCCCTGATTCTTCCGGAGAGATGGAAGCCGGATGGCAGATAGCTGCCATCCGGCTCCATCCGGCCCCATAGGATACTATGGGGCCAAAATCCGGTCCGGGCTGTCACCCCTGACAGCCCCGGATCGGACCTGACCGAAGTGTGAAAGCAGCCTAAGAGGGAGGCCAGAGAGTCACTTTTATGATTAAATGATTGGGTTGTTTGTTTGTTTTTTTTTTTTTTTAAATAATGTAAAAAACCTGATCCTGAATGAGTGAACGTATGATTCCATCGATATGAATTTTATAGATTTATTTGTATCCATTGTTTTGAAGTAATAGTGTGAGTCAACCTAACCAGGTATCACAAGCATGAAAAATTGCCTTGTTGCAGGTCCAGTTTACAAGGTGTTAAACATTTGATTCTACCTTAAATTAAAAATAAAAAGGATAGACTGCCAATATACTTATCTCTAAGTAGAGATACTTGATCACGGTATAGTCCTGAGCTTCAGTTAATTAGTGGTACAGAGAGAAGAAAATCCGACCCTTTCAAGCAAATCGATATCCAGTCAGTGATGTTCTCCTGGTAAATGAGGACTTACAATTCAGACTATTTAGATGTACATGTATTAACTCTGTTCTAGCAATGGTTGGGGATTTGTCTTAACATTTGATTTCTCTTTTTTTTTTTACAAAAGCTTTGGACTTTACTTTTTGTGAATTGTTTGGCTCTTCAGTCCGTATTTTTCTCATGATGTTCTTGATAACATTATTCTCGCAGTCAGGGTTTGCTCACATCTGCATTTAAAATCGTCAAATGCACGCCGATAAAAAATCAAGTTCAATTCGCAACAATGTTAAACAATGAGCCTGTGAGTTTTTCCTGGAATCAGGCCAAGAGAAAAAAATCAAAGTATGCTGCACATGGCCACGAAAAACGGCTGAAAGTCGCCAACACACGTCACTGGGTGTGGGGTAAAAAAAACACACAGCACACAGATCCCCTGGTCTTGGACTACGGCCTGCATAGCTCTTTGTTAAATAAATTGGTGAAACAGGGAAAGAGTAGGGGAGTGTTTTTTTAAAAAAAAAATGTTTTTGTATCTGTGTTTTTTGCTTTTGACTTAATGGGTTAGAAATCAGGGTTTGATGCCAGCTGACATTATACAGCTGACATGAACCCCAACTACTATTACCCATGCACCCAGACATCAGGAAGAGGCAGGGCAATGTACCAGAATTGACGCATCTAATGTAATGTGTCATTTTTGGGGCAGTTGTGGGCTGAAATTTTTCCATGGGCCTTCCCAGCTTGATAATATTAGCCTGTTGCAGTCTGCTTTACCTTTGGTGAACACCCTTTAAAGCAACATAAGACACTAAAGGGTGTAGATGAATAATATGTAGGGTGCTTGTGATAATATATAGCAACAGGATATCTATCTATCTATCTATCTATCTATCTATCTATCTATCTATCTATCTATATGTTTATTCAAGACTGCTTTATAATTTATGCAAACTAGCTTAATGTACATAGAGGTTTAGATTAAGTAAAAGCTAGTTGTTGATGTATCCTAAGAAAAGGAGGCAGCACTGGTTGTGTGGGTATCATTTACAGGAAGAGTGAGAAGACAGTAGTATCTGTGCAAAGGTAATTACTGTCAATTATAAATTAGCTGAATAAAATATGTGTATACATTTCCTGAACCTGAGAGAACCCTATCATGTACTTAAAATAAGGGCAAAGACACACTCATGCGAGCTGCAAGCAAGTTCCTCGCATGAATCTCGCTTGACTTAGCCAGCCCGGCGGCCAGCTCTCTGGATAGGAGTGTGGAGCTGCATGGTAACACAATCAGCTCCATACTCCTGTCCAGAGAGGCAGTGGAAAGATGAGAGTCGTGCAAGATGCTTGTGAAATACTTGCATGCATCTCACATAGTGTGTCTCTTGCCCTAAATCTGCACTTATCACATTTTTTTCCCCTTAATTGGGTCTCAGGCAATATTGGACAATTCAGCCAAGGGATCTCCTACCAGATATGCTAAATTTGTTCACATCCCATCATACAAAATAGAGCTTACAGGGAACCTGTCACAAGTAAAAACATTATTAACCTGCAGATATGGGATAAATCTCCAGGTTAATTACATTTGAAAACTGTCCTGTGCCGCCACATTATACCCGCTGTTAGGAAAAAAATTTTAATCACCCCAGCAGCATTCCAGTTTAAGTCATGGAGGTGGATGAAGCAGATCCTGGCTCTGCTTTATCCAGAGACTGCAGCAATGGAACAAGTGTCACCTTGCTGCAGTCTGTGCATTCACACTGACGAGGAGCAGTGATGTCACTCACTGAGTCACTGAGGGCTCCCTGCGGCAGTGAACTCAGGTGACTTGATGGCCTATGGCAACCAATCACAGATGCTGGCACAATAAGTGAGGGGCACAACAGCCAATCACATACACTGTCACAAACTGTGGGTGTCTGTGATTGGATGTTGGAGCCAGTGCAGTAAATAAATCAGGAAGTTAATGAGCGGCCTAGAAGTACAAGCACGTGGAACCAGGAAAGTAATGACTCTGATGTTTTATCACTGTTTTGCTTATTTTTACAGCCCTCCCAGCCAGATCCAAACCCGAACAGTAACACAAACTTCTCAGGGGAGTCCATGTTTGGGGTCTGTGCCTGAACACTAGGTGTTCGGTACGATCCCCAAACTTTACAGTCTGCGTTCATCGATCACTAGACGTCACCTCGTAACTATGATATCTTAGATTGGATGTTCAATTCTGAACAGCCGATTACAGCGATTGTAAGAATTTCATTGACCTAATCATCGAGATCCAGCTATGATCGGTGCTACAGCAGCACTGATCATAGGCTCGAGCTAGGAGACCCCAGTGTCACCCCCTATTTGTTGAATTCTGCAGAAAAACTGGATCCTTTTTTTTTTCTTTTTTGAATGGTTGGGTTCTTAGCAGAGAGGGAACCCACCAACCTCATGGAGCCACAGACAGGGTAAGCAGTACCAGTAGAGCTGCACGGTAGGCACCGGTCTCTCTGCGTAGCAGAAACTGGGCCTGCAACATGGACAGAGCGGGTGAGATGCATAGCACCGCATGATGAGTGCCAGTCTCTCTGTCCATGAGAGACCGGCCCTGCGACTGAGGGCATGACAGTAGCCAAGCCTAAAAAAACCTATATAAATCTGGTACCACTATGGCTAGGGTCACATTTACGTTTTGACCCTAGCCTACTGGATTGCGCTTTTAACATAGTACTTTTCCCAGCACCTCATAGCTTTACCGTTATGCGGTGCTGGATAACGCTGCCCCTAGTTACCCAATATTTACCTTCCCAACCAGTCCCACAGGCAGCTGCTGGGACTGCGCTTTACAGCGCCGCACAGGAAACGCTGCAGACAGCTGTATTATATTATACAGAAATATAAGGGCTTGCACATTATTGCTAGCATAAAGACTCTGGGAATAGCTTTGGCTCCTCGCCCCCAAAAAGAAAACCAGCAAAACCTGCGCTTCCAAATCCCAATGGTCCCGTCCCTTCTGAACCCCACAATATCTAAACCAGAGTTAACGTCCACACGTTTGGCATTGTTATAGTGAGGAAGCCTCGTAATTTACTTGGTGGGTGTCTCCAGAACCACGAACTGGGCACAATGTATAAGCACTACAATGTACTGGGCACTATAAGGGCTTATTTGCAATGTTTAATTCTGCAACATAAACTGAGTTTGACTCCATGTATTTTTTTCCAGAGATAAAATTGTCACTATACCCATAGATGAACTCCCAGAGGGGTGTAATTTGCCAATTGTGGTCCTTTGAGGGAGTTTCTGCTGTTCTGGCACTTACGGGCTCAGCAAATAGAGTCTGCATACTATTATAGAAAAATCTGTGCTGCAAAAATCAAATAGCGCTCCTTCCCTGCTGAGTCCTGCCATGTGCCCAGAGATTTTTCACCATGTATGGGTGATATCTGAGTACTCAGGAGAAATTGTACAACACGTTTGGGGTCCAATTTCTCCTGCTATCTTTTTGGTAAATTAAAATATTTGGTGCTAAAACGTTTTTGTGAGAAAACTATTTATTTCCCATTTTCACGTTTCTATGTTATAAACTTCTGTGAAGCACCGGTTGATTCAAGGTGCTTACTACACATCTAGAAAAATTCCTTGGGGGGTCTAGTTTCCATAATGGGGTCACCTCCATTGTTTAGGTACATGAAGTGCTAACCAAATGCGACACGACACCCACAGACCATTCCATCAAAATCTGCGCTCCAAAACATCACTCTGTCCCTTCCGAGCCCTGCCGTGTGCCCAATCACTAGTTTTTCCCCATATATGGGGCATCAATGTACTCAAAGCAGTTGTATAACAAATTTTGGGGTTCCTTTTCTCCTGTTACTCTTGTGAAAATGAAAAGAATTGAGGCTAAAAGAACATTTTTGTGGGAAAAAAAATATTTTTTCATTTTCACAGCTAAATATTATACAATGATGTCAAACACCAAGGTGTTTAAGTGCTCACCACACATCTATATACATGGGTTGGACAAAATAATGGAATCACCTAACGTTTTGGCATCATAATCCTCGAACTTGTTACAAACATGCAAAACATGTTAATGTTTTGTAGTTGATTATATGTGTTAAGTGATATGTGTATGTAAATTAACTGTTTGTTTTGCTGAATTGTAAGAACATTGATGAGTACCTGATACCAATGGCAGACCTTTCGGATTTTCAAAAAGGCCAAATTGTTGGTGCTCGTATGGCAGGCGCTAGTGTAACAGAAAGTGCCCGAATGCTTGACGTGTCAAGAGGTACTGTCTCCAAAGTAATGACTGCGCTTGAAAGAGTAAGTAAAAACGTCTGCAGCAAAGCACAGGTCCGGCCGAAAGTCGAAGGTGACTGAGAGACCGTCGGACTCTAAAGCGAATTGTGAGAGAGGATCGCAAGACCACGGCTCTGAAAATCACTGCGGAGCTCAATGAACACCTACATAACCCAGTGTCCATGAAAACTGTTCATCGGGAGCTGCACAAATCTGGATTACACGGAACAGCTGCAATTAGAAAACCGCTGCTCTCACTGACAAATGTTTCCTAGCGTTTAGAGTGGTGTAGAAACCTCCAGAATTGGTCCCTCAAGCAGTGGACACACGTGATATTCTGAGACAAATCATCGTTCACCCCATTTTCCGAAATCCGGCCGAGTGTACGTTTGGAGACAGCCGAAAGAAGCATTCAATCCAGACTGCCTTCTCCCAACCGTAAAGCATGGCAGATGTTCTGTGATGGTCTGGGGTGCTATTTCGTGGAGATCCGCCGGGTCAATAATATAACCTTGTATGAATCCATACCTTGGAGAATTGAGGCTGTAATGACTGCAAAAGGTGGACCTACACCATATTAAAGTAACTTTTGTTGATTTTTCCAGGTGTTTCCATTATTTTGTTCTACCCCTGTAAATTCCTTAGGGGGTCTAGTTCTAAATATGGAGTTACTTGTGGGGGTCCACTGTTTAGGCACGTCAGGGGCTCTGCAAACACAGCATGGCGTCCAGCCAGTATATTGTTTAAAAAGTCAAATGTCGCTCCTTCCCTCCTGTGCTCTGCCGTGTGCCCAAACAGTGGTGTTCCAGTGTATAATGGGTATCAATGTACTCAGAAGAAATTGCACAACAAATTTTGGGGTCTATTTTACCCTGTTGCCCTGGTAAAAATGAAAACATTGAGGGTAAAAGAGTACTTTTGTAGAAAGCAATATTTTTTCATTTTTGCGGCTCAACGTATGAAGCACCTGGGTGTTCAAAGTGCTCACCACACATCTAGGTAAATTCTTTGGGGGGTCTAGTTTCCAAAATGGGGTCACTTGGGGGAAGTTCTAATATTTAGGCACATTAGGGGCTCTCCAAAAGTGACATGGTGTCAGATAACAACTCCAGCCAATTTACCGTTCAAAAAGTCAAATGGCGCTCCTTTCCTTCCAAGCCCTCCCAGGCACCCAAACAGTGGTTTTCAGCAACATAAGGCGTAGCAGCATACACAGGAAAGATTGCACAATAAACGCTATGGTGCAATTTATCCTGTTACCCTTGCGAAAATGCAATATTTGAAGCTAAGTATAGTTTTTGTTGTAAAAAGTAATATTTAACTTTTTTCCTTCCACATTGATTTAGTTCCTGTGAAGCACCTGAAGGGTTAATAATCTTCTTGAATGTGGTTTTGAGTACCTTGAGGGGTGCAGTTTTTAGAATGGTGTCACTTTTGGGTATTTTCTGTCACATAGACCCTTTAAAGACACTTCAAATGTGATGTGGTCCCTAAAGCAATGGTTTTGTAAATTTTGTTTGAAAAATGAGAAATTGCACGTAAACTTTGAACCCTTCTAACTTCCTAACAAAAAAGGTTTGTTTCAAATTGTGCTGTGGTAAAGTAGACGTGGGAAATGTCATTTATTAACTGTTTAGTGTGACATAACTCTCTGGTTTAAGGGCATAAAAGTTAAAAGTTTGAAAATTGCAAATTTTTTGCCAAATTTCTGTTGAAATCACAAATAAATGGAAAAAATATTGTCCTAAATTTACCACTAAGGCACTAACATAAAGTCTAATAAGTCATGGAAAATACAGTCTCAGAATCGTTGGGATCTGTTAAAGCGTTCCAGAGTTATTACCTCATAAAGTTATACTGGTCAAAATTGTAAAAAATGGCCCAGCCATTAGAGTGAAAACTGGCTGGGTGATGAAGGGGTTAAAAAAAAACTTAAAAAAGAGAGAATACCACCTTATTAAATTTTTACATTTAAAAGAAAAATCTGAATGTAATAATTTATGCTAAATGTCAAAGAAGTTTCATTTTGATTTCCAAAGAGTAATTACTCTTAATTGTATAAAAGAAGGCACAATCATGACAGTTAATTGTGGTACAAGCAGAATAATCAACTAGATTGAGATACAGAGCTTTAATTCAATAAGGGAGTATAATGATAAAATGTACTGTACATCACTGACCTTACCAGAAGACAGATAAAATAAAAGAATACATTAGCGCTCTGTAAGTGCTTGGTTCTATGAAATCTTGAATATGACATTTGGACTGCATTACTGCTGTATAGAATTCTGATAAAATAATAATAATAACAATAATAAATCTTTATTTATATAGCGCCAACATATTCCGCAGCGCTTTACAATACAGTGGTTCATAAATGAAAATACACAGTATAACGCAGTAAGAAAATACACAATATAATACATTAATTCCAGTAGAGAAAGGAAACAGTGCAATAATAGGAAACAATACAATAAGGATAAAATCAATGTAAAAAATACAATACAATAGATAAAGCAAAAATAAAGGTGATCCTGCTCAAAAGCTTACAATCTACAACTAGATAGGGGTTACACAAAGTACAGGGGCTTATTACACTGATGATCCTGGCATCTTGAGGAAATGGGGGGATAGAAATAAAGTTACATGAATGGTCATCAGACAATCTGTGTAGACCTTTTGGGTTTAGTGGAGATTGATGAAGAGTTATGTCGAGAGAGAAAGTGAATGGGTTATGTACAGTACAAAGGAATTTTGTTAGGGAGCATGATAGGCCGCCTTGAAAAGATGTGTTTTTAGTGAGCGTCTGAAGCTATGCAAGTTGTGGATGGTCCTGATTTTTTGAGGTAGAGCATTCCAGAGAATTCTTGCCACTCGGGAGAAGTCTTGGAGCCGGGAGAGGGAGGATCGGATTAGTGGAGATGTTAGTCGAAAGTCATTTGTAGAACGTAGAGAATGGGTGGGGTGATAGACAGAGATGAGGGAGGAGATGTAGGGGGGGCGCTGCATTGTGAAGAGCTTTGTGGGTGAGAACAAGCAATTTGAACTTTATCCTGCAGTGTATAGGCAGCCAGTGCAATGTATGGCACAGAGCATCTGAGTAACGATTGGCCAGGTAGGTGATCCTGGCTGCTGCATTAAGGATGGACTGTAGAGCGGAAAGTTTAGAGAGGGGGAGGCTGATTAATAGAGAATTACAATAATCAAGGCGGGAGTGGATTAGGGCCACGGTGAGGGTTTTAGTTGTTTCCATGGTGAGAAAGGGGCGGACTCTAGAGATGTTCTTCAGGTGTAAGCGACAAGAATGGATGAGAGATTGTATGTAAGGAGGTGAAGGAGAGACTGGTGTCAAACGTGACACCCAGACAGCGAGGCTGCTGCCTAGGAGTTATCGTGGTACCGCACACTGAGAGAGAGATGTCAGATTTAGAGAGGTTAGTGGAGGGCAGGAGCAAAAGAAGTTCAGTTTTGGAGAGGTTGAGTTTTAAATAGAGAGCCGACATGATGTTGGAAACAGCAGCTAGACAGTCATTGGTGTTCTTTAACACCGCAGGGGTAAGGTTAGGACCTGAAGTGTATAATTGTGTGTCGTCAGCTTAGAGATGGTACTGGAAGCCAAATATGCTGATGATCTGTCCAATCGGGGCTGTGTAGAGAGAGAAGAGAAGAGGTCCAAGGACTGAACCCTGAGGGACCCCAATAGTGAGAGGAAGAGTTGGGGGAAGTAGAGCCAGCAAATGATACACTGAAAGAGCGGTCAGAAAGATAGGAAGAGAGCCAGGAGAGAGCGGTGTCCTTTATACCAATGGAGTGCAACATAGAGAGTAGGAGATGGTGGTCAATAGTGTCAAAAGCTGCAGAGAGATCTAGAAGAATAAGCAGAGAGTGGTCGCCATTACGTTTTGCTGTCAGTAGGTCATTGGTCACTTTGATGAAGGCAGTTTCTGTAGAGTGAAGGGGACGGAAGCCAGACTGTAATGGATCTAGAAGAGAGTGAGTGGAGAGGTAACGGGTGAGGCGGGAGTTGACCAGGCACTCCAGGAGTTTAGAGATGAAGGAGAGGTTGGAGACTGGTCTGTAGTTATTTGTGCAGGATGGGTCGAGAGAAGCTTTCTTTAATAATGGAGTAATGATTGAGTGTTTGAAGGAGGAGGGGAAGATGCCAGAAGAGAGGGAGAGGTTGAAGATTTTGGTTAGGTGAGTGGTGATGACCGGACGTAGAGACTGGAGTAGGTGTGAGGGGATGGGGTCAGTGGTGCATGTAGTGGGACGAGAAGAAGAGAGGAGCCTGGCAACCTCTTCTTCTTCTGTAACTGGGTCAAATATGGAGCGTGAGCTGGAGATGATGTGGGGAAGAATGGGAGTGTCAGCGCTAGGAGGCTGGAAGCTTATTTCCTGGCGGATGCTGTCTATTTTCTCCATAAAGTAAGAGGCCAGATCATCAGCACAGAGGTCGGTGATGGGGGCCTGCACTTTAGGACTGAGGAGAGAGTGAAAGGTGTCAAAGAGTTTTTTGGATTGATAGATAGTGAGGAAATCAGGGTGGTGAAGTAGGTTTGTTTGGCAAGGTGAAGGGCGGAGTTGTAGGTTTTTAGCATGAATTTATATTGGATAAAGTCTTCTGGTGAGTGAGTTTTCCTCCATAGGCGTTCAGCACTCCTAGAGCATCGCTGGAGAAATCGAATTTGTGATGTAAGTCAGGGCTGTTTTGTTCTATGTTTGAAGGTTCTGAGGGTGAGGGGCGCTACTTTGTCCAGGGTGCTTGTGAGAGTGTTATTGTAGTGATTTACTTCCAGAACTGGACAGGAGAATGAGGAGATTGGGGACAGTGATGGCCCATAGATTTCTGGATGTTTAATAGGTAGGGGTGGGCTGTGGTGAGTGAGGGTTAGTAAGTGAGAAGGAGAGAATGTTGTGGTCGGAGATAAGAGGTGAGTTATCTAAGGAGGAGGTAGAGCAGAGCGGGGTAAAGATAAGGTCAAGAGTGTTGCCACCCTTGTGTGTCTAGAGGTTGAGAGCTGTGAGAGGACGAGTGACGTGGTTAGAGATAGGCTCTATATAATGTTAACCCTGGCACACCAAAAAATGCAAATAGAGTCAGTTGATTCAATGCAAAAGATCCTTCTTTATTTTATAATACACCGACGATCGTTTCGGTCATAATAGGACCGTCATCAGGGTGGATCTATAATACAGATAGATAAAAATGAACAAACAAAGTATATACATGGACAGAAAATTCTTTCATACATAATATTTAAGTTCTGCAAGATAACCACAAAATGAGGAGAACTACAGTTTTCCAGAAAGACCAAACTGAAGTTTTGTTCAGAATATCTTGTGGATAAGTGCGTGTTGCGCAGAGCTGCTGAGAATCACAGGTGTGTCCGATAGTGCGTTTTTATTCTATAGAGGTGAAAGGACACATGTCAATAGGAGTCTGATGAGTAAGGAGATCTGATCCCTATGGCTCTCTCTACTATGTATTACAATAATGTAAAAAACTATCTATTATGTATATAGAAGATATACCTGGACCTGGAGACCTGGAGTAACCTGAAACCAGCCCATACATTTTAGCATCTAGAATGTATAGGTTGTTTGCAGATTACTGTAATAGCCAATCACAGATCTCCAATCTCTGTGACAGTGTCTGTGATTGGCTGTTGGATCCCTCTGCAGTTAATATCCGGGAAGTTAATGAGCGGCCCCAGAAGTACAAGCGGTAGGATGGCGCAACGCGGTAAGTATGATGCTGCCGTTTAATAACTATTTGCTTTCCTTTTATAGCTCCCCAGCCCTTGAATTGAACCCAAACTTCCCAGGGAAGTCCATGTTCGAGATCTGTGCCCGGACACTAGTTGTTCGGTACAGACCCCGAACTTTACAATTCAGATTTGCCATCACTACAGAAGACAGATATCACCACTGAATACAGAGTTTACAGAGTCAAAGATCAGCCCAGGAGGAGAAAAAAGGAGATTTCTTTGATAAGATATTCAACAAAAATGTCTTAGGGCCGCTTTACACACACCAACTTCTGTGACCTACTTCTGAACAGATCTCTGGTTGCAGTGAAATCATGGACACTTTGTTACATTTTGTGGCTGCGTATAAATGGAACAATGTGTCCATGATTTCACTGCAACCAGAGAGCTGTTCTGAAGTTGGTCATAGAAGTTGGTGTGTGTAAAGCGGCCCTAATTTTCACAAGTATTATTAACTTATGAAAGCCAAAGTAAAATGCTGGTTACTTTTTAAACATTGTGAATTGTCTTTGAATAATAACTTTGACGATCACTGTCCTTTGTGAGCGCTGACTGGGATTTGATCACCTTTTCCATTATCCCCTCAAATACACACCTGCCAAATCAAGGCACATCACCCCTAAGGTCATGTTCTGCAAATGCATAAATATTGGGTAATCTGGTAAAGTTGCTGAGGCTCCGTCTCATTAATTCAGCCAGCTACAAGTGTTAATTGATTTACTGTTAAGAGAGTAATTAAGTCGTTGTGTGGTGCTTGGTAATGACTGAGAAATGAAGGCAGGAAAGGAGAATGGATTGATACCTTGAAGCAGGTATAATCATCTACAACTGGAGAGCCCTTCTGAGATAATGGTGATGAAGGCGTTCTCCAGATTAAGGACTCGATCACACAAGCGTATGGCTAGCGTATAACACGGCTGATGTTGTATCAAATATCACTCGGTCTGATGTTACACTATGTGGCAGTGCTGATTAGTGATTTGTTTCTTGTGCCAATTTGGCATCATATCTCGGGTTCACTCGCACCTATACCAGTCCATTGGTGTGAACGAAACATCAGACTGCACTCGGATTTCTTCAGAGTGTAGTCCGGTATATACCGTAAATAGACTGGCAATGGAGGAGAGGGGGAAATTATTCTCTCCACCTTCACATGACACTCGGTTTACTTTTGCAGCAGAGTTTGAGCCGTGTCATTTGCATATAGTATCCCATGCTCTCACATGAGAGAATCATTAGATGCTATATGCCAGTGTAACCCCAACCTATGACTGGGGCAACACATGAACGTTTTTGCTGAGACATTTGTCATGTGACTAAAGTTTGGTAGTTGTCGTTGTTACCAGGGCTGTGGAATTGGAGTCTTGGAGTTGGAGTTGGAGTTAGTGTCTATTTTAGTGGAATCAGAGTCGGATTCAGGGAACTTGAGGAGTTGGAGTCTGATATTTTTGTCCATTTGGTGGAGTTGGAGTCAGAGTCAGATTCAGGAAAATTGAGGAGTCAGAGTCGGCTGTTTGGCCTACTGACTTAGCCAGGGTTGTGGTGTCTGATTTGAGGAGTCGGAGTGAGAGTTTGTGTCCGTTTTGGTGGAGTTGGAGTCGGATTCATGGAAATTGAGGAGTCAGAGTCGAATATTTGGCCGACTCCACAGGCCTGATTGTTACATCACAGCACACGTTAATAAGGTTGCTTTGTGACCCCAAAGACACAGTGAGTACTACAAGTAATGTGTACTAAGTCCAACTACTTCATGTTTTTTATGACATACCTGTCGCAGCACCAGCACCATTTGGATCATGTATCACTTTTTTTGCAGTTCGATGTAACAGCAACACCTACCTAACTTTGGACATGTAAATCATGTACCAGAATGTCCTATTTTGCTTTAAGATCCTGCTGATGGATGTAGCAGTATGTCCAGGCGATTGTGCAACACAGGACCTGTGCCTGCATAATCATTGCTGAGAACTCAGTTAATTGACAGCCGAGCTCCTCTAAGGTTGGCTTCACACCATGATTTTAAGGATCCGGGACTGTCCGGTGTGAACCGGACAGTCTCAGATCTAGTTTTGGCCCCATAGTATTCCTGGGGGGCCGGGTGGGGCTGGATGGCAGCTAATTGCCATCTGGTTACCATCTGTCTGAGAGGATCTGAGAGAATGCGGGTTTTTCTCCAGGACACAAAATCGTAGCTTGTTGCGATTTTCTGTCTGGAGCAAAATCTGCACAAATCGGATCCCTCCCGGATCCAGTGCAATCCGGCGCCCCCTAATATGTCAGGTGGGTGCTGAAGCTCAGTGCCGGCCGCAATGAATTTCAGCACTTGGGGCTGTCCCCTGCTGAGAGTTCAGAACTTCAGATAGCTCCACGCGATTCTGTCATTTCAGCAGGGGACAGCTCCTGCAGCTGCGCTCTGCCAAATCTGGCTGCAAACAGGACCAGAGGGCATATTAACCCTCCGATTCTGTTTGTCCGGATCTGTAGGGATGTGTCCCATGCCTCCTGCAAAGCACCGGACAGAGCCTGACGGCCGAAAAAACATGGTGTGAAGCCGGTCTAACAAGGATACCAGTGCTACTTTGACTGTTAACCTTTTAAATTCCACCATGATCAAATAGCGATTACAGCATTGAGAGAAGCTCCCTCTCCCAAACTATTGATACCAGAACAATGCTATCATGTGGAGCTGATGGTTGTCATGTCACCTGAAGGATATGGCAATGCAAAAAAAGCGTTTTTGAAGTGGAAAAGCAACAAAACATGGAAAAAAAACAACCTGTCATCTCCATAATCGTACTGACTCAAAGAATGAAGCCGACTTACCACTTACACCCCACGGTGAACGGTATATGAACATTACATTAAGGCCAGGGTCACATCTACTTTTTTTTTTAAGAATCCTGATCCGGTTTTGAGCTTTCAAAAAGCTCAAAACCGGACCAGGAAACGCTCCTCATAGGAGCCTATGCTAAACACCAGATTGCTTCACAAGCAATCCGGTGTCTGTCTCCGGCACTGCAGCCTGCGTTAAAAATCATGCAGGCTGCAGTTTTCGGAGCGGTTCTATGATCCGCACAGCAGTAACCGGATGGCTCAGGATGTGTAATCCTGAGCCATCCGGCAACTGCATAGTTAGCTGATCCCGGCTATTGCTGGCATTAGCAAACTGTTCTTTGTCTCCTAAAGATTGTAATTTAACCCCTTCAGGACCCAGCCTATTTTGACCCTAAAGACCTTGGCCTTTTTTGCAATTCTGACCAGTGTCCCTTTATGAGGTTATAACTCGGGAACGCTTCAACCGATCCTAGCGATTCTGAGATTGTTTTTTCGTGATATATTGGGCTTCATGCTAGCATTAAATTTAAGTCAATAATTTTTGCGTTTATTTGTGAAAAAATCAAAAATATGGCAAAAATTTTGAAAATTTCACAATTTTCACATTTTTTATTTTTTTTTCTGATAAACAAGAGAGATATGTGACAGAAAAAAGTTATTAAATAATATTTCCCACATGTCTACTTCACATCAGCACAATTTTGGAAAAAAAAAAATTTTTTGTTAGGACGTTATAAGGGTTCAAAGTTCATGAGCAATTTTTCATTTTTCAACCAAAATTTACAAAACCATTTTTTTTAGTGACCACATCACATTTGAAGTCCTTTTGAGGGGTGTACATGACAGAAAACACCCAAAAGTGACACCATTCCAAAAACTGCACCCCTCAAGCTACTCAAAACTACATTTAAGAAGATTATTAACCCTTCAGGTGCTTCACAGGAACTAAAGCAAAGTGGAAACAAAAAATGGATATTTTAATTTTTTATCAAAAATGTTCTTTTAGCCTCAATGCTTTCATTTTCACATGGGCAACAGGATAAAATGGATCTTAAAATGTGTTGTGCAAATTCTCCCGAGTACATCGATACCTCATATGTGGTCATAAACCACTGTTTGGGCGCACGGCAGGGCTCAGAAGTGAAGGAGCGCAATTTGACTTTTGGAGCTAATTTTACATTCAAAAAGTGAAATTGCGCTCCTTCCCTTCTGACCCCTGCCGTGCGCCCAAACAGTGGTTTATGACCACATATGAGGTATCGGTGTACTCAGGAGAAATTGCCCAACAAATTTTAGGATGAATTTTATGCTGTTGCCATGTGAAAACAAAAAAATGTAGGCTAAAAGAAAATTTTTGTGAAAAAAAAAGTACTATTTCATTTTCACAGATCAATTTGTAAAGCACCTGGGGGTTCAATATGCTCAATACCCATCTAGATATGTTTCCTGGGGGGTCTAGTTTCCAAAATGGGGTCACTTGTGGGGGAGCTCCAATGTTTAGGCACACAGGGGCTCTCCAAACGTGACATGGTGTCCGCTAACAATTTGAATAAAAATCAGCTCAAATTGTTAGCTGTAACCATGTTGTGTTTAGTGAGCCCCTGTGTGCCTAAACATTGGGGCTCCCCCACAAATGACCCCATTTTGGAAACTAGACCCCCCCAAGGAACGTATCTAGATGCATAGTGAGCACTTTGAACCCCCAGGTGCTTCACAAATTCATCCATAAAAATGAAAAAGCACTTTTTTTTTCCACAAAAATTTTCTTTTTTCATTATTATGGATCAATTTGTGAAGCACCTGGGGGTTGAAAGTGCTCACTATGCATCTAGATACGTTCCTTTGGGGGTCTAGTTTCCAAAATGGGGTCAATTGTGGGGGAGCTCCAATGTGGAGACGCACAGGGGCTCTCCAAACGCGACATGGTGTCCGCTAACAATTTGAATGCAAAATGAGCTCAAATTGTTAGCGGACACCATGTTGCGTTTGGAGAGCCCCTGTGCGTCTCCACATAGGTGCTCCCCCACAAGTGACCCCATTTTGGAAACTACACCCCCAAGGGAACGTATCTAGATGCATAGTGAGCACTTTCAACCCCCAGGTGCTTCACAAATTAATCTGTAAAAATGAAAAAGTACTTTTTTTCCGCAAAAATCTTTTTTTTTCATTAATTTGTGAAGCACCTGGGGGTTCAATATGCTCACTACCCATCTAGGTAAGTTCCCTGGGGGGTCTAGTTTCCAAAATGGGGTCACTTGTAGGGAAGCTCCAATGTTTAGGCACACAGGGGCTCTCCAAACGCGACATGGTGTCCGCTAACAATTTGAATAAAAATCAGCTCAAATTGTTAGCTGTAACCATGTTGTGTTTAGTGAGCCCCTGTGTGCCTAAACATTGGGGCTCCCCCACAAATAACCCCATTTTGGAAACTAGACCCCCCAAGAAACGTATCTAGATGCATAGTGAGCACTTTGAACCCCCAGGTGCTTCACAAATTTATCCATAAAAATGAAAAAGCACTTTTTTTTCCACAAAAATTTTCTTTTTTCATTATTATGGATCAATTTGTGAAGCACCTGGGAGTTGAAAGTGCTCACTATGCATCTAGATACGTTCCTTTGGGGTCTAGTTTCCAAAATGGGGTCACCTGCGGGGGAGCTCCAATGTGGAGACGCACAGGGGCTCTCCAAACGCGACATGGTGTCCGCTAACAATTTGAGCTGATTTTCCATTCAAATTGTTAGCGGACACCATGTCACGTTTAGAGAGCCCCTGTGTGCCTAAACATTGGAGCTCCCCCACAAGTGACCACATTTTGGAAACTAGACCCCCCAAGGAACTTATTTAGATGCATAGTGAGCACTTTGAACCCCCAGGTGCTTCACAAATTGATCCGTAAAAATGAAAAAAAAATTTTTTGTGGAAAAAAAAAGTACTTTTTTAATTTTATGGATCAATTTGTGAATCACTTGGGGGTTCAAGTGCTCACTATGCATCTAGATAGGTTCCTTGGGGGGTGTAGTTTCCAAAATGGGGTCACTTGTGGGGGAGCTCCAATGTTTAGGCACACAGGGGCTCTCCATACGCGACATAGTGTCCGCTAATAATTGGAGCTAATTTTCCATTCAACTTGTTAGCGGACACCATGTCACATATGGAGTGCTCCTGTGTGCCACCAGCACAAGGGCAACTGGAAGAGTTGGGGTACAGCACCAGAAAATGGCACCTCTAATGTGCTATTTTCTGGGGTGGCTGTGAGTTGCAATTTGCAGCGTGGGGGGCCACAACCTTTGGGTCTCTCCACGATGAGGATTGCTGTCCCCCAACTGCCAAGTTGTACCTGGCTGTCCCCCAAGTTGTACCTGGCTGGCATCCAAAAATAAGGCAAAGCTCCTTGTCATTTTATTGGTAGAAGTAAAAAAAAAAAATGGCGTGGGGCTCCGCCATATTTTTGGTCCAGCCAGGTACAACTTGGCAGCTACGGACTGCCAGCAACCCCCAGCTGCCTCGTTGTACCTGGCTGGTAACCAAAAATACAGCGAAGCCCATTTTTTTTTTCTAGGACTAATTCTAGAAAAAAAAATGGCGTGGGGCTCCGCCATATTTTTGGTCCAGCCAGGTACAACTTGGCAGCTACGGACTGCCAGCAACCCCCAGCTGCCTCGTTGTACCTGGCTGGTAACCAAAAATACAGCGAAGCCCATTTTTTTTTTTTCTAGGACTAATTCTAGAAAAAAAAATGGCGTGGGGCTCCGCCATATTTTTGGTCCAGCCAGGTACAACTAGGCAGCTGGGGGCTGAATTCCACAGCATGGAGAGACCCAAGCGTTCTGGGCCCCCCATGCTGCGAATTGCAGCCCGCAGCCGCCCCAAAAAATGGCGCATTCATTGAAGCGCCATTTTCTGGTGCTGTACCTAGACTCTTCCAGTTGCCCTGGTGGCGGTGGCAAACTGGGGAATAAAGGGGTTAATGCCAGCTTGTTATTGGCAGCTGGCACTAAGCCCGAGATTCATAATATAGGGCCAATGTTAGACCCGCCATTAGGAATCTCTGGTAAATAGTCAGAAAATACACATAGAGAAAAATCTTTTTATTTGAAAAAAAAAACAACAAAATTTGGACTCCATCTTTATTATAAAGATCCGACGTAGTCCACAACGAAGGTCCCACGGCGCTCGACCACCTCCGACGTAGTCTCGACGAAGTCCACGACGCTCGAGTCGCCTCTGCTCAATTCAGAGATTCAGCAAGGATCAAGTGTCCTCTTCCTACAGCTCTGGTCAGAGTTATGTGCACGTATGACAAGTGATCTTCTTCCCAGTCCCCATGACTAGATCCGAGATACAAAAGAGGATACTTGATCCTTGTTGCACACATCCATTCACCTATGCACTTATCATCCATGAACACACACATCACGCCCCGTGCGACACCCCCTGCACTCAGACAGCCACGCACACAGACAGCCAGCACGCGACAGCCACGCACGCAGACACCACGCACGCAGACATCCACGCACGCAGTCAGCCACGCACGCAGACATCCACGCACGCAGACATCCACGCACGCAGTCTCCACGCACCAGCATCCACGCACGCAGACATCCACGCACGCAGACAGCCACGCACGCATCGACGCAACAGCCCACGAGACAGCACCACGCAGTCAGCCACGCACGCAGACAGCCACGCACGCAGACAGCCACGCACGCAGTCATCCACACATGCAGTCATCCACGCACGCAGACATCCATTCATTCATTGATACATACAAACATACATGCATACTACATACATACATGCATACTACATACATACATGCATACTACATACATACATTCATACATACTACATACATACTACATACATTCATTCATACATACTACATACATACATACTACATACATACATTCATTCATTCATACACACATACTACATACATACATACATACTACATACATACATTCATTCATTCATTTATTCATTCACACATACACACATACTTACCTGATCCAGGAGGAGGAGCCCGAAAGAGGAAGAGCCCACACCGGAGCTGGACCGCGGCTGCACCGGCGGACCCGCCGGTAGGTGAGAGATGGATGGGGGGGGGATACGGGGCATGGGGGTGTTAGCTTCATCAGCCCCTCCGTGATCGCACGGAGGGGGCTGTGGAAGCTGACAGGTGGCGGCGGTGATAGTCATTTACCGCCGGCGGCATACCGCCGGCGTGATGACTGTTACCGCCGCCGGGGGGTGTAGGACGGCGATCGGGGGGCCAGGAGGGCGATCGGGGGCCCTGGAGTGAGGGGGGCTAGGAGGAGAGGCACATGCCATCCCGCCCCTCCAGATCTGATTGGAGAGCTCCAATCAGATCTGGAGGGGATTACTAGCACTGATTGGCAGTCTGAATTTCAACTGCCAATCAGAGGGGCCCTGGGCACAGGGGGTTAATCCACCCCCCGTGGGGTGTACTACAGTTTGTCACTGTGCATTATGTACAGTGACACCTGAGTCACCCCCTAACACGGGCCGCAGGAGCCCGATCATTCCATGGCCCACCCCTAGGGCCAAGGGTCGGGAACGACTTTGTTCTCATGGCCCAAACGTAGGGCCAAGGGTCGGGAAGGGGTTAATAAATAAAAGAATGGTTGAGGTCTCTAGGGGGGCTTAGTCCCCGATAGAGACCGGACGCCCACTCAGGTGGGCTACACCTACAATGCCCCCATGCCACGGGCTCCTCCGAGATCCGTGCATGTTCCCCAACCTCCCCCCCCGGATCTCTATAGAGGGGTGCCTGCACCCCTCTGTTAGAAGTATCCCTAATTGTGGCATAAACTCAGTTATTACAGTACAAATATAGTTGTATAGTTACGTGCTTCTTCATGATCTCGCAATATCTCTCCATGGGCGGGGCTGTGTGCTTCTGCCTCCGCCCACAAAATCATGATGCCCGCCCCCTCTGGTCTTCACCCTGTGTTTTCAGGGCGGCCGCGTCATGAAAGGGGCGGGGCTAAGTTTGCGTTATACCGATAGCCCCGCCCCTTTCACGACGCAGGGTGAAGGCCAGAGGGGGCGGGCATCATGATTTCGTGGGCGGAGGCAGAAGCACACAGCCCCACCCATGGAGAGATATTGCGAGATCATGAAGAAGCACGTAACCATACAACTATATTTGTACTGTAATAACTGAGTTTATGCCACAATTAGGGATACTTCTAACAGAGGGGTGCAGGCACCCCTCTATAGAGATCCGGGGGGGGGAGGTTGGGGAACATGCACAGAGCTCGGAGGAGCCCGTGGCATTGGGGCATTGTAGGTGTAGCCCACCTGAGTGGGCGTCCGGTCTCTAGGGGGGACTAAGCCCCCTAGAGACCTCAACCATTCTTTTATTTATTAAATTACAATCTTTAGGAGACAAAGAACAGTTTGCTAATGCCGGCAATAGCCGGGATCAGCAAACTATGCAGTTGCCGGATGGCTCAGGATTACACACCCTGAGCCATCCGGTTACTGCAGTGCGGTATTCTTCACACATTTTTGTAAAAAAATGTGTGTGACCGGTATTGCGTTCACCGCATCTGGATCTGGATGCGGTGAATGCAATTCACGTTTTAAATGTGACCCCAGCCTAAATTAAACAAGTTCTTGGACTACCATTAAGTTAGTGATTCTGACTCGCAAAGATCGCAGTGAAGTTCAGTTCACAATTATCCTGCGCTCTAGGCTCAGCTCTTATATCCAGGTTTCTATCTAAATCTCTGGAAAATATGATTGAAACATAACCATTCACAATCGTGAGGCAGATGTAGTCACGTGTGACTCCACCTGACCTATGATCCAGTAGTGCATGCTCAAAAGCATGGTCCCCAGCACTCCCCAAAAAAAGAAATCCAGTGGAAACCATGCTACCAAATCCAAATGCCCCATCCCTTCTGACCCCCACAGTGTGAATAAACTGCAGTTAGTGTCCCCATGTGTTATTTCTGCAGCAGGTTGATGCTATTTAAAGGGAATCTGTCAGTCGAGTCAAACCTTCTAAGTATTTTATAAGGGCATGCGGATCATAGGAAGCTGAATAAAATGATGCCTTGATACAGTTGTGGCCAAAAGTATTGACACCCCTGCAATTCTGTCAGATAATACCTAGTTTCTTCCTGAAAATTATTGCAATCACAAATTCTTTGGTATTATTATCTTCATTTAATTTGTCTTCAATGAAAAAACACAAAAGAGAATGAAGCAAAAAGCAAAACATTGATCATTTCACACTAAACTCCAAAAATGGCCCAGACAAAAGTATTGGCACCCTCAGCCTAATACTTGGTTGCACAACCTTTAGCCAAAATAACTGCGATCAACCGCTTCCATCAATGAGTTTCTTACAATGCTCTGCTGGAATTTTAGACCATTCTTCTTTGGCAAACTGCTCCAGGTCCCTGATATTTGAAGGGAGCCTTCTCCAAACTGCCATTTTTAGATCTCTCCACAGGTGTTCTATGGGTTTCAGGTCTGGACTCATTGCTGGCCACCTTAGAAGTCTCCAGTGCTTTCTCTCAAACCATTTTATAGTGCTTTTTGAAGTGTATTTTGGGTCATTGCCCTGCTGGAAGACCCATGACCTCTGAGGGAGACCCAGCTTTCTCACACTGGGCCCAACATTATGCTGCAAAATTTGTTGGTAGTCTTCAGACTTCATAATGCCATGCACAAGGTCAAGCAGTCCAGTGCCAGAGGCAGCAAAGCAACCCCAAAACATCAGGGAACCTCCGCCATGTTTGACTGTAGGGACCGTGTTCTTTTCTTTGAATGCCTTTTTTTTTCTCCTCAACAAATTGCACTGTCCATATTCTACTACTTGTATTACCTTCATGAAAATTAGAAATTTGGCGCTAAAACCATTTTCATGGAATAAAATCATATTTTATGTATAAGGCCCAATACTATAACATTTTGCAATAATTGTTTTAAGGTGTTTATCACACCCCTAAATTCCTTAAGATATGTAGTTTCCTACATGGAGTCACTTGTGGGGAGTTTCTGCTGTTTTGACACCTTGGGAATTCTGCAAACGCGACATTGCTTCTGCAAATTAGTACTTCAAAAGTCAAATAGTGCTCCTTCCCTTCCATTCCCTTATGTGCGCCTAAACAGTATATTCTGACCACAAAATGTATACTGATGTAATTAAGAGAAATTGCGCAACAAATTGGGTGGTTCATTTTTACTTTTTACCCTTGCGGGAATACAAAATTTGAAGCAAAAGCAATATTTTATTATGAAGTGTGTTTAATTTTTTTTCTTCCATTTTGGTTTAATTTATGTGAAGCACCTGAAGGGTTAACAAACCTTCTGAATGTGAGTTTGAATCTCTGATAAACATAGTAAGCTTTCAGGACACTATGGCCCCTTCGTCAGACATAATGACACAAATTCTGAAGACACATATGTATATACATAAGCAAAAGAAGAAAAAAAACTGTGTTAGATGTTGTAGTAAGTACAACAGGTGACATAAAGCAGAGTCCGTCTAGGGATGGGTAAAGGAACTGGGAAAGAGAAACAAAAATTCTAAGATAAGGGGAACAAATTGTATTATTGTTATAGTTAGTAGCCTGTGGAGACCTGAAAATACTTAAGTGAGTTGTGGAAAGCCATAAATCAAAGCAAGAGAGTTCACAGAAGAAAAGTCAAAAGTTCATAGTCCTCAAAATGGAGTCTCTTGGAGATGTAATATCCCCAAGTATCCTTTAAATTTGTATAAAAACGTATGAATCTGTGATGTCCCCAAATGCCCATTCATTTTATATAAAAACCCATGAATCCATGTGAAGCATTTAATCCTGTTTTGTATGTGTCAAAGGTCGTTATCAATTTGTATTCCCGAATTCTTCTCTCTCTCTGAGATTTGAAGTTACTTTTTAAAATGAGCAGCCTCATATCTGATTCACTGCGGTCAGGGCTGGAAAAATGCTTTGCTACAGGTAGATCCATACGCTTTTCTTTTACTGAGTGGCGATGAGAATTCATTCTTGTTCTGAATTGTAATCCAGTCTCCCCTATGTACATGCCACTTGTTGGACATTTGGTACATATAATTAAATACACCACATTGCTTGTAGTGCAGCTGAAGTTACCTGGGATCTTGTAGTCCTGATCTGTCCCAGGAATCCTTATCTTTTCCATTGTCATTATAGATGGACAGGTTTTGCATCTGTTCTTGTTACAGGGAAAGGTTCCTGTAGCTGCTGGAGAGGACAGGGAGCTTCTGACAATGATGTTTTTTAGATTCGGAGGTTGTCTAAAACACAAGAGTGGGGGATCCGGAAATATTGATTTCAGTCAGGCATCTTTTTGTAGGAGTGGTTGCAGTTTCCGTGCAGCTCCTCCTTAGCACCTCCAGACTTGGACTGTAGGTGACTATGAGAAGAACTCTGTTGTTTTCTTCTCTAGTTTTGTAGTGTAGGAGATAATTCCTTGATATTCTGGTGGCTCTTGTAATCTGGTTCTCGATTGTTCTTGGATGGTAGCCCTGGTTCAAAAAGGTCTTTCTGAGGTCCTCAAGGTGATTGTCTCTATCTGTAGGGTTGGAACATATCCAATTGTATCTGATGGCGTGGCTGTACACAATAGAGTTTTTTATGTCTTTTGAATGAAAACTGCCCCATCGGAGATATGTTGGACGGTCAATTGGTTTCTGGTACAGGGATGTCTCTATTTCATTCTTCTGTAGCTTAATCATGGTGTCCAGAAAGCTGATTTCAGTGCGGGAGTAGTTGAGTGTTAAGTTGATGGCGGGATGAAACCGATTAAAGTGTTCATGGAATGTCTTCAGCTGTTGCTCAAACTCTGCCCAGATGATTAAAATGTCATCTATATACCGGTAGTAGGCCAAGGCCTGATAGAACAAGAGGATAAAAAGTCACCTTCAAGCTTGGCCATGAAAAGATTTGCATATTGTGGTGCCATTTTGCTTCCCATTGCTGTGTCCGTGTCCTGTAAATATATGTTGTCGTCAAATGTGAAGTATTTGTGCGTGAGGATGAATTTTATAAGCTTCACCACAGAGTCAGCATCAATCCCTGTGTTTTTCCAGGAAGATTTTGCCGGCATTTCACATCCATGGTGGCGAGGATGGTTCCTTCTGGTAGAGGACCTATTGCTGACAGTTTATTCAATAGGTCAGTTATGTCCTGAATGTAGCTGGGTGTCTCTTTTATCAGGGGTTTGAGAACACCCTCTACCCACCCAGAAATTTGTTCGGTGAGGGTGCCCACACATGAAATGATTGGTCTTCCTGGATTACTTGATTTGTGAATTTTGGGAAGCTTGTACAATGTGCTTGTTCTTGGACTTTCTGGTATTAGGTCATCAGCTCTTAAGGATATTAAAACCAGAGAATTTTATCGCATTTGCTCATCATAGGGAACTTTTGAACAATATCGAACAAGTCTTTTAATTCCTTCTGACTGAAACCATGACATGGGGAAGCTTACTACCTATTGATTACTATTGAATAACTAGAATGCAGTAATCTCCTAAACTTCCCCTTGTGGTTACAGAAGGCAGTCAGAATTATTCATTAAGCAATGCCAGAAATTTAAAGCCCTGATAGCCCTATGGGTAAATGTAAACATTATAATTTTAAAGCATGTATTGTGGGTTTCATCAAGGTTTTCACCATGTGGCTCCTAGTAGAATGAATAATGATAACACAGAAAGAGTTGACATTTTGCATTGAAATTAATATATTATTGTAGTTATTGATGAAGTATTTAATGAGAATGGAAAGGGGTATTTCCCAAATCACAATGTGCTCTAATAATAAATAATGCATGCATATGCAGTCATGGCCGAAAGCGTTGGCCTCTTGATATTGTTGTAGAATATGAAGTATTTCTTTCAGAACATTATTGTAATGACACATTTTATCATACACATGTTTACTTACTTTCTGTGTATTGGAACAATACATAAAAACAGAGAAAAGAAAAGGTAAATTGGACATAATTTCACACAAAACCCCCAAAATAGGTTGCACTAAATTGTTGGCACCTTCAACTTAATATTTGGTTGCTCACCCTATGGAATAAATAACTGCAATCAAACGCTTCCTGTAACCATCAACAAGCTTCTTCTCAACCGGGATTTTGGACTCTTATTTTGCAAACTGATCCAGGTCTCTCATATGTGAAGGTGTCTTCTCCCAACAACAGTTGTAAGATCTCTCCACAGGTGATCAATGGGATTAAGATCCGGACTCAATGCTGTCACTTCAGAACTCTCCAGCACTTTATTTCCATCCATTACTGGCTTTCTTGAGGTATGGTTGGGGTAATTGTTCTGCTGGAAGATCCATGACATAGGACACAAACTTAAGGCTCTGTTACACACAGCGATATCGCTAACGATATCGCCGCAACGTCACAGGATATGTGACGTTGCGGCAACCTCGCCAACGATATCGCTGTGTGTGACACGCACCAGTGATCGGCCCCCCGCTGGGAAATCGCTGATTGGTAACGAATTTCCTGGACCATTTTTCGATCGGCGATCTCCTGCTGGCCAGGCTGCATCACTGTGTGTGACACGGACAGCGACCAGCGATCTCCAGTCTGCTCCCGAGATCCTGAACGATCCTAACGACCATCAGCTGTCGGCCCAGTACTGGGTGATCGCTGGTAAGTCTGCATCTCACCAGCAACCATATAGTGATGTGCCAGCGATCCCGGCCAGGTCAGATCGTTGGTGGGATCGCTGGGACATCGCTATGTGTTACGTGGGCTTTAGCTTTCCGACAGCTTTGTAGCCCAAAATCCTTTGGTAATATTCAGATTTCATGCTGTCTTGCACACAGTCATGTTCTGATGATGTGTGGATCACTGTAAAGGTGCCCAGAAGTAAAAAATAATACAGGTATAGCGTATACTTCTGCACACAAAAGCGGGAGTCAAGAAAAAAAAAGCTGAGTTGTATTTGTGCACTTTATTTATTCACGCAAACAAAGGACATATCCACTGAAAAAATATATCCAACATTTCGACTCAATCAAGTTTTTGTCAAGAACGTTATCTTCGACAACAACAAGAAAACAAAAATGATACAATGCTTTGTATAAAAAATAAAAGACCAATGCATAGGACTATTGATATATTCATATTCATACACCGTTACATAGATGTGTTTAGGGTTAATTATCCCAAAAATGGCCAAGAATGCTCATATATGTTCTCGAACTAAATGCAAATCATAAAGAATAACAGGGGATACAAATCATATATATACCTATAGGGCACAAGGGTAGTGTCCGCAAGTTAGGTAATGTGAACAGTGGACAGGCATCGGTCTATGTGGAATACCTAGAATGGGATATGATAAGTTACATCATAGCATACGATTGTGCTTATAATAGAGTATGTAGGTTATGTCATGACACATGATCATGTCTCATAGGTAAAGGAATGAAAATAGATAAACATCAAGTAGTGAGTATGAGAGGAAAAAGAGGGGTTAGGGTGAGAAAGAGAACTGTTGTATAGATAAAAGCAAACAGAAAGATAAACAAAAGGGGAAGGCAGAGTACCAACTTGATATATAGGGTGAGACATTTATATGGATGCACCTAAATAAAATAGGAATGGTTGGTGATATCAACCTCCTGTTTGTGGCACATTAGTATATGGGAGGGGGAAAACCTTTCCAGATGGGTGATGACCATGGTGGCCATTTTGAAGTCAGCCATTTTGGATCCAACTTTATTTTTTTCAATGGGAAGAGGGTCATGTGACATCAAACTTATTGAGAATTTCATAAGACAAACAACGGTGTGCTTGGTTTTAACATAACTTTATTCTTTCATGAGTTATTTACAAGTTTATGACCACTTACTTATAAAATGTGTTCAAAGTGCTGCCCATTGTGTTGGATTGTCAATGCAACCCTCTTCTCCCACTCTTGACACACTGATAGCAACACCGCAGAGGAAATGCTAGCACAGGCTTGCAGTATCTGTTGTTTCAGATGCTGCACATCTCGTATCTTCACAGCATAGATAATTGCCTTCAGATGAGTGATGAGGCAAACTTTTTTGTGAATGGTGCAGTGTGTCAAGAGTGGGAGAAGAGGGTTGCATTGACAATCCAACACAATGGGCAGCACTTTGAATACGTATTATAAGTGGTCATAAACTTGTAAGTAACTCATGAAAGAATAAATTTACGTTCTAACCAAGAATACCATTGTTTTTCTTATAAAATTCTCAATAGGTCTGGTGTGTCACATGACCCTCTTCCCATTGAAAAAAAATAAAGTTGGATCTAAAATTGCTGACTCATGGCCGCCATGGTCACCACCCATCTGGAAACGTTTTTTCCCTCCCATATATACTAATGTGCCACAAACAGGAAGTTGATATCATCAACCATTTCCATTTTATTTAGGTGCATCCATACAAAAAGGCCCACCATGTAGTTTGATCATAGAGCTAGGTAACAGTGCCCTGACTGGGATGCTGTTTATGGGTTAAAAAAACATGACTTACCTGTGGTTACCACACAAATGAGAAGACGATATGCACTGATCTTTGGTGCAAGACCGTCAAGGACCGGTATACAGCCCCTATATGTGGATGAACAATAATAATAATAATCAAACTAATATCTTACAGAGGGACACTAGGAATATAAAGAAGTACTCTACCCTTAGGGAATTAATGTAACACCAGTCCAAAGAATATTATGATCAATTAGAAATTGTATTCCTATAAAATGAGCACCAGTGGGAAACCAGTGAAGATTATGAAAAACATGATATACAACAAGTGAAAGCCTTAGTCAATACCTTACATGGCTCTAAACAGAAATTCTTAGCAAAAGCTCCTTTCAAAAAGTGGCCAGGAAAAGCTAGGAAAACCAATGAGAAAAATAAGAAGTAAAGGGGCAAACCCAGTACAGCATGAAAACATAGAAAAGACCATTCCCTGTTATCTCATGTGCTTGTTGTCCTGTTGGGCCATGGCTTAGTGCAATGCGAAAGACTGCAAGTCAGGGTTAAATGATGTAGCTGGCGGAAGTCGTCAGGTGACGTCACTTTCGAGCAGGTAACATAGTAACATAGTTTTTAAGGTTGAAGGAAGACTTTAAGTCCATCTAGTTCAACCCATAGCCTAACATGTTGATCCAGAGGAAGGCAAAAAAAAACCCATGTGGCAACACTAAGCTCCACATTGGGGGAAAAAATTCCTTCCTGACTCCACATACCTCAATCAGACTAGTTCCCTGGATCAAAGCCCTATCGAAGAATCTAGTATGTATAACCGGTAATATTATATTTTTCAAGAAAGGCATCCAGGCCACTCTTAAATTTTAGTAGTGACTCACTCATTACAATCTCATGTGGCTTGCAACCCGGAAGTGCACGCATGCTCAATGGCATTTTAGAAATCCGATGCTGCAAGTACATAGGGGGAGGAGCGGTGTATGTGGTAATAACTAAGGAAGGTGTATAAGCGTGATAAGAGCTCTGGCCACAGTTCATATTGAAGTTGAGTGCTACAATGCAGTCTAAGTTCTCTGTAAAAGAGGGAAAGGGAAAAAAAGGAGAAAGCTTGTTAATAAGATAATGGCATTAGGCGAAATCACTTATCAGTAATAGGTACATCAGAATAAAGTCAAGCAATGAATTTAAGCTCTATAGGATATGAAGCTTAGCAGAAAGCACAGAGCTGTGGAGTGAACAGACATTAAGCACAACCAGAAAAAGAACAGGTTCTATCACTGTCACATATTATATTGAGCGTTCTTGACCATTTTTTGGATAATTAACCCTATAGTATCGAGAAACATGACTATGTAACGGTGTATGAATATGAATATATCAATAGCCCTATGTATTGTTCTTTTATTGCATCATTTTTGTTTTCTTGTTGGTGTAGATAACGTTCTTGAAAAAGACTTGATTGAGTCGAAATGTTGGATATATTTTTTCAGTGGATGTGTCCTTTGTTTACCTGTGTGAATAAATAAACTGCACAAATACAACTCAGCTCTTTTTGGGTGCCTTCACATTTGCGTATGGGAAGGCAGCGTATGCTGCTTTCCCATACGCAGTCAAGCGCATGCGCACTGCGGTTCCTATGTTTAACATAGGAACGCATAGTGCCTGCGTTTGCTGCGTTCGGGTGCGGATGCAAGATATCTGCTCCCTCCAGGGTCTCCCGTCTGCACCCGGGACGCAGCATGTTGCATTTTTTGGGCGCTTGGGGACCTTGGAAAATCAGCAAGCTTCCCCAAGTGCACAAACCATGCATAGGCGTCAATGGGTCTGGCTTCACAGCGCAGGAGAACGCTGCGGACACATTGAAATCTCTTCCGGTGGCCGCCGGTGATGTGACAGGAGATCACCGACGGCCACCGGGAGATCAGCTCAGCCTCTGATGGTCTCCTCCTCCCCGCCGTTGGTAATCTCCTAGCGGTGTCGGCGGGGAGAAACAGCTGATGTGACAGCTGTTTGAATCTTCCCGCGCCGACATCTCCTCTCAGTCTCGGCGCGGGAGATTCAAACAGCTGTCAAATCAGCTGTTTAACCCGCTGACACGTCCCGGAGCTTACCGGCGGCCGGGAGGAGGAGATCTCCGCCACTGATCTCCGCCTCCGGCCCGCCCCCGGACACCACCGATTGGCTGCCCGGGCTGCACAGTGATGTGTCTGCATGCGGACATTCTCCGCTGCGGACACCAAAAAATGACACTGCTTTTCACTGTGTTTGTGTCTGCATGCCATCAGCATGCAGACACAAACGCAAATGTGAAGGCAGCCTTTGTCTTGACTGTCTTTTTTGTATGCCGAAGTATACTCTATACTTGCACACAGTCATGACACTCAGTGCCACAGTCTTCAAAACAATCCCAAAGCATCATTGAGCCTCCACTATATTTGACTATAGGTACTCTGTTCTTTTCTCTGTAGGCGTCATTCCATTTTCTGTAAACAGTAGAATGATGTGCTTTAACAAAAAGATTTATCTTGGTCTCATCTGTCCACAAGATGTTTTCCTCAAAGGATGTTGGCTTACATACATTTTGGTAAGCTACAGTCTAGTTTTTTTAAGTCTTTGTATCAGCAGTGTTTTTATCTTCTCTGCCTCCTGCCATAGCGTTTGTTTTAATTTCAAATGTCGATGTATATCGTATTTTTTTGACAATAAGACACACTGGACAATAATCTTTAGTTTTTAGAGAAGGAAAATATAAAAAAATATTAAAAGCAAAAAATGTTGCCATCATGCACTCTTATGAGGAGTAGAGATGAGCGATGTTCGATTCGAAATGTTCGCCAATCTCAAATACGATCTGTTTTGGGCGGAGTTTGAGTCATTCGACGAATGCAAACAATTAGCTTCAAATTCAGCAGTTCGAGGTTATGTTCAATAACAGTTTGTTCACACAAAGGATCCTGTAAAGTGGTCTGGGGGCAGAGGAAAAGGCTAAAATGGGGGCATGATTGTTAAAAAAACGGAGGTAAAAAGCCGACGGTTTTTAAACAATCATTCAGCCCGATCCCCTGCCCCACGCAGCCTCCCATCTGATCCTCCGCTCCCCCCGCCGCCTCCCATCCCCATCCTGAGTTAGGACTGGGCACATCTCCAGGGAGCGGAGAGCAAAGGACCCAGGCGGGGAAGTCGGTGGCGGTGAGAAGACTTCACTACCTGCTTTCGTGCTCTGTGCTGCACTCCCCGCTCCCTGATGCCCCCTTCCCGCTCCCTGGAGCTGCTCCCCCCACCCAGTCCTAACTTAGGATCAAGCGGGGGGAGCAATGAAGGGATATCAGGGAGCGGAGAGCGCAGCACAGAGTAGGAAAGCCGATGGTGAAGTCTTCTCACCGCTGGCTTTCCCGCTGGTTATTTCAAATGATCAGCTAATGCTGATCAGCTGTTCATTTGAAATAGCTGCGATGCTGTCAGTGTTCATGTGAGATCATGCAGTATGAACTCACATGAACTTTCCCATGGCCACCCAGTGCACAGCTCAGCTACATCTCTGGTAGAGGTTCTCTACCAGAGATGTAGATGAGCTAAAGAAGAAAACTGGATTGGACTACATCGGAAGGAAGAAAATTTTTTAGCTCAATTCGCATTGTGGGCCCCCCACAATGCGAATTGCAGCCCACAGCCACCCCAGAAAATGGCACGTTCATAGAAGCGCCATCTTCTGGCGCTGTATCCAGCTCATCCAGGGCCCTGGTGCAGTGGCTCACTGGGTAATAAAGGGGTTAGGGACAGTTTTGTATTATCAGCTGGCCCTAAGCCCGAAATTCATGTGGTCACGACAATAATAGACATGACTGCCATGAATTTCTAGTAAAGTTTAAAAAAAAAACAACACAGAGAAAACATTCTTTATTAAAAAAAATAACAGAACAACACTTAGACTCCATCTTTATTAAAAAATGATCTTCCGTTCGACATATTCCAGTCCAGTTTTCTTCTTTAGCTAAGCTACATCTCTGGTAGAGAACCTCTACCAGAGATGTAGCTGAGCTCTGCACCCGAGCATGGGAAAGTTCATGTGAGTTCATGCTTCATGAACTCACATGAACCCTGACAGCACCGCGGCTACTTCAAATGAACAGCTGATCTGCATCAGCTGATCATTTGAAATAACCGGCGGGAAAGCCAGCGGTGAGAAGACTTCACCACTGGCTTTCCTGCTCTGTGCTGCGCTCCCCGCTCCCTGATGCACCCTCATCGCTCCCCCCACTGCCTCCCCGCCTGATCCTAAGTTAGGACCGGTCAGGGGGAGAAGCTCCAGTGAGCGGGAAGGGGGCATCAGGGAGCAGGGAGCTCAGCACAGAGCAGGAAAGCTGGCGGTGAAGTCTTCTCACCGCCGGGTTCCCCGCCTGTGTCTTTCGCTCCCTGCTCGCTAGTGCTGCGCTCCCCGCTCCCTGATGCCCCTTCCCGCTCCCTGGAGCTGCTCCCCCCGCAGGTCCTAAGTTAGAAGAAGATATTTTATATGTGTATGCATGGTGTTCTGTGGTGTTCGATGAACATTCGACGAACATTCGACGAACACACACCCAATTCGACGAATCAAATCGAATTCGAACACCAGGGTGGTGGCTCATCTTTAATGAAGAGATCTGCTGCTGACACTTTTATAGGGGTAATGTCCCCCAATTCTGTATTAATGTCCCACATCCTTGGCCCCTTCCTCAGGTAAATGCCCCCCATCATGGTGTATATGTCCTTTATCCTGATATGCATTTCTCATCCTTGTCTCCTGGTAAAAATGGCCATATCCTTGTATATATGGCTCTCATTCTGGTATATATGGACCTTATCCTGGGCCAATCCTGGTATATATGGCTCCATCCTGGTATACATGGCCCCCATCATGGACAGATCCTGGTGTATATGGCTCTCATCACGCTGCACACGTTCGTGCGCAATGTCCTAATATGATGCTAGCAACTGACTTCAGTGTGTGAATGGCGCAGCGCATGACATCACTGCCATATGCACCCAGTTACATCAACGGCAGCTATCAGAATATTTACTGCTCCCCATACCTGGGATTATGGATGTGCGGGATTTGAACAATTATTTTTAAAAAAAATGTTTTCATTGTTTGTACTTTTTCTTTATTTTACATGGCCCCTTAGGGCGCCTCAGTACTGCAGTGTGCGATCGCTTGTGCTATGCTTCATTTGATGTGTTTTGACACGTTTTCGTTGCGTTTTTTTACATGCGTTTTTTAAGAAATGACATGCTGCCGATTTATTTCTCCACCAAAACTTCAGGATTCTCTTTGACTTTGCTGGCATACGAATTTGCCTGCAGTTTTGTGACAAAACTGCACTAAAAATGCATACAAAAACCTAATAAAAACACACTGTGTGCACAGGGCCTAAGGTGCACCCCCCCCTTCCCGCTTTCCTCAAATTTGGGGGACAAAAAAAGTGTATCAAGTTTTCCCTTTTTATTCTGGTTTCCGGTGTGATTTTTATATTGCCCACATAGATACATTTGAACAACTATTTCATGCTTAAAGCAAAGTTGTTTACCCACAATTTCAAAAAGGTGACAACAATTTTGACAATTAAGGAGGGGGGTTTGTGTGAAACTATGTCCAATTTGCTTTTCTATCCCTGTTTTCTTTAGTTTTGTTTCAATTCACACAAAGGAAATAAACATGTATAACAAAACGTGTATTTGCAATAATTTTCTGGGAGAAATGCTTGATTTTCTGAAACAATTTCAAGGGTGCCAACATTTTCGGCCATGACTGTATTTATTAACTTGTGGAAATGAAGTGAGACACTGCCGGGGAGGGCTCAAATTTGGCACAGTAGATGAGGAGGCAGAAACAAAACACCGGCTTGAAGGACAGAAAATTTTATGCTGGAAAATGCAAAACAATTGTTATAATGATAGCAACAATAACAGTTACATGGAAGGATAGCTGGAGAGTGTCACACAAGCTGCTCTCCAGCTATTACAACACAATTTCAACACCAACAGTATACACAGTTCATAAAACTACTCTCCTCTAAATCCCTTTCTGGCTTCACTAACTATGCCGCGCACTAATTGATGAAGCCTACTCTATACGCTAACACAATTGACCACTGGTGTCAAACTCACAGTACTGCAGCTATGAGGAGAAAGTCTGATAATGTATGCTTGGTCCAGATGTAGCTGAACTGAGGTTGCGTTTGTGCCCTCATCTCTTGCGGCTAAGGTTTCCATCCCTCTCCAAGTCTGGGGCATGCATAGTCCCACATCTAAAGCTGGGGGGGTCACTTGTTCCACCGTGCTGCTTTTCTCTCTCTCTCTGGGTTACAGGCTCTGGAAACAAACTGCCTCGGCTCTGCTATGCGGCGCTTTCTTTCTCACACAGTCTTGATCTAACAATTATGTAGATACTCTGGAATCTGATAGTGTAGGATTAATGAGACTTTAGACAAAGTTGTAGTAAATAGTCTGTAGTAAACAACAAGCAAAAAGAACAGAACTACAGAAGATAGTCCAGAAATGATATGCAGAGTATAAACAGCACTATTGGTGTAAGTCCAGACATATAAATAAGTGCGGCACTATTAAGCGAGTGTCCAGAAATTATTTGCAAGTGAAACAGAACAATAAATATAGTCCAGAACAGATTTGGAGATAATGTGTGAGCAAGAAATAGTTTAACCAGGGTACTCTTAGGCTGAATATGTCCCGCTCGAATCCAGCAAAGCAGCCCTCACAGACAAAGTCCCGGATAAAGTGCACTGGTAACTTAGCAGACAATCCAAAGTTCTTTACAGACCGTTAAAGCTCTGGAAGTAGCAGATCTCTTCTTCTTGGGAGTCTAGAGGGGAGAACAAGAGAATGGGAAATTCACTGAAGTCTGCAGACAGCTGAGAGCAGAGTAACAAACCATCTAGATTACATAAGCAGAAGAAGACAGGAAGCAAGTCTGGAGTGTCTCTGAAGCTAGGAAGCACAACTACTCAGGCAGTGATAAATTCCAGGACTAGAGTTTAAATAAACTGAACTAACAGGAAGTTACAAGGGCACAATGATGTATCAACCTCCCCTTTGAGCGAGGGCAAGGAAACGAAACAAGTTCTATGGAAAACATTGAAACCTTACACCTGCTTATTGATACTGCCGTAGCCAGGCACTGTGTTCTGCAATGAGGTCGCTCATCTGAATAGTCTCACATTCTCAGACACAACTTCAAGTTCATCTTCCTGCCACAGGCCAGCATGCTTGCCCCCTTCACTTCCAACTCTCTTAGTGCTAAAGGCCATTGAATTTATATTGAATAACAACATTTTCGACTTTGAAGGATCAGTCTACTAACAAAAGAGGGGCTGTGCGATGGGGATGAGATTCGCCCCTAGTTATGCAAATCTGTACATGGGGTTGTTCGAGTCTGTCTTCATCGCACAGTCCCCTCTAGCCTAGGGCTACATAGTGGTCTATTGTAGGTTGATTAATGACCTCTTCTTTATTTCGGATGGCCCTGAGAATAAAGCACTGGAATTTGTGGACAAACTAAATAATAATTCGTGGGGTCTTCAATTTACATTATCCATGTCCAGAACAGAAATACAATTCCTGACTTTAAGTTAAATTTGGATGATCTTGGAGAGTGTCCACTTCAAACTATTTAAACCAGTTAATGTAAACAGCTCTCTTAGGTTCAATAGTGGGCACCTACCCAGATGGGTGAGAAACATCCCCTATGGCCAATATTGGCACATTCAAAAAAACTGTACCCATCAAGAAGATTTTAAAAGGGAGGCCATCATTTTGAAGGCTAGGTTCACACAAAAAAGGTATCCTAGTAAATTGATCAAGGATGCTTATGTGAGAACTGCGTCATTGACACAGGAGTCATGCATCCAGAAAATTGTATCTGATATAAATAAGTCCAATACAGCGGGATATACTGATTGGAGTCTTATTACAACTTTCAATAAGTCCCGACGGAATATACAAAAGTTATTGATACAATATAGTCTACACGGTGTATCCAAACACTTTTGTGCTGTACATTATAAGGATCCACAACATTTGAAACTTATTATCATTGATCGGATCCCTGAAACTGTGTGCAATCGGTTTAGTAGCTTGATAAAAAAGGAAAGTTATTGGATCTTCAAGCTTGGGGACTTTGAGCCCAGAGGGAATTAACCTTACAATTGAGAATATCTGTAAATGAATTTTTGCTTGTTAGAGTTCCTCAATGGTTAAATTACTGTTCTGTTCCAGTTTATAGGTTTTATCATTGCTGATAGCTCGACCTGCGTCTCAAGCGGATGACCGATATTATACTCTGCGTAATCTACACATATCTTCACTATTAATACCTATGATAGAATAAGTACCTAAGGGTACTAGTATGTTACCCCTTCCCCTCCCATCTCTCCCCTTCCCCCCTTTTTTCCTGTGAGATAATAGTGTTAATGGGTTATTTGCCATTCTTAATATACGGTAGCTTTATTGTATTTTCTGAGGATTTTATAATTTACATTGGTTTGATTGTTTTTATCTATCCATTCATGTTTATTTTGTTTTTTATGCAACTGTGCAATTTTTCTTATAGATACATTTTAACATTGTTTCTGGATTAGACATTTTATTCTATTTTTATGCAGTGTATCTTTTTAATTTGTGCACAATCTGTTTTATCCTGTTTGTATTTACCACTAAAACGCTTTCAGTCCTCTGGTGCACATGGGGTTGATGGAGTTAAAACTGACATCATTGATTGGCAAATTGTGATTGGTGCTTCAAAGTATTTAATGTGTCCATTCCACCACTAATCGGTAAAGGAAGGCAACAGATTGTTGTTGAAACGCGTTGTGGTAGTGCATTAATAACGAGGTTTGCTAAACCTTAAGAATTCCCCTTGTCTTTGTGCCCCAGCGCTCCTTCCAGATAACCACATATTATCTATTTCTTCCTTGTAACTCTCATCCATTGGGTGATGTGGTTTGGAGCTGCGGGGTGCCATTGACATTTCTGAAGCGGCCCGGGACTGCAGTGACATAATATCCCCGTGACGCGTGGGTCACATGACCGGAGACCCACGTGACCAGCTGGGAACTGGATTACCACTGCCTTGGAGCCTGCTGTGACACCGGGAGCACTTGAGACGCATTACTGAGGTTGTGCAGAGGTGCAAACCTCATCAAGTGAAAGGCGATCCCACTGGTCATCTTTAACCCCTTTATCCCCACTATACTATCAGATTTTCCCTATGGGAGTTCTTCTCCCTTTTATCATTTATATGACTGATTGTATCAAATTTTTCTATGCTGTTTAAAAAGCTGCATTTTCTATCTGTGTGGGAGTGGCCAGAAGTGTGCGTGAGAGTCGGCTGGTAATGAGCTGTATGGGGAGCCAGCAGACAAGGAGTTAACAGAGGTCGCTGTGTGAAGACAGAAGAGTGAAGCTTGCAAAGAGTTACCATCCTGACATTGCTCAGCTGTGCTGTAATGTGATACATTGCCTCCTCGTGAGCTGCCGCAGTGTAGGCCACGCCCCCTCTCCATTATCTCCTCACATGTCCGTATTCACTCTGAAGATGACCCTGGCACAGAAACAGCTTCACTCACAGTGCACTGAATGGAAACCAGCCATAATTTTCTACTGAACCATATTACAAAATTTATTAAAATTACTTGCTTTACATTATTAATAAATAAAAATTTAAACAGCAGTTACGCTTTAATTTCTTCTTCCCCCAAAGATACAGAAAAATAACCTTAGACTGGAAGTTAGGTATTTCTGTATTTCTCCCATTTTATTTAATGACTGTTTTCCATATATGTGTGTCTTTTATATTTGTATCTTCTATATCTTTTTATTGTAAGCACTGTAATTTTTACATTAAAGATTAAAACTTTAATAAGTTTGATCCTTGTATTCTCCAAAGAAGCCACAGAGTCTGTGACCCTGTTGATTGTAGGACAGGAATATATTTCAGAGACTCACCACCTCGTATGTTTGATGAGTGGTGGCAGCGTGTTGTGTAGCTGAGGTGTGTGGACTGCGTCGAGATGTGATGTGCTTACTTTACAGCCTAGAACAGAGGTTGAGTGCTAGATTGAGAGGGAGGAGATAAATTAACCCCTGCAGGTGCACCACAAGTCACGTGCTAAGAAGTGGGCACGTGACAGGCCGGATATATACAAATCCCATATTTGCGGTCCCATGAGCGCCTGCTTCCAGCACAGATGAGTCCTCACAGCACGCAATGGATATGACATGACACTTCACAAGTCTGTAGTCACATAGAGTGACTACAGACTTGCAGCCTCAGGCAATGTAACCCGTTTAAGATGTCCATGCAATCATCTACACTGGTTTCTTCACTAGTCACTAATTAGTAACTGAACTAAAAAAAAAATATGACTTCTTTTTCTGAATTAAATTCACTAGACTGGCTGCTATATTTAACTAGAAAAAACTCCTAGACACTTGATAGAAGAAGTGCGCTACTTGAAAACAGCATTTAAGAGATAAGGACACAGCTGTTACTACCATTTGCAATCACGTTGTAAATGTCTAACACTCCTTAGCAACTGCGGTAACCATGGTTACAGTCACTGCAATGCACAATTTGTCACCTTGCTTCCAGATGTTGCTAAGGAGTAGCAGATATTCTGGGCACGCTGCAAATTCTAGAATTGATAACATAAGTATCCCCCAATGAATACATTGTATTAATCCAAAACAATAAATTATTCCATTTTTTCCAGCGGAGCCCCCCTTCAGACTGTATTCCCACAATGAGTTTTTGTCGCTGGGTATTTTTACTGCACCAAAAACACAATTTCACAGGTTACTTTCCCACAATGAGTATTTGATGTTGTAGATTGTCTACATCTATATGACTGAGTGCACACAGTCAGTATTGGGTGAGGTTTTTACCTCAGAATTTGTAGCCAAAACCAGGAATGGGTGATAAATACAGAAGTGGTGACATGTTTCTATTATACTTTTCCTCTGATTGTTCCACTCCTGGTTTTGTCTTAGGCCGGCTTCACACCACGGTTATTCACTGTCAGGTTCTGTCTGGTGTTTTGCAGGATGCACCAGACACAAATCTGCCCTCAGATCCTGCTTTTTGCTGACTTCATTGCTGCCGCTATCCAGTGCTGAAGTTTCAGCACCGCGGCTGCAGGGGAGCTGGCTGCGGTGCTGAAATTTAAGGCGTGCAGCTCTCCATGTGCTGAAATTCAGCGGCCGCTGCTTTTAACAGCCGCCGCTGTTTCAGCGCCAGCCGTCCGGGAACCGACACGATTTTCTGCCAGATCTGGCGCGATCCGGTGCCCATAGACTCCTATGCAACCAGGAGGATCCGGTTTTGTTTGATTTTTGCATCGGTCACAAAAAATGCTGCAGACTCCGTTTTTGTGTCCGATGCAAAAATCGGACAAAACCGAATCCTCCCGGAAAAGCCCCAAACCGGATGGCAAATAACAGCCATCCAGCCCCATAGTGATACATGGGGGGCAAATTCAGATACAGGACTGTCCGGTTTACACCGGACAGCCCCGGACCCGAAAAGCCGTAGTGTGAAGCCGGCCTTACAAATGCTGAGGTAAATAAATCAACAAATTCTCAACGTGTGCATGTGGCCTTATGGATATAGAACATCTACAACATCAACCTCATTGTGGGAACCTACCTAGCTGTAGGTAAATTATGTTACTTGCGTTTTTCTCATTGCCTTTTTTACATTTTTTTCTATTGTTTTATTGACACTGCATTTTTTTGGCCACTTTACACGTCCCGATATCGTCGTCCAACTTCGATAAAAGTCACGTGGTTCGTGCATTGGCGCCGATATCGTTCTTGCGTTGTGTGGTGTAAATGTGCAATTCTATGCAAGAATACGAATCGGGGGAGAAATGAGCAGGCTCTCCAACTGCCCGATATTGGATGGACGATCTGGCCGGATCGTGCAGTGTGACAGCCCAACAACGACTTGGAGAGCAACTTCTCCTATTCCCTCCCAGGTTAAATGGTCGTTCCCTGGTTCGCGCGTACAAGGGGGCGTACACATCGCAGTTGTGTTGCCTGCAGATATCTCCCTGTGTGACAGCTCCTATGTGATCTTAGATTTCAGCCAAAAAAGTGCACGCTCCCGTGCCATTGTATCCAATATCGAAACGATGTTGGGACATGTAAAGTGGCCATTTGTCTCTTGTTGGTGTGTCATGTTTTAAGTAAAGTTGTTTTGTTTTTGATACTTCCTGGTATTTGAATTTGACAAAACTTTATTGATATACTTATGTGCGAATTACATATGCATTTAGCATTTATTGTGTTTCTGAAGCGGAAACACAATAAAAATGCGTGCATTTTTTCTACATCTAATGCAAGTCGAAGGCTATGTTCACACAGGGAAATTTTTGCTCCAATTTTTCTGTAGCAAAACCTGATCTGTAGGCAGTCAAAATACTCTTTATTGCTTTCAATGGCGAAAAAAAAAGTAGCAAAAACTCTAAAATAATTGACATGTTACTTCTTTTAAAACACAGCAAAAACTAAGTTATTTTCTATTTTCATTCAGAAAAAAAAAGCAGGCGTGTGTCAATGTGCGACAGAGACACACTGAGCCAAGATGCATGACAGATACTCGCATGAGTCTTGCATGACTCATCCTGTCCTCTGGACAGGAACGTGGAGCTGCATAGAAATATAAGCAGCTGATGCACTCCCATCCAGAAAGCCGGTGGCCCTTCAGTGTGAGTCGTGCAAGTAGTATATATAGTCATTTTTTTCTAGTATATTGACCCAGCATCCCTGCTGGCACCAGTTCACATTGTCTGTGAGTGCTGTGCAGTTTTTTTTCTCTTTCGTATCGTGTGGAGTGGCTGGCTCCATTACTGCAATGTGCACCCTCGTTGCACACAGGTGATCTAGGGTCTAGATGGTGTCCCCCACTTAGTAGTGGGGTAGGGTGGACAAGGAGGACTTGGGTGTCAGCGATAGGACTCGTCGGATCTGAAGTCACTTTGTCGCAGTCGACGAGCAAGCAGACATTGGCCAATGTGTGTACTAAGAACTTCAGATTTAAAAAAAAATAAGAATTTTGAGTTTTTTGAAAAAAACGTAGGTATTTAAATTTATTTCTCATAAAATATATAGCTTGTTAGCATATGTACATCATTGGTAGTAGCTGAGTGCTGCAAGGTTTTTTTCTAGTATATTGACCCAGCATCCCTGCTGGCACCAGTTCACATTGTCTGTGAGTGCTGTGCAGTTTTTTTTCTTTTTTTCTCTTTTGTATCGTGTGGAGTGGCTGGCTCCATTACTGCAATGTGCACCCATCGTTGCACACAGGTGATCTAGGGTCTAGATGGTGTCCGCCCACTTAGTAGTGGGGTAGGGTGGACAAGGAGGACTTGGGTGTCAGCGATAGGACTCGTCGGACCTGAAGTCACTTTGTCGCAGTCGACGAGCAAGCAGACATTGGCCAAAGTGTGTACTAAGAACTTCAGATTTAAAAAAAAAAATAAGAATTTTGAGTTTTTTGAAAAAAACGTAGGTTTTTAAATTTTTTTCTCTATATATAATAGCTTGTCAGCATATGTACATCATTGGTAGTAGCTGAGTGCTGCAAGGTTTTTTTCTAGTATATTGACCCAGCATCCCTGCTGGCACCAGTTCACATTGTCTGTGAGTGCTGTGCAGTTTTTTTTCTCTTTTGTATCGTGTGGAGTGGCTGGCTCCATTACTGCAATGTGCACCCTCGTTGCACACAGGTGATCTAGGGTCTAGATGGTGTCCGCCCACTTAGTAGTGGGGTGGGGTGGACAAGGAGGACTTGGGTGTCAGCGATAGGACTCGTCGGACCTGAAGTCATTTTGTCGCAGTCGACGAGCAAGCAGACATTGGCCAATGTGTGTACTAAGAACTTCAGATTTAAAAAAAAATAAGAATTTTGAGATTTTTGAAAAAAACGTAAGTTTTTAAATTTTTTTCTCATATATATATAGCTTGTTAGCATATGTACATCATTGGTAGTAGCTGAGTGCTGCAAGGTTTCTTTCTAGTCATTTAGTTATATATATACTTCAGCATGGTCACTGCCAAGCTTCACAATAACCCCTCAAGAACCCCAAAAAAAACTGGCTACACTACTAATTATTTATACAGGCCAATTGGACTATCATTACTGGTAATGTTTGGTCTCACAGGGATTTAGGAATGTGGTTTATAGAGCAAGAGGATTCCCTCAGGATCAGAATATTGAAAATATGTCTTGCATAACTAAAGGACCGACGCATGTCACTAAAAAAAACAATATTCATAATTGGAATCAGGTGCCATTCTGTCTATGACTGATCTTTTGAACAGAAAGAAAGCTATTCACACAAGGAGGCAAAAATGTCACCTCTGAGCCTCAGACTTGTTCAGATTTTGTGTCCGCTCTCAATGAGAGAAACAGTTGAATTAGGCTGCTTCCACACTGCAGTTTTTTCACTGATCAGTGTCCATCAGATTTGTGTGCCAAAACCCGGAGAGAAACCAGGAGAGGAATTTGCAGAGAAAAACAATAATTGAAAGATTGACACCTGTTCTGAGTTTTGGAGACACTCCTGGTTTTGGCACACAAATCTGATGGACACTGATCAGTGAAAAAACTGCAGTGTGGAAGCAGCCTTACTTGTTTAGATGTAGTTTAGAGTGCTAGCTCTTGTTTCCCTATCATGTTATGATGATATTTTTAAAAGGAAATATTTTTTCTTCATAGATTGGTCCTATATCACCATTACATTATGAATTTGAGCTAAACATGTACTGTAGACAAATCACACAATTAGCTCAATTAGTTTTAAAAACACATATGTGAACATAGCCTTTCTTTTGCAGGTATGTGCAGATTTTTCTGCTAGAATTGCATTAACTGTGGAAAAAACACACATTAGGGTGCGTGCACACGATCAGTGTATGCAGCGTTTTGGACGCAGCGTCTTG
>JARQOC010000006.1:411721091-411955584 GCA_033576535.1 Allobates femoralis | reverse complement strand
AGGGCACGGTGGGGCAGCTTGAATAATTTATGGAGGAATTAAATACTAATACTAGAAACATAAAACTAACGTATAAATACAGTAACACAGAAATTGAATTCTTGGATATAATGTTGTGTGTCGATGAACGAGGATGGATGCAGATGGATATTTAGAAGACTGTAGTGAATGCTCTCCTCCATGCGTCTTCGGCACACGCCCCATCCACGATTAAAGCCATTCCAGTGGGGCAATACCTACGGGTGAGGCGGGTTTCCTCCACCGAGGCAAATTTCAAAAGACAATCAGATGACTTAAGGGAGAGATTTACAGTAAGGGGATATAGTCAAAGAAGTATTAAAAAAGGATACCATCGAACCAGGGACACCCCACGTTCTGATCTCCTTCTCCCGTCAAAACTGGATAAGGAAGGCATTTCTGATGTTAGATTCATCTCGACATTTAATTGTGAGGGTCTAACATGAGGAATATTCTATGTAAAATTGAAATAAGGAAGACGGAACTCACCGGTCTGTTGCTGTGCTTTTATTCAGGGTGCAATATTCACATGGTGCAAGGAGGGGGGTGTATAGCTGAGGTGACGATGGCACAGTTTCGCGCAGCGTGTGCTTCCACGGGTCAAACTGTTTTGACCCGTGGAAGCGCACGCTGCGCGAAACGGTGCCGTCGTCACCTCAGCTATACATCCCCCCTCCCTGCACCATGTGAATATTGCACCCTGAATAAAAGCACATCAACAGACCGGTGATTGCCGTCTTCCTTATTTCAAGATTATATTGTATGTTGCCTAGTGACGGGCACCACCTGGCCGAACACCGGTCGCTCCAGAGCGTTCTCTCCGATAAGTCGGCAGCATTGGTGCCCCTGTTCCTTCTGTGTTTTGATATTCTATGTAAACATTGGCCAATTTTAATGAGTGAGTCCACTTTAAGGGACCGTTTGCCTAAACGACCTCTAATGACAAGTAGACGTGCAAAAAATCTTAAAGATTTGTTAGTGCACAGTCACTATTCCCCTCAGGAAGAAGGGATAATTGGGAATAGGAGTAGAGTAAAAGGATTTTATCCTTGTGGACATTGCTTTGCTTGTGTAAATGTCCAACGCAGTTTCAATTTCACCTCAAGTAATGGGGAAAAGTCCTATCAAATAAGACATTACATAAATTGTGGTAGTATGCACGTGGTATATTATGCCACGTGCGGCTGCCCCAAAATTTATGTGGGACTTACCTCGCGTGAATTACGCATACGGGTGCGAGAACACGTACGGGGAGTTGAGAGTGCTAAAAAAGTGGATGATTTGGAAAGTCTGGAGACTTTGCCACAACATATCAAGTTATTCCATAATTCAAATCCCAAATCCTTGAAATTCAGAGGGATAGATATCGTCAAGGGTGGAATGCAAGGGGGAAACCTGAAAAAGATCTTGGCCCAGAAAGAAACTTAATGGATTTCCATATTGGAGACCATTGCCCCTTTGGGATTAAATGAGAGCCTCAGTTTTGCCCCCTTTCTTTAGGTTTGTTTTATGCTGTCACTGACCCTTCCCTTTCCTCTTCCTTATTTTCCCTCCTCCCTTTTTTTCTTAATTTCCCCTCCTCCCTTGTCTCCTTCCCTTTTCTTCCCCTCCCACCCCTATTGTGATTGACTTTTTAAGTGTTTGTACAGTTCTTTGATTGCTTATTGTTTTTAATTCACATTTGGATGTACAATGTTTCACTAAAAAATTGCACCTTTTGTTCTGGCAATAACTACGTTTTGATGCACATGGACTTTTTAAGCAGAATCAAGGCATGGAGACATGTGGATGCATATGAAACCTGAAGAGGAATGCACCATCTAAACACTAATTGTCCCCATGTCTGAGATCTTTGTTGTATTATGTGCAGAGTTATATCTGATGCAGTGCGCATTAGCGCACTTCCAGACCTCACGGCTGTCCTCGCGGCGTCTAAATGGTGGTGGGGCGTCCTCTGTCTCCTAGCAGCGCTGGGAGTGGTGACGTGTCATGGTTATGACACAGGGCGGGGATGGGCCGTAGGTGTCGTGGCGTGTGTGCATGCGCCGTTTCTATGCATCAGATTGGAGGACGCTGGTCAGACGACCGAATCCTCTGACGTCAAAAGGTTCTGTCAGCAGCTTCTAGGTGCGTTCCCCATGATTAAGCTTCATTACCGCCACGTGAAACCCGCATAGGGGTAGCCAGTCATCTAGGGGGGCCCTAACCACTTCCTAGCCACATCTGCACCTGCACTTTACGTGGTAATACTTATAGTTGTTACTTGCTTGTGTTTACCTGTATGTCATTACCTTGTTGTCAAATATGACTAGTGCCAATTGGCACATACTATGTATTACTATTGGGTAACTTGACCTCTGCGAGGTTCACACTTTATGCATATGTATAGGAATTTGCTGTCATTACTGGGGAAGTGCAATGATCACCTTATTATGTATTTTTTAATGAAAAATACACAGCATTTTTCTGTTTAATTTGTATTGCTGAGTAAAGGTTAATAACATCTTGCAGGTGCAGGTTACCACTCCGCCTCACCTGAGGTGTTCCCTCAGTGCACTTGTTTCATGTAAAAATAAAAAACATTTTTAAATTTCACCGCAATCCAATTGTTCTTGTGGTTAATTGAATGCACAATTTTCTTTATGCAGCTGTGGGCTGCAATTTACAGCGGTGAGGCCCCAAAAAACATGGGCCATCCTGTGCGGAGGATTCTAGCCCCCAGCTGCCTAGTTGTACCTCTCTAGAAACAATAAATACGGCAAAGCTCCATGTCAGTTTTTTTTATTATTTCATGAAATTCATGAAATAATTAAAAAAAAGGGCTTCCCTATATTTCTGGTTTCCAGCCAGGTAAAAATAGGCAGCTAGAGGTAGGGGGCTGCCTGTACTTGCCTGCTGTTCTTGGCTGGTATTCAAAAATATGGTGAAACCCCACGTCATTTCTTTTTAAATTATTTCAAGGAGTAATTTTATAAAAAGGGCTAAACTATATTGTGGTTTTGGTGCTTTTTTGAGCCAGGAGATGCAGATGAACAAATTGAACCCAATGCACCAAAAAAGCATGAAATTTGCAGCAAAAACCACGTTTGTAGTTTAGGTGCTTTTTTTTTTTTGCAGATGAACACATTGAACACAATGCATACAGTTTTGAGCTAAAAATTGCACCAAAAGAGCATACAATAAGCATTAAAAACTGCATTGTGGTTTTAGTGCGCCAATTATCTGTGACAGTATCTGTGATTGGCTGTTGGGTCCTCTGCAGTGAATATCCAGGAAGTACAAGCGGCCCCGGAAGTACAAGCGGGTGGTCGCCGATAAGTATAATTCTATTTACTAATTATCTTCTTTCCTCCTTTACAGCCTCCTAGTCCCCATCCCATAACTTTACATTCCGAGTTTGGGGTTCGGACTCAAGTTCGAGTCACTTTCAACCCCAAACCTTAAAAAAAGTTCGGGTGAGTTCGTCGAACCCGAACATTAGCGGGTTCGCCCATCACTAGCTGCAACCTTAGCCAATGATATGGCAGTAGGTGAGTCTCACACTACAACAGATACCTGTAGGTAATGTAGTTTATGTATAGTCATAGATTAGTTCTTCCCTAATTTGGCTAGAAATTAACCAAAGTGCAAACACTGGGGAAATCCCCTTAATCCTGACTTGCATATAATCTTTAAATCACTTTAACTAGTGTGCACTTAGTTCTAATTGTTCACGGGGTGGTATAATGGTAAAGGGGATAAGGAAACAGGATGGTACAATGGGCAAATAGGCGATCAGGGGAACTAGTCTGACCCTTAGACTGGTGACCATGGCTAGCCCTGCTCCCAGAATTGCTTCTGAAGGTGAAGACATCTGGGCTTCCATCCTTGCCCTTTGCTCCTGATCAGCTGTAGGCTAACACCCCATTATCTCCACCCATGGACTGGGAAGCACAGCAACTCCCACAAAATAAGGAAAACTCCAAGAAGGCTTCAGCACAAAGTGTACACATAACATATGTCTTCTCAGCTCACAGTCTTGTAGAGAACTCTATTAGCGACATCTGCTGGTGGAAGAGGGACCTATTGAAAGGCTGGGGGAGTGGACAACTATGTCTGCTGACACACCCAGCAGCAGCAGCAGCGCCTGTAGAGCCATAAACCCATAGACAGCAGCAGCTTCTGACATTAACCTTGAATGTGTCAAAGGGAATTTACTCACATTTAAACTACTGCAGAGCTTTTCACATTGACTGCAGAGCAGTCAACACATGACACCCATCCTATGTTAGGCTCTCGGCTGTTTCCCAAACTCAGACCCCAGACTAACCCACTTAAGCTAATATGAGCCCCATACCTGAAACTCAAACCTATTACACACACCAGGCAATTATTAAGTACATTGAAAAAGTTTTCATACCTTGTGAACGTTTACACAATTTTTTTACATTACTCCCGCAAACATAGTTGTATATTTATAGAATTTTATGTGATATACAGACACAAAGCAGCAAGTATTTGTGAAGTGTAAAGGAAATTATACGTGGTTTTCTAAATAATTGAAAAAATATAAATCAAAAAAGTTGAGGGAGCGACCGAGACCGAGACCAACTTTGTCCCCTGTGGCTATCCCTGTTGAGGAAGCTCCACGCGATGAACCTATGCAGTTGGGGGCAGTAGGACTTCGTGTTATACCCCCTGTAGTTGCAGTTCATCAAGTGGGTGGAGCTTGTTTTAATTGTGGACAAGCTGATCATTTTATCAAAGTTTGTCTACATCGCTCTGGTACAAATATGCAGTTTCAGATGCAGCCTCCCTCATGTCGTCCAGAAGGAGACAACCAGAGGGTTTATATCTCCTTTTTTTCTAAGTCTCCATTCACACTGTCTGCCAAGGTGCTTGGTAGATAGAAAAAACGTGACTATACCGGTGCTAGTTGATAGTAAAGTGGGAGTCATTCTTATGGATTCTCGCTTTGCGCAGACTCATGGCTTCGTCTGTGGCGCCTTAGCAGGACTCATTCCTGTCTCTGCCATTGACTCAGTTCCGCTCAGCCAGAAGGTATTATCCCAAGTGGTGCATAATGTGAACTTGAGCATAGGAACTCATCATTGTGCATTTTGGAGAATTTATGTGGCGCCCTGCAAAGCAGACGTCACAGAGGGGTACTGCACCGATAAAACTGGTGCAGATACTCCAGCTGCAAGTAGATTTCAGGCTGATGGGTGAAACCTACACACAAGTACCCTCACACTAGATCACATGGTGGGCGGTACCCGGGAGGGAATAAAAACCACCTCCAGGGGGAACTAGAGAGTTCAGAGCGAGTCAGCCAGTCAGGCAGTGAGCCTGAGGGAGCAAGGAGGGTCTCTCGGCTGAGGACCTGGGAAAGACTAAGGACAGATCCCAGGCGAAGATAGCCAGCCTGGGGGAGAGAGGAACTTCAGAGAGTCCAACCCCGGCAGCTCACCGGGCACCGAAGCCCGCACCTGTGGGATCCTCCAAGGACCACAGAAAATCCGGCGTTCTGAGGAGTATATATATATATACTGCCCAGACTCTTAAGCCACCAGAAGAGGGTACTAGGCACCGCTTGATAGTTCGGCGGTCCAGGAGAGGGTAATCCGATGGGAGCGAGGAGAGTGAGAGACAGCAGGAGGCCAGATCCGCTTTATGGGGTCAGACTTCACACCAACTACTGGGAAGCAGGGAAGAAACAAAAGAGAAAGGCACACACTCAGGGATCCATCCTATCACCTGAGATCTGTTTGCAGCTACTCGTTAGCTCGTTGTCATTTAACATCTTACTGCACTGAACTGTAACCATCGCTGCTAAAGTTTTCAGTAAAGTACCCGGAGTGAAGTGAACTGCAGGAACTGCAGGTCGTGTCACGATGAATAAACTCTGTAAATAGTCCCTTGTACATAACCCCTTTTTAAAGAGAATAGTCCCCTGGGACACGGGATCAGGCGCGGCTGCCATTCCCCGTGACACAGTTAACCCTTTTGCTGCCTGATACCCGAGTACCCTACACCCTGGGGCGACACATTTACCAACCCCCATTGTCTTCTGTCTCCCTTGGCTGAGAAAACACAACCCGGTAATTGACAGGTGGGCCTGGGAGGTGGTTCGCTGGGGTACTGCCTGTGAGGCTACTTCCATCTCTACCGCGCTGGTGACGGCTACACCAACTTCTTCATTCAAGGAGGTTAGGAGTTTGCGTGGGGGTGGGGGTGAAGTGCATGCCACACTCCCTACTCCTGGTGCCTCTGGGTGTCGTTCTAGGAAGAGGGGCAGCAGGGAAAGGGTGGTTGTTTCTACTGTGCATCCCAAGGGAGGGAGTCCTGGGGTCCAGAGAGACGCGCCTGGTACTTGCCTACCCTCTGTCTGTGCCCACATGTGTGGAAATAAATGTACAGATTTAGACCTGAATATGAATGAGTATGTGTGGGTGTTGTCCAAGCATGTCAGGTGGAGGTGTGCTACTGGGGCTCCAAGTTCCGGGGTTGTTGGAAATTTTCTGATATCGGCCATTTGCAATCCTGTGCTGTACTACTGCCTTGACCTACCCCCAGGTTTGGCAATCTGTAACGTCTTTCATATCTCGTCACTCAGGGGATATAGACTTATTTTGGATGTGTGTGTTGTCGAGTCCGGAGGCCTCTCTTAAAAGAGAGGGTACTGTCACGCGCTTACATGGCGCGGATATTGCTGGATACTGCTGTGTATGTTGTTTGTCTTTAAGAGCTGCATGAGGTATTGGTGTGAAGGTCTTTGCCTCTTGTGTTGTGCTCCGGTGCTGCATTCACTATTATGTTCAGCTTCTGGTTGAGGGGTTGATGTGTGACTCACCTGGAATCCCCTCCCCCTGGCTTTAAATAGCCTTCCCTCTCTTCTGTCAGATGCTGCTGATAGAGTTATCTGCTGGCTAGGAACCCAATGCTGGTGTTAGCTAAGCAGGGAGTGTCTGAGCTAGTACCAGTATGGGAGACCGGCTGCTGTTGGTGATGAACTCACACTGGCTGGGTCACCGGTTCTGTTCACAGCTACGCAAGTGGTGGCTGGGCTCATGCCGGTGTTGGTGACCAGCTAGGAAACCTGGTTCTGTTGGGTGCCGGACATTGGTGGCCTGTGTGCCACACTCACAAACGGTAGTCGGATGTTCCGTTGCTCAACCGTGACAATACCGTACTATTTGTGCAGATAGCGAGTAGCAACGATTACACTCGCTCATCACTAAACATACATTATTTTTCTTGCTGTCACATCAAGTTCCCAGTTCCTTGAGGTGACAATGGTAACAAAGAGAATCATATACATAAACACTTCAAAGTACCTTGACAATGAATATAGGATCTGCGTTCTCCTGTAAGTAGCGCACACCTTTTCTCGACCTTGTACTTCTCATACAAGCACTAACATCATATAGAGAGGTAATCAGTATTCAAACACTCCTGCGCTGCAGATTCAGTGGCGGTCATTGTGTTATAGATGAGTCAAAGGTTTGAAGCTGGAGAGAACCATGACAAGATAAAAGAAACCATGCAGAAGCTTCATGTTGCAAATAACATTTCTAATAAAGTGTAAACGCCTTTCTACCAAACATACATGACGGTAATTCATTTATTCCCATAAATGTGTTCAGATGGGAAACTGTTCTAAAAAAACAAATCAACATCTTTTAAATTTGATTTGTGAGGAATTGGACCTAAGTATAATGTGGTGCAGAGTTCTGGGTTCAAGGTGACATGAGATTTTCTGAGCATTTTAAGTAATGTTGTAAAAAATATTTTACAAAATATTAAAACGAGATTCACTAAGATATATTTGCCAGAATTCTGTCTTTATTTTCACCAAATAATCTGTTTTAAGTCATGTTCACATACTGCATTTTTAATACATTTTATTTTTTAGATGATATAAAAAAAACACAAAAGCCTCGTATGAACAGGGCCTTACATGACTTGTCCCAGTTTGTCTTCTAGTCCTCCTTCAGACATTATTTCATATATATTTTTTACAATAAATTCAATTTTTTAATAGTCTCCCATTCCACCCAACAATTAAAAAAGCATGCAAAAAATAAAAGAAAACAAACATGAAACCCCCAAAAATTATGAAGTAGTTCCAACATATGGGGGGCAAGATCAGTGACTGTATCCCCAATATGATGCGAAAGCAGGCACTGCACGGCTCCTGGGTGTGTCACAAGCCGTGACTTCCCTGAGGCTGTCTCCGGTTATACAGTGAGTATCTTGCAGCAGGGAATCCCACTGCATGACTTGAGATAACCTCAGTGACATCAGTGCTCGTAACACTGGCTGTCTCGCGAGAGCTGTGTTTTCTCGCAAGATATAGCGAGTATATCTCGCTGATATCCCGAGACCGCGTGTGTGGAGAGCAGTGACATCAGGGAGTGCAGTGCAGTTCAAACTCGTAGGATAGCCCCTGTGTGACCCCTCAAGTCTGAACTACAGTAATCTTTATGACTGCACTGCTTGTCACACTGTCACCAGTGCATGCGTGCCTGCTCTCACAGCATATGTGGGATGTTTTCTGGGAATGTCTCATTGTGACACAACACAGAGAGCATCAGCATAAGAGTGAGTCCTTCACAATTCTTGAATGTTGCAAACAAATGACCAGGCTGGTCCATCGGGTCCTTCAATTTTTTAAATTTCCACACAACAGTCCATAACATCCAGAAAGTCCCACAAGGATCCATTAAAATGGGGCACAGGCCTTTAAGGGCACAGTCCATGTAGGGAATAGTCTATTAAGAACGCAGTCCTTTTAGGGCTCAGTCCATTAAGGGCACAGTCAATTTAGGGCACAGTCTATTTAGAGTGTTGAGGTGTAACCGAAAGGCCGCAGTCCCGCTCTTCTCTGAACTCCAAATAGTCTTTATCTGGCCAATAGGGCAACTCCAGGACTAGTGGGGAGGCTATCAGCCTGCAACTTTACATCCTATGATGCAGGGTCCCAGGAGGTGCATTTCTTCCAATGGGTCAGCGACCCAACAATGGCCCTTTTTTAGGGCAGTCCTCTTTAATCAGTATCTTTTTGTAAAAACTCCCACTGATGCCACAGCACTTTCACTGATAGCCGTGATGGACATGCCGGTTCCATAGTGTAAGCTGTTCCCAAATGGCCTTGGGGGTCACAGAGACTACTCCTCCAGGTGCATTCTCTACCACCTGCCCCCAGCACACCATGTCATGAAGACCGTAACTGAAGAAGAGGACAAAGAGGTTAGGGGACAGGACCCCTTCTAGCACACATTGGAGGAACTCAGGAAACCCCGACAGGCTCTTCAGGCTCTCTGGCCCTTGTGAGTTTCACTCCAGCTGGCTGGCTAACATGGTCAGGCTTGGAAAACGGCCGATGCTTTGACATCCTCTGCAATGGTGACACAACTCACGCCCACTGCATACCACCCCTCATGGGCCTTTAATTTTATGAAGGTGATAACATCCCCAGCATAGAGGGTGCAGAGTCAGGAAGGCAGATGATCACACTGCAAGGGGGATCGGTTGACATAGCACTAGTCCCCAGTCCCGTTTTTGGCTAGGAACCCAAATCCCCTTTTCTGGAAGAAGGTCACCACGTGACCTTGAGTACATTGCTCATGGAAGTAGTTACAATGAGACCACTGCAACAAATCTTGGCCGAGGGTATCTGAGAGCCTAATCTCTTCCAGAAACAACAAGGCTTGGGATGGTTCATTCCAATAAGGATATTTGCTGGGATGTGATGGGGGCCCCACATGGCATTCTCCAGTCCAAGGCCTTTGTCAGGAGTGCTATAGAAGGCAGGGAATCAGTGGCTTCTGGCACTAAAAACTCCTTTTGTCCACCTCTTACTCTATGTTCCAATCCACTGGCTGCAGGTTTGGCCAGGCATGCTGTAGGATTCTGCCTTTGACCTCTAGAAGTCTTGCGTGAAATGCGAAAGAGGCTTTACCCCCTGATGCTGAGCTCCATTCTAGTGGGACCTCTTCAAGGATGAAGGACCAGCACTTGATCCTGACCTTGCTGCAAACCAGGCCCAAAGTGGTTTGCGCAGTCATACTCCTGCTCACATAAGTGAGCATCTCCTCTGCAGGCTGCCTTGGTTGTAATGGGGTGGTGAGGAAAATCAGTTCCCCCAGAGCTAGCATGTGTTGGGGTGGATCCATCAGGTCTCCAAAGTGCAGACTGCAGGCACATAGTACACATTGTTGCTGTGTTGTGCAATTCCAAGTAGTGTCGACCTTCGCGGTGATGTGACTTTTCATGCTCAGGGTCCCACCTCTTTCGGAGCCAGGACCAAATCACTTAGACTATGTATGTTAAGCATGTAATGGAGATATGCTATTTTTATTTGAATAGCTAGCAGATAAGTGTAGAAGAGGGTGGCCTCACACGCTTCTGGCCCTCTGCAATAATAAAGATTTTCTCTCTCTATGAAAAAAAAAAAAAAGGTCTCTTAAAGGGGATATTTAAAGAAGATTTTAAGGTTCCTGGATTTTCCAGTTGCTGGTGCATCTGGCACTCTTCCAAAGGTTCACAGCATGCAGGTGTCTCAACACCTGCAAACTCAAGGAAGCGCAAAAACTTTCTTTTAAAGCTCCCTTAAATTCACTTTGTTGAAAGAAACTGGTAGAACCAAAGGCTGTGAACTCCACTAACCTTAGGTTAGCAGAGTTCTCAGCCACCGGGTCTTCCAGCTAAAGTTTTGGGTGCAGTTTAAAACTTTGAACTATTTCTCCAAATGCCGCATTAGCCAATTTTTTAGTAAATTTCGTTCGTGCCAAATTTAAAATTAGCGAATCTTGTTTGGAAATCTTTGTGGACATCTAATCTTATGTCATGTCAACAGTAAAACATCCTAGGACCATTCATGTGTGGAGGCTTGTCATCCATGGAGGGGACTCACTCACAATTTTGCACAACAACATGGATAAAGAATTGGATCTAAACATCTTCCAATAACAACTTCCTCTAATCGTCTAGGAGTCATTTGGTGATGAACAATGTTTTAACCAGAATGATGGAGACCATGTCACAGGACAAAAATGATAACTAAATTATTCAATGGATAAAACATTGAAATTAGGAAACAATGGCTAGGTCTCATTCCCATTAAAGTAAAATATGAAAGAGCGGGTGAACAGACAAAAACACAGATATTGTAATACCACATTCTTGCCTAATCAATGCACGTAGTTTGCCATTAGTTGCATTTGTCCCAGAGGCTGATATCCAGCATGTCAGGGTGAATTGCAGAAATCTTTAAAACTAAAGGACAACACAATAAATACTGAGCCTTTGCAGAAACCTAACATTTTTGTCAATAAAAGTTCAAATACTTTTGAAATACTGATTGTTCATTAGTAACCAAAAGACATCCAACTAAACAAAATGCAAATAATGAATCAGTAAACTTCGTGAAAGCCAACATTTTTGGCCATGACTGTACGTCCAAGATTGCACAGTCTAAAGATAACACAACTTTAGCAATATGCCGTAATGTTGCAAATATGGCATATGCGAATACAGCCAAAATTGTTTCTCACTTTTGATAATATGGAGATAATATAATTCTACCAATTGGTAATCCCTCATTAATGTGATAGCAAAACCGCTCTATTTTTCAAATGAAGCTCATCTGAAGACTGCTGTGAAAAACTCATAAATCCCTAGCTATGTCTCTAAAGGGTCTAAAGAATATGGAAGATCTCTCTACATTCACCTGTAAGCCACCTTATTTAGAGCAGGAGTCTGAAACAGGATGCCTCCATCCAATAACACATTTTTTCACTTACAACTAGTGAGGAAAACTAATTATAACCTAAGATGTAAGAGTACAGATATTCATGGAGCTAACAACCCCCTGTAAAGCCAAGCAATTATGGCAGGAAATGTTTGCTCTGAAGGAAAAAGAGACTGGATGCAGGCAAGTGCATTTTTCAGGAATGGATCAGAGAAGATCAGCAGACAGGCAGAATAAAGTAGAAAGTTAGAAATATTGAGGTGTGCATATCTCACGCAAATATGGCAGAAATATTTTCAGCCTCAGAAAGGAACATATACATATTTTCTCTTACACTGTGTGATGGGCCTAAAAGCCTCAAATTAATATCTAGCAGCTGGAAGACAGTGCACACATCATGTTTCCTATCTAGAAACAGGTAAATTTGTAATATGGAAAGATGACAGTAATATCTCTCACCTGGGACCCCCAGAGGCAAAGATATGCAGAAAGCTGGGATTTCATAATTCCCTGTAGTTCTGAGCCCATCCCACAGACAGCCTCACATAAGGTCATCAAGGATTTGGTAGAGGGAGGGTTTAAAAGATGCCCACCATATTTTGTACTTGTTCACTGCCAGAGAGATCACATCATTTAATATGTTTGAAGTAACCTGAAAACCTTGGCTCCACATCACCTCCCATGTGGATGTCACGCCGCGGAATCGGGAGCATCTGAATACAGTGTGTGACAGTGGCGCACAGAACAATGGTTCACTACACACAATAGACTGGGGAAACACCAGTGGAGACAAATACAACAGAGGACCCTGATCATAGGCAATGAGGAAAAAGAGACCTCCTGCATGCACCTGCAGCTGTGCCCTGATCTCCCTGCTTCACAAAGTATTCACTGATCTTAGGGAGACCAGTCGAGGAAAAAACTGCGGGCAGCTGGCTAAAGCGCTCAAACACAGTGAAATCCATGATGCATTGCCCCCTGGGAATTTGAATATGCAAATGGAGTCCGTGGAGCCTCGTTTAAGAGTCTCAAACACGTGACTAGCCAGATATCCCTCCAGGGAAGGACTTAGCCCTGGGGTGGACTCCTTGCGGAGACCACCATAACCACCATGTTAAGTGGCTCTTTCAGTCACTATTAGTGATGGGCGAATCCTAAATTACTCGGAATCGCTTGACTCTAGCGAGTCCGAGCACAGGACTCGCTACTCGTTGCGAGTCTAGCGAGTCCAATGTTAATGAATGGGGAAGCGAGTAATAGCGAGTAGTGTGAGATTTACAAATCGCAGATGTGTCTCGGAAGCTTCAGCCTGAAGCAATCCTAGTTTTGTCATTTATTTGCATTGCTCGTTTACTTTGTAAGTAATCGCTGGGAAACTCGCACAGATAAGAGTCCTGCTTTCTCCTCTGTGCTGGCTGCCAGCTCCAGGGTCCTAGAGCCTGCCTGCTGCCTGATGTAGCAGTGCTGAGATTGTTCTCAGTCTGCTCATTCCCTGTGTACAGACATGAATGTCTGTGCACAGAGATGATGTAGCAGAGCTGAGATTGTTCTCAGTCTGCTCATTCCCTGTGCATAGAGATCTATATCTATGCACAGGGGATGTAGCAGAGAGGACATCGCGTTTTGGACTGCGTCGGACGGAAGAGGATTTTTTTAATTAAAGATGGAGTCCCTAATGGCTTATTTTTTTATTTCTAATAAAAAATTTTCTTTGTGTTGTGTTTTTTTTAAAACAATTTAATAGAAATTCATGGCGGTCATGTCTAATATTGGCGTGACCGCCATAAATTTCGGGCTTAGGGCCAGCTGATAATACAAAGCTGGCCCTAACCTCTTTATTACCCAGCGTGCCACCGCTACCAGGGCCGCTGGAAGAGCAGGGTTCAGCGCCAGAGGATGGCGCTTCAATGAACGCGTCATCTTCTGGGGCAGCTGCGGGCTGCAATTTGCAGCGGGGGGTGCCCAGAAAGCTTGGGCATCCCTGCGCTGCGGATTCCAGCCCCCAGCTGCTTAGCTGTACCTGGCTAGACATAGAAATTGCGCGGAGCCCCACGCATTTTTTTTAAATTATTTCATGAAATTCTGAGATTCTGACTCTGACTCTGAGACTCTGACTCTGAGACTCTGACTCTGAGACTCTGACTCTGGCTCTGAGGTGAGACTCTGACTCTGAGACTCTGACTCTGAAATTCATGAAATAATTAAAAAAAAATGCGTGGGGCTCCGCGCAATTTCTATGTCTAGCCAGGTACAGCTAAGCAGCTGGGGCTGGAATCCGCAGCGCAGGGATGCCCAAGCTTTCTGGGCACCCCCCGCTGCAAATTGCAGCCCGCAGCCGCCCCAGAAGATGGCGCGTTCATTGAAGCGCCATCCTCTGGCGCTGAACCCCGCTCTTCCAGCGGCCCTGGTGGCTGTAGCACGCTGGGTAATAAAGGGGTTAATACCAGCTTTGTTATACAAGCTGGTATTAAGCCCGAGATTCTTAATGTCAGGCCACGTTTGACCCAGCCACTAAGAATCTCCAATAAAGGGTTAAAAAAAACACAGAGAAAATTTTTTATTTGAAATAAAAAAAAAGCCATTAGGGACTCCATCTTTAATTAAAAAAATCCTCTTCCGTCCGACTTAGTCCAAAACGCGATGTCCTCTCTGCTACATCCCCTGTGCATAGATATAGATCTCTATGCACAGGGAATGAGCAGACTGAGAACAATCTCAGCACTGCTACATCATGTCTGTGAGCAGGAGGGCTCTAGGACCCTGGAGCTGCACAGAGAAGACAGCTGGACTCGGCTCGCAAAGAAACAGCAGTTACTTTGCGAGTTTCCCTGCTATCACTGGCACAGTAGCCGAGTCTAATGCAAACAATGGCAATCCTAGTTTTGTCAGCGTTTCTGACAAAACTAGGATTGATATTGATTTGCATTGGACTCGTGCGAGTAATCACTGGGAAACTCGCAGAGTACCGAGTCCTGCGAGTCCCTTACTACTCGCCGAGTAACGAGTCCTAGCGAGTAGATTCGCCCATCCCTAGTCACTATCCCGCTCAGTTAGGAGTTAAGGATATGACAAGGGAATTACCAAACCAGGTATCCATCCACAGACAGCTGTTTTGGGGTATGGCCCCTCATCAGTGTGGAGTAGGATTCTGGCTAGGTGGGTGCAATGCCTGGTAGACCAACATCACAAAGCTCTCACTGATCTCAGGTAGACCATTGGAGGAAATGGTGTCGTGCCCCTGTGGTCCGGCTGCCACTAATGGTATTACATGCATTTCACATATGTGGTATCATGCCCAGAGGTGAGAGGGGAAAGCTTTGCTGAGACCTCCATAATGCACCCAACAAATCCAAACTCCAGGCCACAAAAGTGCTGGGTGGAAGAAATCTCATTTAGGGCAGTCCCCACCTATTGGCTGGAGGGGGGAGTTAGGTGAAGGATGCGTAGCAGTGAAGGAGACAGCTCTAGTGTGATCCAGTCAGGCAGATGGGATAGTAGTATTACACATGTAGTTAGATACTAGTCTCATGCCCGAGGACACAAATCTGTGGCCGGCTGTTCAAGCTGGGCAGAAGAGCTAGTTGCACTAGGGGTACCAACCCCAATTCGGTTTGGGAAACTTCAGGACCAACCGTGAAACTGGAGGTCACTGGGCTTCATGTATAGTGGACTAATTTAGTGGACCCTGCCAGGCTCAAGGGTCTACATAGGGTTAGAGGATAAGCAAGACTATCACTCAGAGGATACGCAGCTACCTGCCTGTTGGGACTGACAACCATGGGACACTTAGGAGAGGAGGGGTAACAAGTGTCAGCAGGAGAAAACAAGAAGGAAGGCCATATAACCCTGTACCTCGACAAGGTGGACTCTGAATACTTCTGGGCTGTCCAGGCTGTAATCTTGTTGGACTATGTACCCGGGCTCGGTTGTGACTACACTTAACAATTAGTAAATGTCTGATCTTTCCTGTCCCCTCTGCAGAGCCGTCACCTTGTACCACTACGACCCTGATCCTCCTCCTCATCCTATCCACCTTTTACATTCTCCAAGGGATCTCAGCCCTAACTGGAGAGCAGGGGCTGACTGGGGATTCAAACTCCGGGTGGCAGATTTCTTATGCCAGCCCTCAGGTGAGGATCAGTGGGGGGGTTTTGGGTGCTGTCAGGGATTCTTGGTGGTCCGGGGGGGGTGCTGTCAGGGATTTTTGGTGGTCCGGGGGGGTGCTATCAGACTATAGCCGGTCACTCACTGTGCCGTCTCTGCCGCAGGCCGCCGCTACTCCTCTGCTTTCCCAACGCCAGCCGGAAAGCGCCGCCGGCCAACCCATTTGTGTGGGGGGGCGGCCCTAAATGAGGGCTATACCACCAGCCCAGGGGACACTTGGCCCTGGGCCAGTTTGCTCCTGCTGGAGAGGGCTTAACATCCGGCTGCCACACCATCCTGCCTTGGAAGTTCCACAGCAGCTCCTGGCCACCTACAGGCGAGAACTCCAGTTGGCGTCACAACAAATCATAAACTTTATGCTCTGTAAGTAACCCCTTTAAAATGTCCGGCCTGGATCATGACCTCCGGGATCGCTGCTGTGACTCCTGAACTGTTTGCCCCGGATGGTCGAGCACCCCGGCCTTATGACCGCGACACTAGCTGTAGTAACAGGCATCAATGTCACGGCTTTGAAACTCATTAGCCACAATCACGATAGACACCACATTAAATGTGGGGGCATTAAAACGATGCTGATGCTCACCTTGAGGTCTTTTGTCAGCTCTGATTACAACTTTGTAATCATCACTTGCCATGCATTCAAATGCAGTTTTAAAAAATTGAAAGCATGGATTGTGTTTAGTTGAAGGAATTGCTGCAAGTTTGTGACAATGGCAAGTGTTTGGAATTAAAGAGCATCTCTGGTGATCCTCTGCTTCTACATTTCCCAGAAAGTAGAGTTAAAGAAATTGAGGTTATTTTCCTTGTAATAGAAGCAGTGAGCCAAATGAGTGGTAAATCTATCCTTGAACCTTGGACATGGGCATGTATCCAGTTGTAAAAAATTCTCTTGTTGCACCAAATTATGTCAGTCAGAACCAGAAGTCGAACTTCCTGATGTTGTCCAAGAAATGGTTTAATGTTGCAGTGGTGCCAGTCATCAGAGACTTCAGAGGATCTAGTGGTGACAGGGGAGGACGAAGATTTACTTTGTATGTTGCACAGAATAAACCTGGCGGTTCATCTTTCCACTTAAGGCATGGCAGTACATGCAGACCACATCCATTTTTCCTTTGTTAACTATTTGATTATCCTGATAGTTGATGTCTGAATGGTAGCAAAGGGAAGAGTGTTTAAATTTCCAACCTGTTCCTGTGTCTTGATGGAAGCGATTCCAATTCTCATACTGGTAAGTCGGTCTTCTGTCTGCTGAGATGTTTCAGTGGCCCTGGAGGAAGCAGCTGCTGTTCTCAAGTCTGCAAGTCTTGCATCTTTCAGCTGACATGTTTTAATCTCCCTTGACGAAGCAGCTCTTCTCTTGTTTGTAAGGCTAGGGCCACACTTACCAGGTGCCGTTACTGCAAGCTGGGCAATAACCATAATTTGGATCTTATATCACTCCACGGTATACAGGGCACGGATTGCTTTTACAACTGATGATAATATAGCTCACATGCTCTATAGATTTCTCACATTGTAGCAGAAAATTGTCCAGCTATAACTGGTGATATTGCACACATTGACTATTGAAGCTATAGATATTCCAAAGCAATTGTATACCGTGGATTGATATAAGATCCAAATTATGGTTATGCCAGGTATCCGCCAGGTACTTGAATATTTAATATCTTAGCATTATGCACCTTATTGGTGGACCTGAGAATCACGATTGCTTATAGCTCTAGCTGGGAATTATTCTGCTATATTGTTATCAATGGCGGATCTACATTGGGGCGATTGGGGCGGCCGCCCCCGGCCCAAGGCTTCTTGGGGGGCCCAGGGGACCGGCCGCCTGTGAACAGACCCGCCGCGGAGGAGACAGTCAGAGAGAGGCGGCCGCGGCACTGCAGCCATTCCTCTCCCTCCAGGAAGAAGCGGAGGCATGGAGGGGCCTGCAGTAGAGATGGGGAGGCGGGGCCCAGAGAGATTGACTGGAGATAGGAGGAGCTGTGTGATGTGAGCCCTCCACATCACCTGGGTCCTCCTATCTCCAGTCAATCTCTCTGGGCCCCGCCTCCCCATCTCTACTGCAGGCCCCGGAAGTTGTTCCAACTTCCATTCCACAGCGCGGGAGCCAGCCAAATGTGTAAACAGATAAAGATCATGATGAGCTGCAGCAGCAGCAGCAGCTGGTGGTGGTGGGTAGTGTTTGTGTTTGTGTGTGTGTGTCGCTCTCTCTTTGTGTGTCTTTCTGTCTGTGTGTCTGGGGCTCTGTGTGTCTGGGGCTCTGTGGCTGGGGCTCTGTGTGGCTGGGGCTCTGTGTGGCTGGGGCTCTGTGTGGCTGAGGCTCTGTGTGTCTGGGGCTCTGTGTGTCTGGGGCTCTGTGTGTCTGGGGCTCTGTGTGTCTGGGGCTCTGTGTGTCTGGGGCTCTGTGGCTGGGGCTCTGTGTGGCTGGGGCTCTGTGTGGCTGATTGTGTGTGGCTGGGGCTTTGTGGCTGGGGCTCTGTGTGTCTGGGGCTCTGTGTGTCTGGGGCTCTGTGTGGCTAGAGCTCTGTGTGGCTGGGGCTCTGTGTGGCTGGGGCTTTGTGGCTGGCTGTATGTGGCTGGCTGTGTGTGGCTGGGGCTTTGTGGCTGGTTGTGTGTGGCTGGGGCTTTGTGGCTGGCTGTGGCTGGGGCTTTGTGGCTGGCTGTATGTGGCTGGCTGTGTGTGGCTGGGGCTTTGTGGCTGGTTGTGTGTGGCTGGGGCTGCGTGGCTTTGGCTGTTTATGTGTCTATGTTACTAGGGCTGTCTGTGGCTGACTGTGTCTGTGTGGCTGAGGCTGCGTGGCTGGCTGTGTGTGGCAAAATGTGCCTGTGTGGCTGACTGTGTCTATGTGTGGCTAGGGCTGCGTGGCTGCATGTGGCTGTCTGTGTGTCTGACTGTGTCTTTATGCGGCTGGGGCTATGTGGCTGTGGCTGGCTGTGTGTGCCTATCTATGTCTGTGTGTGGCTGGGGTTGTGTGTGGCTGACTGTGTGTGTGTGCCTGGAGCTGCTTGGCTGTGTGTGGCTGACTGTGTGGTTGGCTGTATGTCTGTGTGTGGCTGACTATGGCTGTCTATATTGCTCGCTGTGTGTGTGGCTGGCTTTGTCTGTGTGTGTGGGTAGCTGCGCCTGTGTGTGGCTGGCTTTGGCTGTGTGTGTGGCTGTCTATGTGGCTGGCTGTATGTGGTGGCTATCTTTGTGTGTGGCTGTATGTGTGTGGCTGATTGTGTGTGTGTCTGATATTGTGTGTGTAGCTGGCTGTGTCTGTGTTTGGCTGGCTGTGTCTGTGTGTGCCTGTGTGTGGCTGGCTATGGCTGTCTATGTTGCTGGCTGTGGCTATGTGTGTGGCTGGCTGTGGCTATGTGTGTGGCTGTCTATGTGGCTGTGTCTCTCTGTGTGGCTCTCTCTGTCTGTGTAGCTGTCTATGTGGCTGGCTGTCTGTGTGGCTGACTGTTTTTGTGTGGTTGTGGCTCTGTGTGTGGCTGTGGCGGGCTGTCTGTGTAGCTGGCCACTGGGACATCCAAATGCTGTGCGAGTGTCCAACAGTTTTCTTAGATCACATCCATGTGCAATCTGTTTTGTTTCTCAGCAGCTATTACTGTAGAATCATTTACAGGAGCATTTTACAGTGTTCTCAGCTGAAGAATGATAATGTATCAGTGAAAAAAACAGATGCCTCTCGGATGGTTCGTGTGCTGTCAGTGTGCGGTCTGTGATTTTGTCGGACTCATAGACTTGCATTGGCGAGTCTCGCACATGAATCGCAGACTGTCGCAGCATGTTGTGACTTTTTTCCCATCCAGAATCTGGATGAGAAAAAAGCGTCCAACACTCGCCAATGTGTTTCAGACGTTGATTAACTGACTGCACTGCGATAAATTCACACATTGCACTCATCCGAGTTTCACCCCAGTGTGTCCGTGCCCTAATAATAAAATCCATATAGTAATCCTACAATGTCTGCTGGACATGGTATGAGGAGGTTTATGGGTCAGTTAGTACACACACACCATACTTTATGGTATGGGGAGGGTTTATGGCTCAGTTAGTACACTCCATACTTCTTGTTATTAACCAGTTAATGCTCTCTTGTCCACCGCACTACAGTGTCAAAAGAGGAAGACAGCGAGACAGGCAGCGACATGGCATCAGAGAGCCCCTGACCTCGAAATAGAAGATCCTCAGATCCCGGTATTGTGACGACATATGAAGAAATATTTTTTTACATTTATATTACACTATGAACTCCACAGCACTTTACATACATCATCAACACTGTCCCCATTGGGGCTCACAATGAAAACATCCTACCAGTATGTCTCATATTGTATATCGCCTTTCTTTGATATCACCTTCACAAATATTGCATTTATTGAACTTGTCAGGTTTTGGATGTTTTAAGATTGCATTTGTTTGCAGGATGTCATAATTGACTCCCAGAGCTGCTGGTTTGACGGTTAATATCTTACAGCATCTTAGATTTTTTTTGCTTAATGGTACTTCCAAGTTTCTCAATAGGGCGGCCTCCTGCTGTATACTGGGTCTGGAGAATTATTATTATTATTTATTTATATAGCGCCATTAGGTTCCATGGCGCTTTACATGAGGATGAGGGAGACAAGAACAAGTAAACTAAATCTAGGCGATCAGGACGTACAGGTACAGGAGGGGCAGGGACCCTGTCCACGAGGGCTCACAGTCTATGAGAATGTAACATACTTGGGGTTGGGGGGCCCTAGCCTTCAAAACAGCCCTGGGCCCTGGCTAATCTTAATCCGCCCCTGATTGTTATTGGGTTTGTGATACAAAGACCTATAGATACCATTGTGGATTATTATGATACCCATCTCCATATTGTATCTATGCTAAGTACCTACCTGCCAGTACACTTTAAATAATTGATACCCTATGATTGTCTATTCCAACTGCAGTTGATTATGTGGGTGCTATTCTTATTCTTATTTTTCTGTTCTATTATTGTGAACTGTTTATTGGTGACTGGTCACTTAATCAAATTACTACATGGGGAACTCCACACAGCACAGTTGATAAAATTGTGCAACTATGCAAATAACATAGCAATATAATCTGGTGAATCAACAGCTCTTTGTATGGGACAGCCATGATTGGTCTGACATACTGCAATGTTCCCCCTTATGAATTATATGACAAATAACAAGCTTGAGGCCTCCTGTGTATATTTTAATTGTTTTTATTGTGTTTGTCCTCATATATGTAAATAAATTGTTATCCCTTTTTTCACTACCTGGTTGTGCTTCCTTATATATGCTGATATCTGTTTCTTGAATTACATGGTCTTGTCTTGGCATGGTGAGCACCCACTTGTAATTATGTATGACTAGTGGTGCTCCTCATCAATTTTCTCCTATTGGATGCCGAATTAACATACATCTACGCTGAGCGGCGCCAGGATGACGTCCATACAGGAGATGTACAGTAATGCCATGGCCAATCAGACACCAGCAGCCATTGAGTGGCGTCCGGTGCATACAGAAGAACGTGATGAGGAGGAACAAATAAAGCGGCGGCAGCGGTAAGCGGCAGAGGCAGGCAGACTCTGGCAATAGCGGTACTGTGAGGTGAGTATCAATTTTTTTTTTGCCTCGTCTTATTTTCTGGGGATGCCTTATATTGAGCAATCTGGCCAAAACCCCCACTACATCTTATTTTTGGGAGATGTCTTATTTTCGGCGAAAGATGGTATCATGGTTTTACAATAGCCTAGTAAGTGAGTTTTGTACCTCAAGATCAGATATATATGTGGCACCCCTGCACCTGCTTCGACTGGTATGACGGTCAATTCGCAGAAACACCCACACACACACTCTGATCCTGAGCTAAAGTCACTTCATGTCAGGCGAGGGGTGGCGGGAGTAGCTAAGTGTCGGTGGATCGTAGCAAAGAACCCAGAAAAGGGGTGGAAGAACTGGAGTAAAACCCAGGAATACTAAGTTAGACAAAAAAATGAGGAAAAGTGAGTAGAGGAAAAGTGAGGCGAGAGAGACCAGACGTCTATGCAGAGACACCCATCAGCTAATCAGCGATAGAGACCAAGCTGAGAATAGAGGGGCCCGGCGGCCTGCACTACTAATGGCTGGCCAGGAAACCAGGCTGACACCGGAGAAGGACAGGAGTCAGGTGTACCCGACTTATCCGGGGCACTGGTGGCTGGGCCAGAGAACCAGAGTGCCGGCTCTGTAGATTTGGCTGGGAAAGCTTTAAGCGCCCAACCACCCCTGGAAACCCGGTGGAGTGCGGGAACTCTATGTCCCTGAACCTAACAATCAGTGCGGTGAAGGACACAGCCATTGTGTAGGGCTAGTGAGCAAGGGTATGGGACAACTCAGTACAAAGCCCATGACGGCCGGACCGTAACCGTACATGAAAAGGAATGACGCAAAGGAACCATCCCGGAACTGTCGTGAACTGTTAAGTGAGAAGTGAGAGTACAAGCCCGGTAAAGCCCAGCACGGTGTTGACTCACTTGTTTATTCACAGGAGAGAAGAAAAGCCGCAAGCGCACAGAGACTGTGTATGATGCTTGAAGGTTCAGGGAACTTCACTCTTACACTACACTACACCTTCGGATGCCCTGGGAAATCAAGCCTCACTATCTGGCTGCACCCACCATCACCCCAGTGGTCCCGATAGCAGCGGTGGCCTCATATAGCCACACACTACGGGTGGCATTGACTCACCGTGGCCGGGACTCCGGTTTAGACAGGCGATGCTTCCTTCCTCCTTGTCACGGGTGGACCGCGCCTGCCGGTAGTGGGGCCCGGTGTAGTGCAGATCAAAAGGGTTGAAGACGTCTTGGTGGAACAGATTAAAGGGGTTTTTAATTTATTCGTGACGCCACCTATGAGTAGATTCGGTAAGGACTACCCCTCCGGGGGATGGACAGCAGCTAGATGTTACGCTCCCCACAGGCTGAGCGGTGATCCCGGAGGCTGGAGCTGCTCAAGATGTTGTGCGGCAGCTGCGGTTACCTTGAAGTGCGGACGGACAGTTCATAAGGAAGCACGGACACAGAAAGTCTCTGCAACGGGTCTTTACTGTAACCAGCAGGCAGTACATGGCATACAGTGGTTGAGTAGTAGACCGGGTGGACTCAGCAGTGATGGTGTCCCTTAGAAATCCGCAGTGTTCCTCCATTCTACCTAATTTGTTGCCAGTGTCGCCCAGGAATACCAGGTCGGGTACGGGGAGGCTGCTTCAATGCCCTATCCATGATATACGTTATGGATGTTTTGGGGAGCCTTGGATCCCTCAGTGGGTACACCGCTGGTTAGACGACTGGAAGTTGGCTGGTGGTGGGGTGCTCCTGTAAAGCTGCTCCTCCACGCTTCTGGTTCGCGTAGCAGAGGTGAACTGCTGACAGCTTCGGTACCAGTGAACCGGCTGTGAGTTGTGGGCACGGGAGTCTTTTGGGGACCCGTGTGATGATGCCCAATCCCGGTAGGTAAGGCCTCAGGTGCTGACACCCGACCGGTGACGGCCCAGGGGCCCGCACGGGGTGCGGAGCCCCCACTCCTCTCCAAGTTCTGTGTTCTAGGCTCTGCTCTAGATTCCAGACTCCTACTGTTCTCTTTCTGTACTGTCTAGATTATTGTGTGTTCTACTACACTTCCCTAACACTCGACCCCCCAGGACCTATGATTGGCCCTCTGTTCTAGGTGATGCATGTAGGGTTGGATTTCTATGTTAACCGGATCATTGCTGAGTCAGAGAATATTGCGGCTGCATTTATGGCTGCATTACCCTCTTGTGACGCACTCGTTGCGGGGCGCCACAGCATCACGAATAACTTTCATTTAAACCACTCCACTTCCCAAATATTTCACCTTTTCAACTGAACCCAGAGTCACAGAAGCCGGTCTCGACACCTGTAACTCCCCAGAGACAGTATAGCCCGGTTCCGAGTACCCCACGGCCCTGGGGCTCGTCATATAATTTAAAGGTGGATGTTCTAATCTATAATCATGTTAAAGCACTAAACATAATCATATGCTGAATTTATCCATTAAAATGTTTTAATCAGATGTATAATCGAGTTGATGTGGGGAAAAAAGCAAGATCATGTTATATATACTGTTAAAATTACTGACTGCTCAGGAACAGTAAGTGATTGCCCGGATCCTGCTAATATGGACCACCGTCAGCTGTGAAGGCACCGGACTTTGGTATTTTCTCTGAAAACCAAACTGGATTTCTTGGAAAGGAAATGTAAAGACTCCCTGCTGATATTGTAATATCGGACAATTTACTTCAGCATCTAATCTCCACATGACATTATTTCCTTTGGGAACTGTGAATGAGCAATCTTAAGCTTCAGGTTGTGATTTACCAGGCATGCATGAAAGGGAAAAAACACACATTATTGCACCTAATATTGAAAACAACACTTATCCTCTAGAGAGAGTCAAAAGGTTTTGGCTACCCCATCTTAGAGCTCCCTGATCTAGGGGTAGAGACCCTGATTCCAGCATTGTTTCACTTCTTGGTCTGCTTGCTGTAGTTTTAATAAAATTATTATTTTATCCGCTGCAGATCTTCCAATTCTCTGATTTCTGTATAACCCCACCCCAGGGCTGCACCGTCCATTGGACAGTGTGAGCCCTGAGCACCAAGCGGCAGCATTGGAGAAGGGGGCGGCACCAGCACCATAGACCAGCTTCCTGTGTCAACCCGGTAAGAGGGTAAGAGGGCGGTGGCGGTGCTGCATCAGTCTGCCAGCCCACCCCCCGCTCCTCAACTACAGGGGCGGCGGGGCTGGAGGCTGATAGCAGCCCCCCCTGTCATCACCCGCGGCTACAGGTGGCGGCGGCGCTGGACTCTGACAGCACCCCCCCTTCCCCCCGGTCCTCAGCTTGTGGCTCAGGCGGCAGAGGGTCTTGGTGCACCCCTGCCCCACCCACAAAACTGGTTGCCAGATTTCTGCCTATGCAAAGTGTACATTGAAAGCTGCCAATCAGTGGTGGGAGTGGGGTTACACAAAGCTCATGATTAGGAAGGCCTACATGACTGCTGGTTTACTAATCCTCTAGTGATAATCTCCCACTGGTAAAACATTTGTTTTGTCAAAACTGCACTAAGCAGCCCAATAAGTGACACATAACTTGAATCGTGGTCTCTGTCTCTATATATTTATTCACTGCTCTCAAATTAAGTGGCAAAAAACAGGTGAAAAATTCTCTTAAGTGATTTTAGCTAAACTGCAATATCAGCTAAACTATCTGTAATGGTGGTGTTATTTATGGAAAATAAATAAACACCACCATTGCTTGCATCACATTCTTTAGGCAGTGGCGTAACTCGAACCTTATGAGCCTCAATGAGAAAGCTCCCTAAATATTACAAATCTTTTTTCTATAGGCCAAAGGGACTTTTGCGGCCCCGTAGGCTCCAGGGCCTGGGTGCAAACGCAACCCCTGCACCGATTATAGTTACGTCCCTGGTTGTAGGGGTGTCACTCCTATGAACAGTTATGGTACCTTTACACGCCGCAACAGGGTGGTGGCAACAACCGGGTGCTTCACGTGCACGAGCACGCACAAACGGTTGCCAACGGTAATCGCACCACCTTTACACGCCGCAACAAGGTGCGCTACAGTAGGTTACATCTATCTCTGGATACACCGCCGGGTGCCACAAATTACCTTCTGTAGCTCACCTTACCTCATTTACACGCCGCAATAACAAGGTAATATGGGCGGCACAAAGGCAGCAGGGACAACACATAGGCGTGCCACAATTGTGGATTACGAGAATTCCGTACGCTGATAGGACAAAGCCATAACATCATGATTGGGCAGCCAGCACAGGAGGCAGACTAATACATGATGCTCGAGCAATTGTGTAGTGTGACTGGTCTGCTCCTTAAATATGCCGCTCTATGCAGCGACTATCAATCGTAACGCAGGAGCTTCCTCCAATGATCGCTGAAGGGGGGTTGTTTCCCGGAGGCTGTGTCACGCCCCGGGGAGTTTATCTAGGTGACGAATATACCTTACCCTACCGTATTTACACGCCGATACAGGCCGCAACCATCGGCAACCATCGCCTTGACATCCACCTGTTTTAGGGCACTGCTCTGAAACAGGTGCCTCAAGTGGCGGGTGGCAACAACCGTCTTCACACGCCACTACCTCGGGTTATTTTGGCGGTGCAAGATACATTTCTCTCATGTACCCGGTTGTTGCCACCACCTTGTTGCGGCGTGTAAAGGTACCATTAGGGGTACTTCACACACTGCAACATCGCTAGCAATGTCGCTGAAACGTCACAGGATTTGTGACGTAACAGCGACCTCTCCAGCGATGTTGCAGTGTGTGACACGCATCAGCAATCAGGCCCCTGCTGTGAGGTCGCTGATCGCTGCACATCGTTCAGGACCATTTTTTGGTCCTTGGTCTCCTGTGGGCAGCACGCATCGCTGCATGTGACAGCGATAAACCAAGGACTAGTGACCTCACAGCCAGTGCCCAGCGCCGCACATTAGATGCTGGGCACTGGTAACCAGGGTAAACACCGGGTAACTAAGCAGCGCACCAGTGCACCTGCACCGCACATTCATGTCCCCAGGCGGCTGATCACAGCTGCCAGATGCATAAAGTCCAGGTGCACCGTTCTTTCTCTGCTCCCCACCGCTGTCCTGGCCCAGCGGCCAATCACAGGCCAGTCGGCTACGTCAGCTACTGGCCTGTGATTGGCTGCCCAGGCGGCTTGTGGTCTGTGATTGTCCAGGACAGCGGCACCGTACACTAATGGCATCCGAGGCTGAGACATTACTGCGGTGCCGTGCTCCTCCGTGCTTCTGCAGGCTGAGTGGCGAGTGGCGCCGGTGGGGTGGACCGGTGAGTAGTGTCCCTGTGTCTGTGTGTGTCCCCCCTGTGTGTGTGTGTCCCTGTGTGTATCCCTGTGTGTGTGTGTCCCTGTGTATCTGTGTCCCTGTGTGTGTATTTGTCCCTGGGTGCGTGTCCCTGTGTACGTGTCCCTGTGTGCGTGTCCCTGTGTGCGTCTGGGGCCCTGTATGTTTGTCCATGTCCCCGTGTGTGTGTCCGTGTCCCTGTGTGTGTGTCCATGTTCTTCGGTCCATGTCCCTGTGTCCGTGTCCCTGTGTGTGTGTGTCCATGTCCCTGTGTGTCCCTGTGTGTGTGTCCGTGTCCCTGTGTGTGTGTCCATGTCCCTTTGTGAGTGTCCGTGTCCCTGTGTATGTGTCAGTGTCCCTGTGTCTGTGTCCCTGTGCGTGTGTCCATGTCCCTGTGTATGTCCGTGTCCCTGTGTGTGTGTCCGTGGGGTACCCGGTCCCTGGCAGTTGCAGTGGAGAATGTCACGGGTGGCCGAGCCCATGGCCCTGGTGGTCGCTGAAAAATGTGTAAAAATAAAATAAAAATAATAAAGTGTTTGTGACGCCACCTACAGTACCCAGGGCCTGGGTCCCTGTGTGTATATGTGTCCCTGTATGTGTATGTGTCCCTGTGTGAGTATGTGTATGTGTGTGGGGAGGATGTATGCTTTATGGAGGGCTATGAGGCTGCATTATTGTGTTATACTATATGGAGGGCTGTGACGCTGCATTATTATATCTGGAGGGCTGTGACACTGCATTATATTATATGAAGGGCTGTTACACTGCATTATACTATATGGAGGGATGTGATGCAGCATTATACTCTATAGAGGGCTGTGAGGCTGCATTATACTATATGGAGGGCTGTGAGGCTACATTATACTATATGGAGGGCTGTGAGGCTGTATTATACTATATATGGAGGGCTGTGAGGCTTCATTATACTATATATGGAGGGCTGTGAAGCTGCATTATAGCATATGGAGGGCTATGAGGCTGCATTTTACTATAATGGAGGACCATATATACCAGGATAAGGGCATATTCCAGGAGGAGAACCATATATAGCAGGATGAGGGGCATTAATACATAATGAAGGGTAGAGGGGTCAATTCGTGAGTCTTTATAGGGTTTAGAATGTTACAAGGGGCCCATACATCAGACCTCCGGGATGGTGATGCAGCAGCTAGATGATAACGCTCCCCGTAGGTGGAGCGGAGTCCCCGGGGCAGTGATGTAGAATAGGGAATTTGCACAGGTAGGCAGCTCTCCACACAGCCAAGTCTGGGGTGGAAGGTGTTGCATGTGTAGGGTACCTGATGTGGAAATCCCTCTGTGAACCATGTGGTTCTGTGGCTACCTATGGCTCTGAAACCAGGCGACCATCATGGGGCGATGTGCACACATCGCCCCATGTAACCGGGCGCCGGCGACCTGTCAGGCGATGGGAGCCATAGGCTCCCATTGTCCTGCATCGCCGCTGAGGTTGTCAGACTCCCCGGCGGTGATGCTGTCTGTCAGCTTGCCGGCGCGGGGCTGGAGGTGTCGCCCCGTGTAAACGGGGGACGGCGACGCTGGCGGGGCGCCAAAAAGGTGTGCGCACCCGCCAGTTGCCGCCGACATCCCCAGCCCCGTCGCCAGGTGTGACGGGGCCTTAAGAGACAATAGGTAAAAGAAGATGGGACTCTCGACTAAAATCTGTGAAGAGAGATTATATTGGCAGATATTTTGAACTAATTCAGCCTAATGAAGCATAACTGGCTGATTGTTCTAAAAATGGGCAGAGACAGTGTTCCATGGATTGATGATTGCTCTGTTTCTCCATAGGGGATCGCTCACATCTGCGCATAAAAAATTGCTCCGGTTTTCACCCACAAAAGTAGGACGAGTGAAATCCATTTGGTATTTCATATGTCTGCGAGTGCAAAATGTTTTTTCTTGTCTGCCATCCGTACAATAGGCATAGGCAATGCAGGTTTTTTGTTGGTAACTATCATTCTACAACCATTTACAGAACCATTTACAGTGTTCTGTGCTACAGAATGGTGATGTATCTGGAAATATCAGACGGCATACAGAAAGTCTGTGTGACGTACATCTTTTTTTATCCCACCCATAGACTTGCATTGGCGGATCTCGGCCATTTGGCTCGACCATACACAGCATGCTGTGATTTTCTCCTCAGGCCGACACACAGGATGTGGAAAAAAATTGCAGATCAGCAGCACTGACTCATTGAATAACATAGGTGTGAGAGCATCAAGGCATCTCTCCACACACACCCTCACTACCTCACTACTGATCCCTAACTGTTGTTGTCTAGCATTTGGGCACTACTGGGACCACACGGGACACTATGTCCTATGTGGCTGCACAGATTTTGCTGTGTCCCAATAGTGACCATAGCAAAGGCTCTGGCTGGCCTCATTTCTCTCCAGCGCCAAGGAGAGCACTGTTGCTCCTTCTGGGCTCAGTAATTCTCCTATAGGGGTTGCTAACCACCACAACTCCACAACAGTACTTTACACTTTACACTGATCACATCTGCTTGTATAAATGGATAAAGATCTGATCAGGCATTTGTGAAGCCTAATTCTGCAGGGCGCAACATATATTTCAGGAAGCACAAAGAGGCAATGTAGTAGAGACCAGCAACATAGTAGAGTCTAGGATGTCAGGAGGCACAAAATGTACAGGTGCATCTCAATGAAAAATATCAAAGAGGTAATTTATTTCAGTAATTCAATACATTAAGTAAGACACATATAATAAATAGAGTCATTACAGAGTGACATGTCGCGTTCATGGTGCGGACGAGAATGTATGATTTGTACGCAAGCATCCGCGTGTGTACAAATCACACATGGAGGGCAATGGGTGCGCACGGCCATGCGCAGCCGAGCGCATACACCGTACGTCCCCATGTTAAACATAGGGACGCGCAGTGCATGCGCTCGGCTTGCGCTTCCCCGCCGCAATACGCAGCAGTGTGAAGCCACCCTAACACTTGTACTGCTTGTACATTTTAGTGCATTTAAAGGGACTCTGTCACCAGGTTTTTGCCATCCCATCTGAGAGCAGCATAATGTAGAAATAGAGACCCTGATTCCAGAGATATGTGACTTATTGAGCTGCTTGCTGTCGTTTTGATAAAATTACTGTTTTCTCTGCTGCAGATTTGGCAGCTCCTATATATGACTGGACTACTTGACTAGTCCTCTAATAACAATCTCCAGCTGATTTAACAGTGATTTTATCAAAACTACACTGTGCAGCCCAGTAAGGGACACATTGCTGGAATCAGGATCTCTGTCTCTACACTATGCTGCTCTCAGATGAGATGGCAAAAAACTGGTGACAGAGTCAATTTAAACCAGGTCTAAAAATGAGTCAGGCTTAGTAAATCTACCCCAGTATGTCCTTAGGTCAGTATTAGATTCTATACAATAAATATGTGCTCCAAGTCCATCCTCTGCTATCGCTTTAACTAGAATCGTGTTACAAACTCTGTGACAAAAAAAAAACTTCAAAATTAATCTGTCTCCTGATGTGGGAGCAGCCAACGGCGTTAGTAATAACTCATATTATTATATTCATATAATTAAGTCAAGTGCCCTGATGTGACTACTGTACTTTCCAGCAATAACTGTCAGTACCTTGTTAATTAAGGAATCTTTATAAGGTAAGACTTTCCACTCTACTAGTTCCGATTACAGTGTATGCTAAATCTTGATTAGAATGCAATCAATTTTGCCCAGAATTAATGAATTCTGTTAATTCTTGTCTTTCATTTTCCAGAGGGACCTAAACACCTCACACTAACTTTTAAAGGGGTTATTAGCCTTAACACACCAGCAAGGAGACCCGGAAATCTGTTTAACAAAGAAGCTCCAAACACAGTCTGCAAATTATTTCACAATTCAGTTCCCAATTGGTTAAAATAGATCATTAATCTGTTTGGATTCAGAGAGTCAGACTGTCCATATATAAAAATTATACTCGCCTGTTATACGGTAGTAGTTATATTCTTGTACATAGGGGCAGTATTATAGTAGTTATATTCTTGTACATAGGGGCAGTATTATAGTAGTTATATTCTTGTACATAGAGGCAGTATTATAGTAGTTATATTCTTGTACATAAGAGGCAGTATTATAGTAGTTATATTCTTGTACATAGGAGGCAGTATTATAGTAGTTATATTCTTGTACATAGGGGGCAGTATTATAGTAGTTATATTCTTGTACATAGGGGCAGTATTATAGTAGTTATATTCTTGTACATAGGGGCAGTATTATAGTAATTGTATTCTTGTACATAGGGGCCAGTATTATAGTAGTTATATTCTTGTACATAGGGGCAGTATTATAGTCGTTATATTCTTGTACATAGGGGCAGTATTATAGTAGTTATATTCTTGTACATAGGGGCAGTATTATAGTAGTTATAATCTTGTACATAGGGGCAGTATTATTGTAGTTATATTCTTGTACATAGGGGCAGTATTATAGTGTTATATTCTTGTACATAGGGGCAGTATTATAGCAGTTATATTCTTGTACATGGGGGCAGTATTATAGTAGTTATATTCTTGTACATAGGGGCAGTATTATAGTGTTATATTCTTGTACATAGGGGCAGTATTATAGTAGTTATATTCTTGTACATAGGGGCAGTATTATTGTAGTTATATTCTTGTACATAGGGGCAGTATTATAGTGTTATATTCTTGTACATAGGGGCAGTATTATAGTAGTTATATTCTTGTACATAGGGGCAGTATTATAGTAGTTATATTCTTGTACATAGGGGCCAGTAATATAGTAATTATATTCTTGTACATAGGGGCAGTATTATAGTAGTTATATTATTGTACATAGAGGCAGTATTATAGTAGTTATATTATTGTACATAGAGGCAGTATTATAGTAGTTATATTCTTGTACATAGGGGCAGTATTATAGTAGTTATATTCTTGTACATAGGGGCAGTATTATAGTAGTTATATTATTGTACATAGGGGCAGTATTATAGTAGTTATATTCTTGTACATAGGGGCCAGTAATATAGTAATTATATTCTTGTACATAGGGGCCAGTATTATAGTAGTTATATTCTTGTACATAGGAGCAGTATTATAGTAGTTATATTCTTGTATATAGGGGCAGTATTATAGTAGTTATATTCTTGTACATAGGAGGCAGTATTATAGCAGTTATATTCTTGTACATAGAGGCAGTATTATAGTAGTTATATTCTTGTATATAGGGGCAGTGTTATAGTAGTTTTATTCTTGTACATAGTGGGCAGTATTATAATAGTTATATTCTTGTACATAGGGGCAGTATTATAATAGTTATATTCTTGTACAAAGGGGCAGTATTATAGTAGTTATATTCTTGTACATAGGGGCAGTATTATAGTAGTTATATTATTGTACATAGGGGCAGTATTATAGTAGTTATATTCTTGTACATAGGGGCTGTATTATAGTAGTTATATTCTTGTACATAGAGGCAGTATTATAGTAGTTATATTCTTGTACATAGGGGCTGTATTATAGTAGTTATATTCTTGTACATAGAGACAGTATTATAGTAGTTATATTCTTCTGCATAGGAGCAGTATTATTGTAGTTATATCCTTGTACATGGGACAATATTACAGTAGTTATATTCTTGTACATATGGGCAGTATTATAGTAGTTATATTTTTCTACATAGGGGCAGTATTATAGTAGTTATATTCTTATACATAGGGGCAGTATTATAGTAGTTATATTCTTGTACATGGGACAATATTATAGTAGTTATATTCTTGTACATAATGGCAGTATTATAGTAGTTGTATTCTTATACATAGAGGCAGTGTTATAGCAGTTATATTCCTGTACATAGGGAGCAGTATTATAGTAGTTATATTCTTGTACATAGGAGGTATTGTTATAGTAGTTATATTCTTGTATATAGAGGAAGTATTATAGCAGTTATATTCTTATACATAGGGGGTAGTAATATATTAGTACATACCTGTACACAGGAGCAGTATTATTGTAATTATATTTTTTTTACATAGGGGATATTAAACAGTTATATTTTTGTACATAGAAGCATTATTATAGTAGGTATACCATATGTTTTGTCCTATAAGATGCTCCAGACCATAAGACGCACCCAAATTTTAGAGTAGGAAAATAGGGGAAAAATTAAGCAAAACATGTGGTTACAATGCACTTCTATGGGGGGAGGGAATCTGCTGCTGACACTTATGGGGGTAATGTCCCCATCCTGGGCCCCTTCCAGGTAATATATGATCTCCCATCCTCTATATGGCCCCCCATCCTGGATATGGTCCCCTTATCCTGGTACATAGACCCTTTATCCTGGTACATAGTTTCTCAATGCTGGATATGCCCCCCATCCTGGATATGCCCCCCTTCCCCCATCCTGGTATATAGCCTGCTTATTCTGGTATATAGCCCCATTGTCCCGGTACATAGCCTTTCAATGCTGGATATGACCTCCAACCATGGATATAGCTCCCCATACTGTATATGACCGCCCATCATGGATATAGCCCCCCATCCTGTATATGACCCCCCATCATGGATATAGCTCCCCATCCTGTTATAGCCTCCCATCATGCATATAGGCCCCCATCCTGTATATGGCCCCCATCATGGATATAGTTCCCCAGCCTGTATATGGCTGCCCCTATCATGGATATAGCCCCTCATCCTGTATTTGGCCCCCATCATGGATACAGCCTTCCATCCTGTATATAGCCCACCATTATGGATGTAGCTTCCCATCCTGTATATGGCCCCCCACCTTGGAAATAAGGCCCCCCCCCTCATCCTTGATATGGCCTCCCCTAGTCACGCTATATGGCACCCCTGCTGGCACACACACAAAAATAATAAACAATGTTAACTCACCCTCTGTCGGTCCATTGTAGCAGTGCGGCATCATCTGGTCTTCCTGTCTGTCCCGGACTTTGGATCATGTGTGAGTGACACCATTACCTTTTCCCCTGTGCTGTGTGCTTAGAAATCACCTGTCCAGGGCACAGGCATGGATGCCTCCCAACCTGCACCTGTCATTGAAAATTCGCAAGCACTATCAGAATCCACATCCGATTCTAGGTCCCAGTGCAGCGTTCAGCTGTCCCTACCCAAAGCCATGTAATGCAAACATAAATACCCAGTTACTCTCCCAAAGGCCCAAACACCAAACAGGTTAATTTCCAGACTACTTCCCATGGAAATGTTGCTGATAAGGCTTGATGACACTGAGGCTTTCCGCATCCTTCTGTCGGTGGCTGTTCCTCAGTACGCAGCCCCAGGCCACTACTATTTTTTCTGGTATGCCATCCCTGCCTTGCACCAGCACATGTCCCATAACATCACCTGTGTCCTGACCAACACAGTCACTGCGAAGGTCCACTTAATGACCAACATGTGGTCAAGTGCTTGAAGCCAGAGACACTACATTTCCCTGAACGCACACTTGAGGAGATAGAAGCAAGTTGGATCCTGGGATGGCACACATGCTACTGACGCTGAGGATTGTGGGTCCTAGTTCCATCATGGCCTCTTCCACCTCCTACACTAGACCCTGCACCACCTCCTCCCCATCTCCCATCTCCGAATTATCATCGTGTAGCATGTCTTTGAGGAGTCAACCAAGATGGTGAGCTGCAATGATGCCATAACCAGGGTAATTGTCTGGCTTTTGTGTCTACTCAAACGCTCACTGCTAACAATTAAATAGGAAGCTTTGCATGTGGACCAGGTGAAGATGGAGGAAGAAAGTACACAGAGTAATAATACCACACACAGCCTCATCTCAGTTTCTAATAACGGATTGGGTGGTAATAAGGGTGGAGTTGGAACAGGAGATAGTTGCCTGCACTACAGAGGTTACTACCTGCACCAGTTTCATCCTGTTAGTTAACATGAATGGGCTGAAGAGGAGAAGGTGAGAGAGGCAGAGGAGTTGGAGAGTCGTCCTCCTCGTGGGGAAAGGGAGTCTGGCACACATGGCTAACTATGTACTGCTGCTTTTCCCGTGACCTACACATTTTGGCTTACACTAATTACTAGTTGTTCACTTTTCTCAACCCACGCTACAAGGAGACCTTAGTATCTCTCTTTGGTGCGGTGGGGAGGGCTTGTAAAATGATGCAATACCAGAAGACCCCAGTCGAATAATTAGTACAAAAATTCCTATCTGACAACGCTGGTGGTAGAGGTCATAGTTCCTTAGGCAACCAATGAGGAGAGGTGACAGAGATACACACCAAGTCCAAGGGAGGCATGAGAACACTAGGAAAGGTCTGGGCAACTTCATTAGACCCTCCTAACACCCAGGCATTTATGCGTGGGCTAGTCTGACAAGAACGTAAATGTTTTGGAAGATGGTGAAGAAGGACCAAGCCAAATGTACCAGCATCTGTGATTCCTCTGTGCCGTGTAACTATTAGATATTCAGGCTGGACAAGTGGCATTAACTGCTCCTCTATGCCTTGGAGGTGCTTGCCTGCCCTGCCACTAGTATTTTGTCAGAGTTGATTTTTAGGACAGTTTGAGGTGTAATAACTGGTAGGTGCATCCACCTGTCAACTGAAAATGCTACAAATATAAACAAAATAAAAGGCGGTCTAATGGAGCACTAAGAAGGAGAGGATTACTAATCTTATATTAAAGCATCCAAACCTTTATTAAGATGTCCCCTATACGCCATAGACTGTCTATAGGGCGGAGTTAGCCAGAGTGTGCAGTCACTAGAAGAATTGTGAAGTCATCTCAGTGCTTAGTGAGCTAAAACTAGTTATCGGAGTCGTGCTAGGCCCGACACCAGTGCACCGCCAGAGCCAGTGTGAGGGTCCAGAGAGAGAGGGCAGAGGTGAAGAACACTACAGAGGGGACAGAGGAGCCATACCGACTCACCCCAGGAGAACACCGGTCACTGGAGACTGAGTTTGCAACAGAGAAAGAGATCAGCCCAGCAGAGAATCCAGTACACCGTGGAGGCTTAGCTTCCCGGATGCCCGCAGCACCCACATTTGAGACCCAGGAACCGCAGGAGAGATAGCGGTATCCAAAGAGAGAGTCCTCAGTGCAGCAACACGGGTGTGGAGAAACACAATCCTCACATGTTAATTGGCTAACAGCTGCCTAACATGCGGGGCAGGGGCTCGAGCATGAAAGATACTCGATCAGGTAACAAGCGTACCTGAGCATCTTGATGCTCAATTGAGTATCAAGCAGTGGTGAGCATGCTCGCTCGCCACTACTTAAAAGCAATATCAATTATTCTAGATGTACGTATGTGGAGCCCCTGAATCCAGGAGGCCACAAAGGGAACTGCAGCCAGGCAGGTAGGACATTATTGCACACCAACACCCTCACAACCCACACAACCCACGTGTCAGAAGGAGGTAACATCCAGCCCTGAGGTTAGAACTCTATGAGATAGGAGGGATGGTGGATTCAGAGGAGTGGGTTGGGCACACCAGAGGTCAGGTGACTGATAGTATATAGTGAGGGGGAGGAGTGAAGGAAGTTAGTAGGCCGGAGTGAGCCGAGATGCAAAGACCAAAGAGTAGGCCCAGGGTTCCGAGCTGAAAAGACTGAAGGACAATCACACGTCTGTGAGTGCAAGGCTAGGAGCGCAGAATCCGTACTGAGCCAGTGTGAGCCAGAGGGGAGAGAAAGCCCATCCGACGCTGATGCCACCAGGAGTGTGACAGAACAGAGAGGGACGGTGGAACCCGTGCCCTAGACAGCAGCTAAAGCCACTGACTGCAGGCAGAGAAGTCCCTCCTATGATACCGAGAGGAACAGAGAGAAGGAGCCTGGTAGAGCCTCGTGCTGAGGACTGCTGGAGGCTGAGCTGAGTAGAGTGTCGGCTCTAAATAGGACCGCAGTTTACCCGGAATCCCCAAACAACACGACGGGGGACTACAGCTCCACGTTAGGGTCCCCAACCCAAAGGACAGGCAGCTCAGTGACAACCAGGAGGGCCCACCAGGGGTCCTAGTCACCGCCATACTGTCCAGCGTAACACACACTACCTGTACAGACGGAGACCGTAAACAGCCCGGAAAGGACACTACAGACTGTGTGAGGGGTCACAGAGAGAGGCCTGGCTGCAGGGAGCAAAGAGAACCCGGAGGGGGAGAATGTGCCCGTGTACTTGAACTGTGTACTGAGAACTGTACTTAACCTTGTGAGAACTGCAAACTACCTGTGAACTGTTGGAACAACTAAGAGTAAAGCTTTGGAAAACCCTGGAACAGTTTCCCTTGTGTCTCTGCGTGCAAGCTATTCCCTCCATACAGGACACAGCCTGTCAGCACCAGCCAGGAGGAGAGATCCCTGCAGCCTGCAAAGTAAGTGTCCTGGACAATTCCACAACCCTTAACCCTTACTGCCCCGGAGATACAGTTCTTCCCACTGGAACTACACCATCTCCGCTGCCACTCCATCACTCCCGGAGGTTCTGCAGCAGCGGCGGCCCCCATCACTGGCCGCATCAAGTGGGTGGCGTCACAGTGACATTTCCCCTGTAAATATTCCCCTTTATTTGCCGAGCCAGGGACACGGTCCGGACCAAGCCACCCGTGACTTCCCCGGCACCGTCCGGTCCGGTACCGAGTACCCCCGTCCCGTGGGGCCCGACACGTACACTCATCTTGGAGAACTAACCACACATCTTCTATGGATGTTGGCTTGTCCAAATCCTTATGTCTCTTCATTTAATCCCAAACAGACTCGAATATAATTATCATAAGGTCTCCATGGTGCCATATCATCACTTCCAGGTCTCCTTGTTCTTCTTTATCCTGGAGGTATTTCTTAAATACATTAGCTGTTTGTTGGGTGATGATCTATTGTCCTGCTGCAGAAAATATTTGGAGGCAATTAGACAACTCCTTAATGGTATAATATGACGGATAAGTGTATGGCTGTGTTTTTCAGCGTTGAAGACATCAGATGAAATCCTGATTAAATTCACAACTCCATTTGATGAAATACAGCTCCAAACTTGGAACAAATAACCACTGGACATCACTGTTGTCTGCAGACACTTGTTATTGCACCACTGTTGAGGCCTTTGATGAACAAACTGTTTTCTTTTCCAGCCAAATGTTCTACATTTTGATCAATTGGGTGCTATTTTTCTACACTCTTGTTATGTTTTCATTTACAGTTGAGTTGCTCAGCCTTGCTTCCATGTCAAAGTATGATTTTTTTGGATGCTATTTTTCAATGAAAAACACTTTTAGCCAAACTTATCTTAACAGTGTAAATGACCAGAGGTTCGAATCAGATCCAGTGGGTCACAAACTGAGGCTAGGGTCACACTTTAAAATAGAATTGCGTTCACCGCATCCAGATCCGGATGCGGTGAACGCAATTGCGGTCCCACACATTTTTCAGCAAAAATGTGTGGAGGGAACCACAATGCGGTAACCGGATTGCTCAGGATGTGTAATCTTGAGCAATCCGGTTACCGTACAGTTTGCTCATCCCTGCTGCCAAAATCCAGCTCACACACCAGGAAGCACACTTCACCAGGGCTGGTCAGAATCTCTCCAGTATGGATGGCACAGCACTAGGGATGAGGAAATACTGAAGTAATCGGACTCGCAACGAGTAGGTCCCGGTACTCGGTACTCGTTGCGAGTATAGCAAGTCCGATTGAAATGTGGGTACTTTTGCAGTGAATCTATATATACACTGCTAAAGTACACTAAAAGTGAAGAAAAGTTGTTAAAAAATAAAAAAAAACATCATAGGCTAGGGTCACACTTTAAACCTGAATTGCGTTCGCCGCATCCAAATCCGGATGCAGTGAACGCAATTGTCTTCAGACATTCAGCAATCCGGGAACCGGATTGCTGAAGCCCAACCCGGTGACCGGATTGCTCAGGATGTGTAATCGTGAGCAATCCAGTTACCGGATAGTTTGCTCATCCCTGCTACCGGAGGGATGAGCAAACTGTTCCGCGTTTAGTAAAAGTATTTATTTAATTAATAAATGTTTGTACAATGTCTCTAGGGGGTGCCCAGTCCCCCTAGAGACGTTCCACCCACTCAGGTGGGCATATAATGCTGTAATGTGTTATGTACAGCAGCTGACTCCTGTCAGCTGTTGTACAGTTTTATGAATGAAAGCGCTGGGCTCCTCAGAGATGCGCGCATGCTATAGCTATTGGTATAGTATGTGCGCCGCTGTCTGAGGTCCAGCAGCCACTTACAGTAAGATCTATGGGCGGTGTGATTTTTCACGCAGGCTGCAGAGCAGGAGACGGAAACCGGATTGCTTGTGAAGCAATCCGGTTTTTATCATAGGCTCCTATGAGGAGTGTTTCCTGTTCCGGTTTTGAGCAGTCTCACTGCAGAAGGCTGTCTCATTTATCACAGGCAAGATATCCTTCTTAGTTTTCCAGCTACTCGCCACCTAGTGCACCCAGATACAGGTCTCTGTCTCAGCTCAGCAAAAAGTTCTCAATGCTCCAGAGTTGCACAGTTGTTCCAAGAACTGCCTTTGTTCCAAAGCAGTGACACAGTTCTTATCAGAGTCCAGTCTCTCCACTCTGCAGCCTGTGTCTCCTCACACAGCAGATCCCACTCCACACGCTGCCCTTACCCTCCAGTCTGCTCAGGACTGCAGATACAGAGTATCCTATCCAAGCCCCTGCTGGTTAGTTCAGGCAGGCAAAGCTCACTGGGTGTTCTCCTGATACTTCTAAAGTTCACACTCTTACAACAGTAGATGGGTCTAGTGACCTGCCCCAGGGCCGTGGGGTACTCTGTTCCGGGCGTTGGTTCATTGGGGATGTCACAGGGGCCTGTGCTCGGTCCCGTGGCCCTGGTGGTCGCTGAAAAGAGTCAGTAAAAATAATAAAAATAGTTTGTGACGCCACCTACAGTTCTGGTATGGTTACCAGAGTTACAGATGAGACCTCTAGGGTGATGGCAGGGCATCCAGATGGTTACGCTCCCCGTAGGTGGAGCGGAATCCCTGGGGCAGTTGTGGAAGAAAGGAGTTTCAGTAGCTTTTACACAGGGAGGCAGCTTACCACACAGCTCTGTCACCTGTCTCACAATGCAGCAGTGTATAGCTCTTCAGGCGAGGCAAATAAAGTATGTCACACCAGTCTGTAACTCTGATCAGGTTTACTTGCAGTACTTCAGGCAAATTGACAGATGTTACAGGCACTTGGGTCTTTCTGGCCTGGGTAGTCACCAGGGAACTGGTAAGATTCACTCAGGACCTTCGGTGGTATGCCTGCCATTCCATAACCAGTCCCTCACTGTGCTCTCTTCTCCTTTCTAACGTGTAGCGCCTTGAGCCAGCTGGAAAACCCTGGAACAGTTTCCCTTGTGTCTCTGCGTGCAAGCTATTCCCTCCAAGTATGTCACACCAGTCTGTAACTCTGATCAGGTTTACTTGCAGTACTTCAGGCAAATTGACAGATGTTACAGGCACTTGGGTCTTTCTGGCCTGGGTAGTCACCAGGGAACTGGTAAGATTCACTCAGGACCTTCGGTGGTATGCCTGCCATTCCATAACCAGTCCCTCACTGTGCTCTCTTCTCCTTTCTAACGTGTAGCGCCTTGGGCCAGCTGGAAAACCCTGGAACAGTTTCCCTTGTGTCTCTGCGTGCAAGCTATTCCCTCCATACAGGACACAGCCTGTCAGCACCAGCCAGGAGGAGAGATCCCTGCAGCCTGCAAAGTAAGTGTCCTGGACAATTCCACAACCCTTAACCCTTACTGCCCCGGGAGATACAGTTCTTCCCACTGGAACTACACCATCTCCGCTGCCACTCCATCACTCCCGGAGGTTCTGCAGCAGCGGCGGCCCCCATCACTGGCCGCATCAAGTGGGTGGCGTCACAGTGACATTTCCCCTGTAAATATTCCCCTTTATTTGCCGAGCCAGGGACACGGTCCCATAGATTTTCAGTGGAGGACTCTCCTTTAGGTTCCCCTGGCCCTAGTTCGGTGTACATTTTCGAGGGGTGTGGCAGGTCTTTGGCCGCAACTTCATGAAGAAGCGCAGGGCCTCCGGTTTAACGGCTCGGGGTTGAATTTCCCCTACTCGAGGGTGTTTATAAATGGGTGTTGTTGAGGGTCCCTTGTTCACCATCCCAATTCCCTTGGTCACGGGAATACCACACACTCTTATTTGGGTGCAGTACCCCTATATGGTGTCCCGACCAGTGGGCGCGCCACACTAGCGGGGTCCCAATGGCTCTTTGCACTGGCACAGAACCAATGTACTACTAGTCAATTACTGATTTCACTTTCCTTGGCCAAACACTCTGTCTATGGTTCTCCTCGTTGCCCATTTCTAGGATGCTTATACAAAAAAAGCTTAATAAGAACATCTAGAAAACCCAGTCTTCTTTGAACTCATCGTCTAGCAGAGACCCTGCTGTTGCAGTAGAAATACCTTGTATATTGCAATCGTGCTCAGTCTTCCCAGGTTGTATTACCTTTTACACAACTTTGATAAGGATTGTGCATGACCTGGGGCCCCAATAGGGAACACCCAGCAATGGCAAGCTATACACACATAATGTCCAGCTCAAAGAAAGGAAGGTTACGCCCTAATTTGCATTTACTGCAGAAAAAAACTTACAGAAAATAAAAACAAAATGGAGTGCAACGTGTGGAGTGCATGCTCACATAGGCCAAAAAACTGCAAAACCCAAGAAAAGGAGCAAATACCTTTAAATAATTTAATAAATTGCTATAGTGCATGAAACGAAAAATAGCAACAAAAATATGGTACTTGGTAACTAGAGATGAGTGATGTTCGATTCGAATTGTTTGCCAATCTCAAATTCGAGCTGTATTTGGCGGTGTTCAAGTCATTCGCCGAATTAGAACAATTTGCTTGAAATTCGGCATTTCTAGTATATGTTCGATAACGCTTCGATCCACAAAAGCTTAATGTTCCCAACCCTAAACCTAGCCCTAATACTGCAAATGAATGTTAATATCCAGTTTGTGTGTATATTGTGCAGGGGGGACTTGTATCACAGCTGCAGCAATAAGGTCGCGCTCTTTTATTTATTTTTTCCTAAACCATGTACAGCGGGGCGGTTCAGGCTGTTAGCCAATCATAGTGCCACACTGCAAAGTGCATTTTTTCACACAACTAATGTCATCATTGGCTGTGTCTGTCACATGTCCTAGCCCTATAGAACCCGGCCATCTTAAAGATCGCCACCATTTTGCTGCAGGGCCTCCCGGGGAGCTCGGGGCCCCCCCCCAGGGGGCGGGCCCGGTCTCAGCCGCGACCACTGTGACCGCGGTAGTTACGCCATAGGAGTAGCAATTAGGGATAGGGACTAGGGACTAGTAGTCTATCAGACCTTTTCAGGGCTACTTCATAGAAGCAGGGACTAGTTTTAATTGCAGCCCTTTTCAGGGCTAGGTTAGAGCAGTCTCTATTAGTTTTTGCAAGGCAGGTGTGTGTCAGTACTATGCAAGTCTTAGGGTGCGTGCACACGGTCCGGAGGAGCTGCATGTTGGACGCAGCTCCTCCGGACCTGAGGAAAGCTGCGGGTGGCCGCAGGGAGACCGCAGCCGCCCTGTACTCACCGTGTGCAGTGGGTGCAGAGCGGCTTCTCCCTGCAGTCACCCGTGGGAGCCACTTCCGACTCCACAGCATGAAATGAACATGCGGAGGAGGAGCAGAATGCCGGCAACCCGCACCACAGCTCCAAAGACGCTGCGTGCGAGTTACGCATAGTAAGGATGGTTATACAGCAATTGAAGAAAAAGGCAGCACTCACCGGTTTGTGCAGGGTGGTCTTTTAATCCAGGTTTTCAAGGATAGACAGGGTGCAGGGAGGTGACCACGGAGGGCCGATGGACAACGACGCCGTTTCGCAAACGATGTTGCTTCTATGGGTCCAGGTGTCATGCTGCCTTTTTCTTCAATTGCTGTATAAGGTTCTGCTGCACCGCCGGAGGGGAACCCGTCTCCAAGGGATGGTATCCCGAAACATGACAGTTGACACTGCTTAGTGCCCTGGAAACTTTTTTTGCTCCATAGTAAGGATGGGATTTCTTGAAATCCCATCCACTATGCTAGTACAGTACGACGCAGCGTTTTGGACGCAGCGCAAAGACGCTGCGTATCCTGATTGTGAGGATGCACCCTTATTCACAGCATCTGGCCACAGTAATATAGCTCTTTGAATCCATTAGGGCAGGTAGTGTAGCACTGCTGTGAAGAAAGCTACACCACCTGTCTTAATTAAGCATTATTTTTGCTGCAGCTAGTCCAGGCATTTTGTTTGGGCTAGTAGCAGACTAGCAGTGTCCCACAGCGGTGTAGCCCACTTGTGAGAGAAGCTACACCTTCAGTGTAGTTGATTCTACTAATTTTTTACTGCAACAAGCAAACCTGTCAGTTTTTGCTTAAAAGCAGTGTCCACTAAACCTTCACTGTAGGCCACGTTTAATACAACCAAATACAACTTGAGTGTAGTTCATTCTAATAATTTTTTACTGGAACAAGCAAACGTAATTTTTTGTGCCTAGTACCACTGTCTGGCCAATCAGCTCTGCTCGATTTCCATCAAAATATTTTTTGCCAACAGCTGCAAAGTTGTCAATTTGTTCACATACAAAATAAGTGGCACAAGGCCTGCTACTGGTGGAAGGGGAAATAGGCGTGGTGGAAAGGGAAAAACAGTTTGTGTCCGTGGGGTACGTGGGAAAGCAAGAGTAACATCTGCTGGAGAAAGGCCTGTTTCACATCTATGGCAGGTTTGCATTTTGCTTAATTTGTGTTTTTAGGCGTTTTTTACCGCTAAAGATGGCAGCTACCTGCCTGTTAGTGCTTAGGGACATTTTTTTTTATAAATCCTGGATAACACCTAGATGTCAAGTGATGTAACTGTGATAAAGATTGAGCAGGACCCAGGACTGAAACAAAGTCTGTGTGATGATGCCATATACCAATCATACTATCTGACATTACCCATTGTGCTGTATAATCAAGAACAGTGATGTGAAATAATAATGAGCTGGCCAAATAATAACGCTAGTTTCTAGGTCATGCCATTCCATTATTGGGTCATATGTGTTAATCCTGTTTTGTCAAATAAGGTTCAGGGTCGATATATTTGAATGTTGAACATTGTGCCACATGAAAGCAAAATAACTGTGAGGGTGTTTTCCCATCTAAGGTTGGTGTGCATTTTGCCTAATTTGCGTTTCTAGACGTTTTTACCGCTAAAATCGCAAAACACATGCATTTTTGCCATTGCTGCCCAAACGTCGGTTAAGACGTTTTGTGCTGCATTGGCAAAAACGCGTGCGTTTTGCGTTTTTGAAAACGCTCATGCGTTTTTGCATGCGGTTTTACATCAGTTTCCATTCAAATCAATGGGGCCAAAACGCTAGCGTTTTTATGCATTTTTAGCAGTAAAAATGCCTAGAAATGCAAAGTAAGCAAAATGCACACCAACCTTAGATTTGAAAACACCCTTAGGGCCCTTTCACATCAGCGTTTTTTTCAAATCGCGGCAGATGCGGTGAAAAAAACGCATCTGCCGCGATTACCGCATACCGGCTGCACTTGCGGCGCGGTTGCGGCGCGGTTGCGGTAAACGCCATACTATGTATAGGCGGACTTGCGGCAGGTGCGGCAAGTGCGGTTTTGGCACTTGCGTCAGGTGCGGCCGCGAAAAAAAACGCAGCTGACAGTATTTTTTTTCGCGGCCGCACCTGCCGGAAGTCCGCCTATACATAGTATGGCGTTTACCGCAACCACGCCGCAAGTGCAGCCGGTATGCGGCATATGCGTTTTTTTCACCGCATCTGCCGCGAATTTCAAAAAACGCTGATGTGAAAGGGCCCTTACTCATTTTTTGTGTTTCAAACCACACCATACATTCTCTGATGGATGTTAGTGAAACAGGATATTCACATGTACTTTTCAAGGCTGATAAACCATTTCTGGATAGGGTCACACTTGGAAGTGCAATTGTGGTTACCGCATCCACATCCAGATGCGGTAATCCCAATTGCATTCACACACAATTTGGACACATTTTGCGTCCCTATGCCGGAATCCGGAAACCGGATTGCTCTGAATGTGCAATCCGGTCGCCGGATACTTTGCTCATCCCTGCTGCCGCAGGGATGAACGAAGGATTAATGTTGTGAAAAGATGTGGGCAACATGTCTCTAGGGGGTGCCCACCCCCCTAGAGACATGCTGTCCACAGAGGATGGCATGTCAGGGGTTAATTCTATAATTAACTCCTTCGCCGCTATTGTCGGCTTTTTAATAACTTTTACATTGACAGCCGCCGGCTCCTGCATCAGGACCAGTACACTACGCAATTTGCTTAAGCATTTTACAGAACAGCATCCTCAATGAGGAGCTGTCTGTGGTGCTTACGCAAATTGCCCCTAGAGACATGTTGCCCACATGGATTATTAATAGTTAACTCTTTCATCATCCCTGCGGTAGCAGGGATAAACAAAGCCGCCGGCTGCAGCAGGCATTCACATATGCCTTGCGGCAGCCGCATGGGCTCCCTTAGGAGCCTATTATAGGAATTCTGCTGCGGCAGAGATACCGCTCTGAAAAACGTTGCCTGCATGATTTTTCACGCAGGCAACGAAACCGGAGCCGGTAACGGGGTTGCATGTACTGCAATCCGTTTACTATAATGGGCTCCTATGGGCTGCGGTTTCTGATCCGGTTTTGAGCACTTTTACTGCTCAAAACCGGATCAGGATCCGCAGTGCCCTGCCGCAAATGTGACACTAGCCTCTGTCTCAATATTTCTGACAGCTGAGCTTTATTGCAGGGTTTCATTGATGACTTTTCTTTGTTGGACTGTGTAGATTCTGTTGGACACTCAGCTCAGGAACAAAGTTAGAAATAATGTGCAGAACTCATATATGTTTCAGAACAACCAATTGACCATTTTCATTGACTGATGCAGGTAATAACTTTCAGTCTGTGCAAACAAAGCATGCGATCAATATTGAGTATGTTCTTATTAATGGCATTTTGTCCTAGGCAGCGGCTGTGATTGCTTTGTAATCGTAAAACTGAAGAAGTACTGACTTTTTGCATTTTAAAATGATATTTCAAAAACACAAACAAAACCAAAACACCCATGATTTTAGAAGAAAGACAAAACAATTAGACAAGTGCATGTCAGATCTGTTTAAAAGGTTTCCTATAAAGAAAGTAGTCCTTTAGCCATGACAATAGATGGAAACAGAACATTTTTAATAGCATATGGATACTTAAAGTGAGCCTGTCACCCCCCTGGGGCTTTTTAAACGAAAAATGCCACCTTCAGTAGTGCCCATGCTGCATTCTGTGAAGGTGGCTATGTGGCACCCCTGCGGACTGATCGCCACATTGATGATGCACCTACTCCACAGGTGTGGTATCACCGCTCTTAGGTGAGAGAGGTCGCAAACCTGACACACATAACTTACACCCAGACCCCATCTGCTGGCTGGAGGAGGGACTCGGTACAGGGGGTGGGATGGAAGTCAGAGAGAGAGGAGAAAGAAGAGAGTAGGAGAGTGTCAAGGAAGGACATGCGGAGAGGGAGTCCTAGGGGGCATGGGAGTGGAAGATCCACCCGTGGGGCCCCGAATCCAGACCCCATCTGAGTCAAGTGGAAGGACTGGTTGCAAGAGGGGACCGACCCCGATCTGGTGGGAACGCTCCAAGGTTCCACCTGGAAACTGGAGGCTGCTGCATCTGCATGAGCAGAGGCTACCTTCCATGGAAAATCCACAGGACGGTGACTAGAACTAGGGTCAAGGGACGTATTGCCCATCGCCCGACAAGGCATGCAGCCATCAGCTTGTGACCCTGTACACAAAGTCGCAGGGCAGGAGAGGAGAGTAATCCAGCGCAGGGAATGGGCAACCTGGAAAGGCTTACGAAGGGTGTCTCGGTGCGATCCTGACCGCCTGGGAGCTGACCTGGCCGCGCCCTGGAAGAGCACAACACCCGGCTGGGTTGCCTTTGCCTGATCAGTTAGTAAAGAGTTAAAAGAACTGCATGAACTGTGTCCTGCTGCCTCCTACACCGCTACAACCCTGTCCCTGCTATTGATTCTAACATCAGCCCTGGGGCTCCGCTCCACCTGTGGGGAGCGATACCATCCTGGCTGTGCACCATCTCCTCGAGAGGCCTAAACCAGCAGCTTCAGACATCCCTGGCTGAATACCACAGGTGGCGTCACAAAAAGACTACTAAACTTCCCTGTAAATAACTCCTTCACTGCATGGCCAGGGCCACAGGAGCTGGGTCACAGTCACAGTGACCTCCCAAAGAACCATCAGGCCCAGCTACCGAGTACCCCCGACCCTTGCGGCCATTGCAATTGACGTCATGAACAGAATTTTGACCCCCGGTAACACCAGGTCCTGTGTGCCGTGGACTGTGCCATGGACTGTGCTTAAAGACTGTATAATGGCGGCTGCCATATGCTGATGCCATGTGCTGGCCAGGAGACAAGTCACAGCCTCCCATCATGAGATGGGCTAGCCAGCGACACCAAAAACTGTGCCCACCACCTGTACCAATGGTGAGCCAAGGAGGCTTGCCTGTCAGTGCAGCCGCTCCACCCCCTGGTGTGGCCGACAGCACAGGAAGCAATGGCCGCCCATGAAAGGCTGGAGAGAGGAGAACCAGCATGGAGCACACAGAGGAAGGATCCTCCACGTGGGGTTGTAGACCGGCGATGGAGAGAACCATCTGGCAGATAGCGTTGGGGAATCCAGAGAGAAAGGCTTTGGCACCCGGGGTCGAGGAGATGGGTTTCCCTGGTGACCTATGGATGAATCCTTAGCCATACCAGCTCATGGACCCAGACGTCCTGAAAGCGGAGGTCGAGGAGTTGAGCCGTCAACTCCTCAGACTGCAGACTGTCGAATTCCACAAATGGCAGAAGGCTTTAATGAAGAAAGTAGTCGGACTGACGACGGCGCAACATCAGCCACTGTGAGCCTTGGAGGAGACCATCACCGGAGCAGCGACTGCCATAGCAACAGGTAATGCTATTGCTACAGCTACTACTGACACTTTAATAAGGCCTCTGAATCCTCCTCCAGTCCCTAGCCCCGGCTGAACGCCCAAGGCCTTAGTTGGGAGAAAAGCATGGTCCTGGGAGATAGATTACCAGCCCTGTTGGAACCCGAACTTACATCCGAAGCTGGAGGGGTCCAGTCAGGGGTGATGTACTTCCAGTGGGTACGGCCAGGAGGAAACTTAATGGAATTCACCAGAGAGGCTGAGGAGGAACACTACTTGTAGAGGAGGCTGAGGAGTAGAGGTATCAGGCTAGATGGAGGGTCCATGAGGACGCGAACCCGAAAGTCAAGGGTAAAGCCTGAAAGGCCCCGGTCCCAGATCAGTGTGAACGTAAAAGAGGCTCGGTCGTGACCTTTGATTGTTATAAAGGGTGGGGTTTTATAAAAGAGCCCCACATGATTAACGAGATCTTCATGAACAGTAAGGATGTTGAGTCTCACTTGCCCCGAGGGTCTCCTGGACACGACCTATATCCCGAAGAATGGGTGTAGTACAGCAGACATGTGGGCCATCGGGGGTGGTACGCCCTTAGTGTAAAGAAAATGTTACCGGAGGTACAAGCGCCTAAACTTGAGGCATCGGCAACAGCTTCAAAAGCTGGCCCCGTGCGGACCAGCTGGGGATCCTGTCACCTCCAAAACGCCTCCTAAGCTACCAAAACATGTCCCTGCAGCTTCCTATCACTAATCTCACACTCCTTTTGTCTCCTAAAAGCATCCTGTGAGAGTGCATAAAAACGTTTTAATACTCACTCATTAGTGATTATAATTAGCAGGGGCTATATTCTTTAACCCTTAGGGGTTGAGTTGGGGTTGAGGGGAAATTTAAGGGGAAATTTTAACCCCCCAAAAAATCCATATTTAATGTTTGTGTGTATGTACAGTATGTGTGTCCACTATATGCCCATATATAGTAATGCCCATATAGTATATGGAAATATCACACATATATGGTAATAGGACTGTGTCCCTCATATGATGGGAAAATGCCCCAAGCAGGAAATGCTAGCATACTGCAGGAGGTCGCACGCAGCCCCCATTATGTGTGGGTTGGGGGGGGCATTTTTTGGGAGGGAACGAGGTGGGTTTTGGGCATTTTCAGGGCGGTAGAGGGACGAGTTTGTGTGGGGGTGCAGATCTGAGGGGACAGGTTTGGGGATGTGGGTTTGGAAGTGGGTGCGGAATTAGGGTGGGCATATTTTTGGGAGAGTGGGATTTTTTTGGGCTGGTAGGGCTGCGGGTTTAGGGGGTTTGGATTTTGAGGGGCATGGGTGTGGGTTTAAGGAGAGCAATGGGGTAGGTTTGGGGGGAAAGGAAATTTTGGGGTGGGTGCACAGGGGCGAGGGGTATGTGGTTCCCCACTGGTCAGTGCACCACAGTAGGGGTACTGCATCCAAGTCAGTGTGTGTGGTATCCCAGTTATTGGAAAATGTGAAGTTAAACTGAGGCTCTCATCCCAGCATCCCTACACCTAGAGCTAGGGGACCAATTGGCCAACCCATCACCAGGGTAACCAGTCCTGGTGGGAGGAGCATAGGATAGTGAAAAGCGGGAAAAACAGTAGAGTCTAGAAAAAGGAGAAGTGAAGAGCGAGTCCTAGAGGGAAGTCGCAGAGAGGGCGCCTAAAAAGAACAGCAGCCCAGACAGAAGGAGGGTGCCCGAGGGTGTCGGTGGACACCCGGCACCAGATCGTACTATTATCCGGTCTGGGGGGATCCTAGTCCCAAACCGGGGAACCGGCTAGGAGCGCAGTACAGACGAGTCCAACCCTGAGCTGCCAACACCGGTGGGTTGCAGGTCTGTCAAGCAACCCCCAACCTTGTCCACGAAGCTCAGCCCCACCAGGATCTCCAAACTGGGTTGAGCCCCTTAGAGACAAGGGTATCTTTATTACACCCAACGAGCCTGGTAGGAAGAGGGTTTGTGCAGGGCAGCACACGGATAGAAAGGAGAGCGCAAAAAAATACACAGAGGGTCTGAAGGTAAAGTGGAAGAAACATCCAAGTAAGCCTTGGGGAGGCATTGCATCCTTCGGTGACTACCCAGCCAGCTGCCCGCATCTGTGTGACTATACTGAGAACAGCTGTAACAAGTAAACACCCATACAGAGCAAGCAAGTCTCTAGTGTCTCCTTCTCATTAAGTTTTAGGACAGCTACTGATCACGATAAGCACTGTGACAGCAAGTGTTACCACATCCTGCCCTGGGGACCCTGCGGGGAGCGACAACATCTGGCTGCCTACCCACCGTCCTCAGAGGTGCCATCACCAGGAACCACAGGTGGTGTCACAAGACTTTACTCTTTTATTTTATTTTTATTCCCCATCTTTTTAACAACCACCAGGGCCACGGGCCCGGGCAGGCCACCAGTGACATCCCCTTACAGCAACCGCCCGGGTACCGAGTCCCCATGGTCTTGGGGCGGGTCAGGTAGGCTTAAGGGAAGTGGGGGCAGGTGGGGCAAGTTTGGGTGAAGGGGCATGTGTGGGGGACAGTGTGGTGGGGGCAGTTTTGATGCGTAAAGTGGACATACATACACACACACATACACTCAGCTTATAACAAAGAACGATGCCCAGGCAACGCTGGCCTGTACAGCTAGTACAGAATAAATGGCAGTCTCCATTGTCGCTCAACTTTAAAGAAAGACTAAGATGGCAGCGATGGAGTTCTTCAGCTGGCCCCTAGCTGACATAGTAACCCATTAGCAAACCATGATTGCATCATGGGGAGCTGATGGGGGACAGTACACGCGACCATTGGCATGTGTTCTATTTAAATGCCGCCGTCAGAGATTGACCTCACTCCAGGCCCAGCTGTTAGAGACAGATGTGGCTATTTAAAGGAAACCTGTCATTTAAAAAACTCAATCTGCAGGTATAGGATTAATCTGCAGGTCAATAGCGTTCTCACGCTGTTCAGTGGCTGCATTGAGAGCGTTACTGCCAGGAGAAAATTACCTTTATTCTTCATGGAAGTCTTGTGTTTTCAGTCATTGGGGGGCGGCTGGCACGATTTCAGTCACTGCTCAGAGCATAATGAGCGATGGATGTAACCATGCCCATGACAGTGACTGACAGCATACAATACCAAGCTGGCTGTCATGTAGTGCCGAGGTCATGGTTACAGCCACCCCTTATTATGCAATGACTGGTGACTAAAACCTCTCTGGCCACGCCCTAATAACTGAAAGCCTGAGGATGCCACGGGGAATAAAGTTATTTCCTAACTGGTGTCAGAATGCTATTAACCTGTAGATTAACCCCATATCTGCAGGTTAATATTGTTTTTTTTTCCTAACAGGTTCCATTTAAGATAGCCGGTATATCTGCCACGTGTGGAGAGAGCTCACGCGATCAACCCCATAATTATGTATAGTTACATGATATCGCCTTAAAGGGTTAAACATAACCAAGTTTTCTAAAGTTTGCTGACAAATTTATTTAGTATTTTTGCCAGGCCTCTTGTGGAAGATGCATTGAGTTGTGCATAACGCGCGGACATGCTTACTCATCTTAGTGCATTCATACTCATTACTTGAAATCCTAATGCAAAATATAAAATCGCCATATTGCCTTTAATTCTAATTTATTTCTAATCTAATCCTTTCTCTATTTCTTCTGTATCTGATGAGAGTTTGACCTAATTAGCTCAGTCTTTACCTCAGCCACAACCCCGGTATCTGTCATCTAATGTACATCTGCCTGGATTCACTGCCGCCTACAGAATAAACACAGTCCACACAACTGCGCAAATGAGTCTGAATGTCACTTACTCAAGTTTTACAGCTCCGTGAACATTGACCATACATCACCGCCAATAAAGGAATCGTAAAACACACCACTTACTACACACTACACAATGTATGCTAAAAATAATGTATTTAAATGATCATGATTGTAAATATAATTACTGCACATGGATTATCAAGCAAGAGATAATGACAGACCATATTGTAACTCGGTAAACAAATGAGAAGATTGCACTAAACTCGAAATAATCAAGGCTAATGGTAACCTGATCACCAATTCACTCAAACACATTAGCATCCAATGAGATGAGGGTAAAATATGTGATTATGTGTCTGAAGAACAATGATCATGTGGTAAAGATAGATAAAAGACGATTCTTTACATTGTTTCTACTCTAAACATTCCTAACTTTTGACTATATCTTATATTTTAAAAAGTTACCATTTTTAGATGAGACTCTGAGAGTCCTCGGTGGTTGATGCCTTTTAATGGCTAACTGAAAAGATGGTGAGTGAAGCAAGCTTTCGGGACACTATGGCCCCTTCATCAGGCTGATAATGACACAAATTCTAAAGACACATACATATATACATAAGCAGGGTGAGGTAATGCAGTAAATACGACAGATGACGTAAAGAAGAGTTAGGCTTGGGAGGGGGAGAGGAGATGGGGAGGTAAAATAAAAATTCTGAGATAAGAAGAACAGATAGAACAATAATACAAGGATTACTTGTCTGTGGAGACCTGAAAACTCCTCAGTGAGAAATCTATAAATCCATGCGAGTCAGTTCACGTAAGGCCGGCTTCATACCACGTTTTTCGTGTATCAGGTTAGCCCCAGATAGTACAGAACAAATATGCCCACCGGTCCTGTTTTCTGCTGGAATCGGCAGATGGCAGGGTTGAGGAGCTGTCCCTGCTGAAATTTCAAAATCGCAGCTAGCGGGAGCTACCTGTGCTCTTGACATCTCAGCGGGGAGTTTACCAGGGTGCTGAAGTTTAGTACCAGCCGTCGCTGAGCCTCAGCACCCGGTGTCCTGGAGCCAGACCGATATTATGTCAGGTCCAGCGCGATCTCGCACCATACACTCCATTGTTAAGGGGCGCCGCTGCAGGGAGGATCCGACTTGTGCAGATTTTTCCCTGGACACAAAAACGCTGCAAGCTGCATTTTTGTGTCCGGGAGAAAAATCCGAATTGTCCCGAACAGATGGGAATCGGATGGCAAATAGCTGCCATCCGGCCCCATCTGGCCCCATAGGAGGAATACTATGAGCTGAAATCTGATCCCGGGCTGTCCAGTTCACACCGGACAGCCCCGGATCAGCAAAACCGAGGTGTGAAGCCGTCCTTAGAAGTGTTATTTTTATATTGAGTTACTTTCACATCCTTTAACCTAATTTTTGTTCTTCAGAGGTACAGGTGCATCTCAATGAATTAGAATATCATGCAAAAAGTTATATTTTTTCAGTAAATCAATACAAAAAGTGAAACACATATACAGTATTATATAGAATCATTACAAACAGTGATGTATTACAAGTGTTTACTTCTGTATATGTTGATGATTATGGCTTACAGCCAATGAAAACCCAAAGTTTTTCATTACTGAATTTCTGAAATAAATCAACTTTTTTGATCATATTTTAATTCATTGAGATGCACCTGTATATATCTGGTAAAAAATTGATGAAAACTATTATAACACTGATCAGTCCTGTAACTTGAATCTCATGGGCCCCAATGCGAAAGCTTCAACAGGGCCCTCAGGTATTGCAAATCTTTAATAGTATTAGTCTTTTTCTACAGGCTAAAGGGACATTTTGGGGCCCCCTAGGCGTTCCTGACACTGATACCTAGTGTATGTATAGCCAAATTACAGTAATAATGCTGCCGTTTATGAACAGCAATATTATACACTTGTACATAGGGGGCAGTATTAAGGTACTACTATAACACTTCCCATATCTACAAAAATAAGCTACTAGAATTCTGCTACTGCCCCTTATGTGTTGCTCACTTGTCATGGTTCAGGCACTGACTCTTGTTTCTTTTTACTAGGAGTAATTCCCTTTGTGCAGTCCAGGTGCAGTCCATGCTGTGTTACTGTGCTACCCTGAGAACCTGTTTGATGTCATCACCAAGACCTTCTAAGGGCCGCTTTACACACACCAACGTCTGTGACCAACTTCTGAACAGATCTCTGGTTGCAGTGAAATCTTGGACACATTGTTACATTTGTACACAGCCACAAAATGGAGCAATGTGTCCATGATTTCACTGCAACCAGAGATCTGTTTAGAACTTGGACACAGAAGTTGGTGTGGGTAAAGTGGCCCGAAGGGCCACGTCACACACACAGATAATTGTGCAGAGATTGTTGGCAGATCTCTGGTTGCAGTGAAATCATGGACACATTGTTCCATTTTGTGGCTGTGTACAAATGGAGCAATGTGTCCATGATTTCACTGCAACCAGAGATCTGTGAACAATATCTGCAGAATTATCTGGGTGTGTGACGTAGCCCTAAGGCTGGGGTTCCACATAAGCCCTCAGTCCGTTTTTGGCTTCAGTTTTCTCATTTTTTTTTTCTAAGTCCAAAAACTGACAGAAAAACGGATTGGATGTAATAAACACCCTGTCCGTTTTTCTCTGGAGCTCCAAACATTGCCCTGTCCGTTTTTGAGTCAAAAACGTTGCTAGCAACGTTTTTGGCATCATTTAAAAAACGCATGCGTTTTCATGCGTTTTTTTAACATGGGGCCCTATGGGAAACGCATGCGTGAACGCATGCAAATGCGCACTTGCTTTTGCGCATGCGTTCGCGCATGCGTTTTTTTTAATGAAAAGTCCAAAAACGTTCAGGAGTGCAGGAGGCTCAAAAAGCACCCAGAAAAAAACGGATTGGTGATGAAAATCACTTCCAAAAACGGATTTCTATGTGTGACCTCAGCCTAAGACTGACTGAGACAGCTATATGATGTTTATGTAGCCAGGAAGCATAGCATTCAGTCACCACTTTTATTTCAGGAGTTTGCATCACTATTCACTTCACCCAAACTTCTAATCATCTCTTCAGCAAACTCTTGCTTGTTTATCTCCTATGTGCATTTACTATTTAGCTCAGATTTGTGGTTAATCAATTAAGAATAATAAACTCTTCTCTGCTAATACTGGGCCTGTTTACAAATGATGCTGTAATTTTCTCTGCAAGTATCAGGTGTAACTGTTCTACTGCTGTTAACCATTTGTCTAATGTATTCATATGTATCTGCCATTGACCATATGTCTGCTGCTAACATACAATTCTGCCATTAAGCTTTTTTTCTGTTGCATGTCCCTGGACTGACTATAAATCTTCAGAACTTGGGAATATACACTCCTTGTTACCTTTCTTCTCCTTATTTCAGCTCCAATTGTCTGCCTCCTGTCCTTCCTTCCACACTTCATTGGCCCTCTCTTATGCATATGACATATAGACAGGCATAAGTCCTGCTCCACTGTCACCCTGACCTATGGCTTAACAAAAAGAATATAACTACTTTAATACTGAATAAAAAAGCCAAGAAGCCAACACTGTCTATGGTTAGCTCACAATACAAAAGGTGCATGTGCACATATTAATTTCTAACTGTACTTTAAACTGAGACATTTAGCAAACAATTGATCAGTTCTTTGAGCTACCCCTCCACGTCACGGCATTCTCAGATGGGGCAGTCCTACTCTACGTTTTTTATATTCGCTGTGCCATTACGGCCTCCTGAATTCATTAAAAGCAGAACCATATTAAATGCACACGTACCTGAAGCATTTCTGAACTACTCCCATGGCGCCAGTTCTACCCTCATCCAAGGTTGCTGGTCTGGCAGTGTGGGGGTCAGATCTGATAATGTCCGGACCTGGTCTGCCTTTAAATATTAAATATTGAACACATCACCAATTTTCTGAATAAATATATTTACAAAGGTGCTATTGACATGAATTTATCAGTAAATGTTGGTAACAATGCATTGCAGAGTTCAGAGTACAGATTATTCCTTCATCAACACCATAATAATGTGATTTGTGCTGATCTCCAAGTGTCAGAATCTTGGTGAAGTGATCAATACTTATTTCACCCACTGTGTTTCAGGCACAGCAGGAACATATTACCTCTGACAGTGACACTGTCAGTTTGAGTCAGTTTTCTGCTCAAAATGGTCTGCCAGGAGATGTAAAAACTATGATTTTTCTTAAGCAATTTGTAATTAAAAACTTTGTGTGCTGTATACTGGGTTTTTAAATGGGTTTTTGGCTACTGCAGGTTTACCAGCTTTTTCTACAGTAAGGTCACACTGACATAATAAGGCTCTGTTTGTGTAAGACCCCCTTCACACCTCCATGTCTCCGGGACGCGTGATTGTGATGGGGTATGCGACAGAGCAGGAAGGTACACCAGGCCGATGATCAATCCCACAGAACTTTATTGGGGCCGGGAAACTGGAACAACACAAATGAAAGTAATTCTGCCGAGTCCACAATGAGTCCACAACAGCAAAACAAGTCCGGGGGCACCACCCGGCAATCCTGACGCCAGAGTAATGTAAGAAATAGTTCAGATAGAGTCCAATGGATCCTACCGATGAAGGGCACCGCACAATCCCACGGCCACCAAGATCTTGCCTCAGCTAAGATCTCAGCTTGTTCCACCTCAGCACTCAACTAACTGACCCTGAAACATGAGTGTATCGTCCTGTGCCTGTGGATCCACCCCTCTGGAGGGGAAAGTGTTCACACCCACATTCGAGTATGTGGCTACATGGAGAAGTCTACGGAGAAATTTCTAGAAACCTCCTAGCTCCATTCGGTCTCTTACAGGTTTGTTTATTGGAGTCACCTCCGGCTTAGAGGAACAAATACACAATCTGCCACCAAATGTAGTACATGGGGGATGGAAAAGTTTGTTACACCATCAGCACAGGCGGGGGAGGGAGATAGGTTACATTACAATACATTAAATTGCATAAGATGCATGAATACAGGACAGAGAAAGGTATACACCATTACAGTGATGTCCATTTTAACACCTACTGGAGACACAGTCTCACATATGCTACTGTAATTCAACACAATAGTGATCTTCACACCTCAGTGTTTTGATAAGGACCATGTGTCCTTGTAAGTCCATGTAATTCTCATGTACAAAAGTCAGTTTTTTATCGCACGGATGTCACACGTACCACACACAGATGTGATCTATGTGACATCTGTGTGACACATACCGGAAAAAACCTCAAATGAATGTTTTGTTACGTGTAAAAGATTTTCAAAAATGGATAAAGGATAAATGATAGAAAAATAGAGAGATAGATTGATTGAAATCTATCTATCTCTCTATCTATTCTAACAGCTATATTATGTCCAACCCCCCTACATATTCTAATCTTGCACCCTTTTGTGCCTTCCATATGGTACTAAAGGGTGTTTAGCTTTGTAATTTGCTTCAAAATAAATATTAAATAAATTTTTAAAAATGACGTGTGGTCCCCCCTATTTTTGATAGTCACTTAGGGTAAAGCAGACACCTGCAGCCTTCAGACCATAGCTGGCAGATTTTCCCACAATATTTTTTGTAATTATTAATTTAGAAATAAAAATACAGTTTTTAAAAAAAAATGTAGGTTCCCCACCAATTTGGATTATCAACTAAGGTGAACCTGACAGCTGGGGTCTGGTATTCTCAGTGTGGGAATGGAAGGGACATGGTTTTTGATCCCTTTCCAGCCTAAAATAGAAGGTCTCAGCCACCCCAGAAATTATGCCTCAATTAGATTCGCCAGTCCTGACTCTTCACCCTGGCTCTTCCCGCTGCCCTGGTGCGTTGGTAAACAGGGTAATGGTATTTGGGGTTGATGCCAGCTGTGTAATATTAACTAGCATCAAGGCCAGGGATTAGTAATGTTGAGGCGTCTATCAGATAGTCCACATTACTAATCCAGTCAGTAATAACAGAAATAAACACAAGAATATTTTATTTGGAAAAACACTACCCGAGACATTCTCTGTTTCACAAATTAATTTAAAAAAATACCCTCCTACAAACAAACTAAAATTCTGCAGTCATCCAGGGATTCTGACGTAGTCTACCGAATCCGATGTAGTCCACAAAAGCGAACCTGCAAGACATGAAAAGAGAGAATTAGAAAAGTATTAAAGCATGTTTTGATAGACTTTTTTTATTCACATTAATAACAAATGCTTAGTTCTCTTATTAGTCCACCCTGAGCCTTATGAATGATTTTGTTATGTGTGATCTCACAGCAAATCCTTGTTTATTCTGCTGCAAAATCAACAGATTTTAAAATGCAAATTTTGCCTTGGGATTCACAGTACATGTCTTCCCATAAAATGAAAAAATTTGAAATATTGTCACATTTTAAAAACAAACCCCTCCACATTCATTGGTATTTGCACTGCAATCGTGAAGGAAATTAATTCAGTTTTACCCTTTGATCTATATTTTTATAAATACCATATATAATCCTATATGTTTTCTCACTAAATGTTCTATCCTTGATAACATGAGACGCTGTTGCATCTACATGCAGGCATGAATGGACATGGACTTGGAAATCATTCAACAGATTGTCTCCTTAGAGACCAACACAAGGTTTTAATGGATGTGATGAGATTCATACCAGCCAGATCTCTGAATTGTGACCAAGGCACAGATGATGTTTGGTTGGAAGTTGCATGTTTTCTGAATTGGGTCAGTGGCATGGTGTGTAAACATAATTAGTGAACAGCTGAGTTATTAGCTGAGATTACTGTGGTCCAATAATGTCGAGATCTTAAGGGAAATATGCTGTTTGCTTCAAGAAAAAAGCATGACAGCAAAACAAATGAATAAACCACAAGTTTACAGTACGACCAGAATAAACATGGGCACTGCAGCCCCCTAGCAGCTCTTAATTTTGGATGGACTTCATACAATACAATATAGTCTGACAATGATAAATGGTATGTCTGTAGTATTAATTTTTATGGGGACAGCCTTGATTTGCCTTCTGCTTTGGAATCATGGATGACACAGGTTGTCTGTGATTAATGTATATTCTCTCTTAGGCTTGAAGATATATAAGTGTACAGAGGCTTCTCTGCCACAGCCAACAACTTTGTGATGTTACGAGCAGTGATGGGCGAACCCCCCGATGCTCAGGATCGCCTGCTTCACCTGGACCTTTTCATAAAGCCGAGTTCGGGGCTGGACGTAACTCGAACCCCGAGCTTTGACTTTACAGTTACAGGATGGAGTTGGGGACTGTAAAGCAAAGCATATAGTTAATAAAAATTATCAACATACTTACCGGGTCCTGTGGCGTGCATCCTGCCGTCCCATTGCTCCGGCCGCATCTACTTCCAGGGCCACTCATTAACCTCCGGGGATATTAACTGCACTGCTGAGAACTTGGCAGTTTTCGGCAGTGTTCGCAGTGACATCAGCGGTCTCCCGAGTTCATAGCTTAGCATTGACTTTTCACTGTCACTGTCAGTTTCTGCCTTCTTGTCACTCTGGACAGACGTTTGTCTGCTCAGAGCGATGAAGCAGAGCTGACATTGCTCTGCCTATGGACTACATTGGAGGTTTTTTTTTTGTAATTATAGATGGAGTCTCTAAATATATTTTTGTTTAGTTTGTAATAAAAAAAATTTCACTGTGTTGTGTTTTTTTTAATATTTACTAGAAATTCATGGTGGCCATGTCTAATGTGGCTTGACGCCATGAATTTCGGGCTTAGTAGCAGCTGAGAATATGAAGCTTGTATTAACCCCTTATTACCCAGCATGTCACCCCCCCACCGCGTGCTGCCTAGATACCCAGTGTTTACCATGGTTACCAGCCCTGTGAGGTCACTGATTGCTGGTTTCTCGCGGTCACACGCAGCGATGCGTGCTGACCAGCGGGAAACCAACGACCAAAAAATGACCCGAAGCACTTTGTAATGATCAGCGACCTCACAGCAGGGGCCTGATCGCTGCAAAGTGTCACACAGAACGACATCGCTGGAGAGATCGTTGTAACGTCACAGTTACAACAATCTCTCTAACGATATCGTTATGTGAGACAGGGCCTTAAGAAACTAGCTTCAGGATAACCACCCATAGAGTATAAGGCCCTTGAGAATACTCAAGACTAATTTGGCTATTTGTGTTTACAAGCCCTACAAGAATAATATAAGAAAAAAGGACCCACACCACATCAACCATCAGTGGGACTCCAGGACTACCATCATATTATCCACTGTTCAACTCTGCCCTCTTTTCTAATACTTGTATAGTGATATTTTATATTGTTTAACAAACTCTTCCTGATGTTAAAATAAACATCCCAAAAAAGGGATGCACCAAACAAGTTGTAATGCCTATCCTTATAAATAGATATAGCACTGAGCCTTATAACATTATTAGCAGCCATAATCAACCACTAGTTGGTAAACCTTTTTGACAATTGGCGGTCATTTAATATCTTGCTTACACAGGCAGACCAAGTAAATGATGCATACTAAACAATCTCTAGTAGGCGGCCGTCACACGCAACGATTTCTTGCCCGATATCGTTTAAGCGATCTCCTTTTTGATCGCTTAAGCGATATCGGGCAAGAAATTGTTGCATGTAATCAAGCGATTTGCGATGTGAAATCGCTTGATCGTGACATCGCTGATCTGAGCTCCGGTTCTCAGATCTAGTGATGAACGATTTCACGATCTCCTTCATCGTGGTGTATAACACCACGATGAACGATCTCCCAGCGGCAGAGCCTATGCTGGGAGATGGTTACTATGGTACACGTCGGGTAACTAAGCGACGCGCGGCGCCTAGTAACCCGATGTGTACCATAGTTACCAGCGAGATCACGGATCCACATCGCTGGTGAGTCTGTCTGTGTGACATCTCACCAGCGATGTGAGCGATATTGTAAGCGATTGCGCGTGCACGTGATCGCTTACAATATCGCTCTAGATATCTGTACGTGTGACGGCCGCCGTAGATGTTTAATTGATCGCTCAGTGTACACAGACTGCCATAGCTCGTGGCAGGACAATGTGTCGTCCGGACCGATGATTTATTAACACTACACAAAAGATCATTTTACTCAATGATTAAGTGTTTTACCTGCTCATTTGGTAATCTGCAGCTGATTATCTTGTGCACAATAATGAAGCTGTTGCCCCCAAAGAATGTTAGAAAGAATAGATAAGTCTTTCAAGCAATTGACCTTTCATTTTAACCAGCTATTTCCCTTCTCAGATCAATGATCACTCAAGATGCAGCAACAACTCTGGAGGTGAATAGAATAGCTATGGGCAAATCAACAATGAAGTCACTGGACAAAGTCTGCAAATCAAGAAGAATTTCCCTGGTGATGAAGACACGGCTCGTACATAGTCTGATCTTTTCTGTAGTAACATATGGTTGTAAAACATGGATGATAAATAAACAAGACTGAAGAGCAATCAATGCCTTCCAAATGTGGTGCTGGAGAAGGATGTTATCAACACCATGGATGGCAAGAAGAACAAACAAATCCATTTTGGAACAAACCAAGCCAGACATGTCACTGGAAGCAAGGATCATCACCAAGCTACGACTTGCCAACTTTGGACACATCATACTAGGAGAGCAATCACTAGAGAAGGACATTATGGTACGAAGAATAGAAGGAACAAGGTGAAGAGGAAGACTAGCAACCGAATGGCTTGACACTATAAATATAACAGCAGAGAAGATCCTGGTGGACCTATCTAGGCTCGCGCAGAACCGATCTTACTACAGAGTGTTCACTAAAAAGCCATGGCTTGTGATCGAGCTGAAGGTCGATAAAGAAATAATAAATAATTTCCTTATTTGATCAAAGCTTTATGTATATACAGTGGTACGCTGCAACACTAGTGGGTGCAGTATGTAAAACTTGTAGGATGAGGATACACTATAGAGTTATATGTAGTTCAAACTTAGTGAAAGAATGTCCCCCATCTTTGGATTTTAAGTATGGGGAATTGTGGATCTATGAAGATCAAAAACAATGCAGCCTTATAAATTATGTTAGCATTGGGATCATTTTTATCAATCCAGTTGCTTTCTTGGAAGAAAAAACTAAACTTATAATATGAGACACCTATGGTGCACGTTGAAGGCCACTTTACACACACTAACTTATCTGTCCAACTTTTGACCAACTTGCTGGTTGCAGTGAAATCATGGACACATAGTTCCATTTGTACACAGCCACAAAATGGAGCAATGTGTCCATGATTTCACTGCAACCAGTAAGTTGGTCAAAAGTTGGACAGATAAGTTGGTGTGTGTAAAGTGGCCCTGACAGTATTTAGTTAAACATGTCACAAATGTGTTATGGAGGGGGAGTCGGTGCCCTGCACCTCGGCAAGAGCTGGGACCTTTTTAATCAGTTAACCAAGAAACAATCCATGAAAAAATAATACACAAAGATACATTTGTACAACATTCTATTATTTTATGAATTAGGCATCATATAGTTTATTAGTCAGCATCAATGAGTCTTTGTTAAAGCAACACTGCAGGTAAAATTGATAAATGTTTGGATTGATTGACTATGTTCATATTAAAGGTGCACATACACTGGTGATTTTGGTGATCCTAAGAGGCTAACCTTTTCATTACAAGGATTAATAAGACAGGTGTGGTCCAAAACGAATATGTAAAAAATGTGACATACCGAGTTGGATTTATTTGCTCACTGTCAGGTGATGAAGTTTAACTGTTGAACTACAGACTTGCATCTCTTCTCCACAAGACCAGACCATGACTGAGATCCATCCCCATTTAACTTATGGCATTGCCATCCATAACTAGAATCTTCACTGGCCAACCATGAACAACAAGTCGTTGAGGAAAGTGAAGTCTGAAATCCCTAACATGTGGCCAGCTTAGGCTGTGTAAAAGTAACGATAACTGTAATTTAGCAGGATAATGCTGGATGTATCACATTTATAAAAGAAATGACAAGCTGAGCTGTGAGAAAGCTAAAGAAGATTACTTTTCCTAAAGAAGATAACATAATGTACACAATCTTCTACTTAAAAGATTATCGGATGAAAAAAAATAATTGGCAAAATGCCGTGGAGTATAACAGTAGTACAGGATAGACAGGGTCTTGGAATTGAACTACGAGAGATGATTGACTAAGCATTTGTACCCAACCCTGTAGGAGATTGGTGACATTGAAAGACCTGATGATTGGCTTGGACAGAAAAATTGAGAGTACCCTGCCAGTAATTTTAAGAATGTGAATAAGGACTGAAAAATCATCAATATCAAGAAAATAAATTTGCTCAGCAGAGATCTATGACGCTTGTATACTACAGTTTGCTTTAATTGTTGGAGCATTGCTAGTTATTTCTGAAGAAAGCTGATCTGTAACTGTCATGCATTGGTTTCGGGACTCAATCCAGGGACCTTCTGCTGAGCAGTTAGTGTCATTCCCTGCTGCACAACAAAATGGTTAATCTCTGTCCATCTGCTGATGGTTCTTTTATCTTTGCTTTTGTTTCTGTGCTTTGTTGCTAGCCAGGTTTGCTATTATCATTTATATTCACCTTGCACCACTCTTCTTTGCTGGCTATATTTCTAGGTGGATTTCAGCTAAGGAGTTCCATAAGGGATTTTAGCTTTTAGGCAGAGACCATATGATGACAGTCCACTACAAAGGCAGAGCTGCAGGTAAGGCAGCACCCCATGAAACTCCAAGATCCTTTACCCCTATACAGGGATTTGGAATTACAGTAGAGCCCAGGAGGTAGCTGCCTATAGGTGAGCAGCAGACTGGAGCAGGGAGATCACCAGGAAAGGATAAGAGTAGGAGGTCAGGGAATAGATCAAGATCCAAAAGTGTAGTCAGAAGGCAGTGTCAAAAACCGAGAGGGCAGCCAAAGTACAAAATCGTCAGGTGGTAGAAGATTAGAGATGACCGATGTTCGATTCAAAATGTTCGCCAATCTCAAATTCGAGTTGTTTTGGGTGGTGTTTGAGTCATTTGACGAATGCAAACAATTAGCTTCAAATTCAGCAGTTTGAGGTTATGTTCGATAACAGTTCGTTCACCAAAAGGACCCTATAAAGTGGTCTTGGGGCAGAGGAAAAGGCTGAAATGGGGGCATGATTGTTTTAAAAGCCGGCGGTAAAAAGCCGCCGGCTTTTAAACAATCATTCAGCCCGATCCACTGCCCCCCACAGCCTCCCATCCCGATCCTCCAGTCCCCCCAATGCCTCCCATCCCGATCCTAAGTTAGGACCGGGCGGGGAGCAAAGCATCAGAGAGCAGGGAGCGAAAGACACAGGTGGGGAAACCGGTGATGACAAGAGGACTTCACCGCCGGCTTTCCTGCTCTGTGCTGCGCTCCCCGCTCCCTGATGCCCCCTCCCCACTCCCCGGATCTGCTGTTGAGGGGGCACAGGGAGTGGGGAGTGCAGAACAGAGCAGGAAAGCCGGTGGTGAAGTCTCACTGCTGGCTTTCCAGACCGTTATTTCAAATGATCAGCTGATGCAGATTAGCTGTTCATTTGAAGTAGCCGTGGTGCTGTGAGGGTTCATGTGAGTTCATGCAGCATGAACTCACATGAACTTTCCCACGCCGGGTGCTGCACAGCTCAGCTACATCTCTGGTAGATATTTTGGACTACGTCGGACGGAGGAGGAATTTTTTAATAAAGATGGTGTCTCTAAGTGTATTTTTTGTTTTATTTCTAATAAAATATCGGCATTGTAATTTGGGTTAACTCAGGTCACCCGAGGACAGCTCAGGACAGCGGCCCCTTACAATGCCGCAGCGCTCCAGCTTCAAGGGGTTAATAAAGATGCAGTCCCTAAATGTATTTTTTTAATGAATTTTTCCCAAAAAATTTGACGTGGGCTTCGCCGTATTTTTGTGTCCAGCCAGGTACAGCAGGCAGGAAGGGCTGCCTCAAATCCCCAGGTGCCTGTTTGTACCTGCCTGGAAAGAAAAATAGAAAGAAGCCCTTTTTTTAAAATATTTCATGAATTTCATGAAATAATTAAATAAAAAAATACGTGGGGCTCCGCGCTATTTCCATGTCCTGCCAGGTACCACTAGGCAGCTGGGGGCTGGAATCTGCAGTGCATGGAGGCCTAAGCTTTCAGTGCACCCCTTGCTGTGAACTGCAGCCTGCAGCCACCCCAGAAAATGGTGCGTTCAGAGAAGCGCCATCTTCTGGCGCTGAACCCAGCTCATTCAGGGCCTGGTGCCATGGCTCACTGGGTAATAAAGGGGTTAGGGCCAGCTTTGTGTTATCAACTGGCCCTAAGCCCGAAATTCATGGGGTCATGCCAATATCAGACATGACCGCCATGAATTTTTAGTGAATTTAAAAAAAAAAACATAACACGCAGAAAAATTATTTTATTAGAAATAAAACAAAAAATACATTTACAGACTCCATCTTTATTAAAAAATTAATCTTCCGTCTGACATAGTCCAATCAGGTTTTCTTCTTTAGCTCAGCTACATCTCTGGTAGAGAACCTCTACCAGAGATGTAGCTGAGCTGTGCATCAGCTGATCATTTGAAATAAACAGCGGGAAAGCCAGCTGTGAGACTTCACCGCCGGCTTTCCTGTTTTGTTCTGCGCTCAACGCTCCCTGATGCCCCCTCATCGCTCCCCTGGCCTGATCCTAAGTTAGGATCGGGCGGAGGGAGCAGATCCAGGGAGCAGGGAGGGGGCATCAGGGAGCGGGGAGCGCCGCACAGAGCAGGAAAGCTCCCGGTGCTGTGCGCCCCCCTCCCTGTAGTTGCTCCCCCCACCCGGTACTAACCTTATAACACATTTTACATTGATTTTCAATGGTGTTCGATGAACATTCAACGAACATTCGACGAACACACAGCAAATTTGACGAATCGAATTCGAACATCGGGGTGGTGGCTAATCTCTATAGAAGAGTCAAAATCCAGGCAAAGGTCAGAGTCAATATAATACCTAAAGGGGCAGACAAGGGCGCAATAGAGTCTTAACACCTTAATAAAGTAACTTCTCATGTGTTATATTGCTCACCTTGCCCAGTTGTCTGTAGACTTTATATTGTATAGTGTATTCATTATGTGGTCTATAAACCGTAAGTTATTTTTCCAAATTTTCATCTGATTTATATCTTTATGTTTGTTTTTTTAAATGCTTTTCAAAAATATTCTACATTGCCGTATTCTGGTCTTTAGCCACCACTAATGGGAGCTCACTGAGTATTTCCTAAACCTATAAACTCCCTGTGGTGGTGGCTGCAGGTGGACAAAATGTTATTTTGCTTTTCCTGTAAATGAGATTTGGAGCTTTGTAACAAAGAAAATGCAGCCCTGATCAATCTGAACATACACAATATGGACAAACTATTGGGACACATCTTACAATCATTGAATTCAAGTTTTTCATTCAGTCTAAATCAGGTGTATAAAATCAAGCACCCATCAATTGTGTCTGCCTTTACATACATTTGTTACATTTGTGAAAGAATGTGTCATTCTAAAGAGCTTGTTGAATTCAAACGTGGTCCTGAAAAAGGACGTCATCCTAGTAGCAAGTTACTTTATGAAATGTCCCTTCTAAATATTCCACAATCAACTGCGAGTGGAAGTATTCAGGAACTACACCAACTCACAAGATGGTAGATCACATAACGTTTCAGAGCGTGGTTGTTGAGTGCTGAGATGCATAGTGCGTGAAAGTCACCAATGCCGAGTGGAAACCTACTCTGGCATAGTAATTAGCAAATTGTGAGAATGGAGCTTCATGTCATGGGTAGAGATGAGTGAACACCTGAGTGTTTGCATTCAGATTTGTACAGCAAATGTAGAGTGTTCGACAAATGTTCGCCAAATTTTCCGGACATCATTCAAATCAATGGGAGTCAACTTTAAACACATTGAAAACACCTTCAAAGGTGTTTGAAAGCTGCCAAACAGAGACAGACATACACAGATCACCTTACCGTATTTCCACTGCTTGAACGCTCTGGTCCATATTCCAGTGCTCCCTCTCAGTTCTGCATCCGCGCTGGCGGTATGTGACGTGCGTTGTCAGCTGATTTGCTCATCATAGCAATCGTGTCATGTGACCGGAGTTCCCGCAATAACTGACGTCACCACAGGTCCTATCAGCAACAGGACCTTGCCGGAGCCATTGGTGGACCGTGGGAAGGTGAGCATACATTTTTTTTTATTTTTAACACTTTATTTTACTGAATTTCACTTCCGCAATGTATGTATATACATTGCGGAAGTGAAACAGCCCCACATAGCTGTTTATTTAGAGTTCCGGCATGTTCGATGGACATTCCTCGAACACTCCGCTGATTTGACGGATCGAATCGAACACGAACACTAGGGTGGTGGCTCATCTCTAATTATGACATTGTAGAGGAGGTGTTATGACATCACAATAGAGTATTAATTATGCTTTACAATGGGGTATTTTGAAATCATAGTGAGGTATTTTGACATCACAATGGGGTATTATGACAGACATCATCGCACACAGAGGGGGAGAGCGCTTGGGGGGAGAGAGACAATAAACAAGGGGGAGAGAGCATGAGGGGGAGAGACAGCCATCGCCCTCAGCATTGCAAAGCCTGCCCCCATGGTGATGTAACCGCCCTCCTGATGTGATAACATCAGGGCTCCATCTAGTCTACTATATAATCGTCTAATTCTGTCCGTCTTTAACGGAAATACCCCGTCGCTGATGGGTTGTGCCAGCCGCCCGCGACCAATCAGCGTCGCAGTATTTCAGAATTAGATGATTATATAGTAGATGGCAGCCATTTGTGTTTGAGTCTGTGTGTGTGTGTCTGTCTGTGTCTGTCTGTGTGTGTGACTGTGTGTATGTGTGAGTCTGTGTGTTTGTCTGTGTATGAATCTGTGTGTGTGAGTCTGTGTGTGTGTCTGTCTGTGTGTGTGTCTTTCTGTGTGTCTGTGTGTGAATCTGTGTGTGTGAGTCTGTGTGTCTGGTGAGTCTGTGCCCTCCCGATGCGATAGCATCGGGCACCCATCTAGTAATACATAAAGCTGGAGGGCTGTTGCCTCCTAACCTGCCTGGGGCCCTGGATACTCTAATCCACCCCCTGAATATATCATTAAGATTCTCTCATCTAATTGGACTTGTATTGGTACCAAGTTCTCGTTAAGGGACCTTCAATGTGAAATCATTGACCACAATGAACAGACAAGTAATGATTCCATTATTGATAATTATCTGCTCCTGCAGTTCCCATTACGTTCCTCGCTGTCCGGCGCCTGAAGAAGAGAGAACAGATGTTTGTGTAAAGTTCAAGGCTGGTCGGAAGCAATCCAATGTGTAATGAAAGCAGCTGATTGACAAGGTCCTAATAAAACAACCTGTCCTAGTAGATTTCCTCATTATGTTTGGTTCCTTGCACTGTCATTTTGTGTACAATAAAGATCCCATTTGTTGCAGCGCACATGACTAATGTTTCCCTTTCTGTGTTATTGAGGATAGCAGACTGCAGTCATCTATTATGTGTTTTATGCATGTAGAACAATTGTTTGGTTTACACAAGGCAGGTTCTCTACTGACATTAAATGTCCCTGTTGTTTCAACAACTTTATACGTATCAATGTTACAAGCAAATATAAGAAACTTCCTATTACATCTTATAAGAGGAATATGCTGTTTTCTCTGCTTATGATGAGTCACTTTTCTTCCTGCTTCCTTAACTCATTTAAATTAAAAATTAGCCAAGTTCTGCCTTGGTCAAACACGATGGACTTAGGTTCACTAAGGGACTACAGCGTCCTATTGACTTTTGTACAGAAATGAGTTGGAGGACGTAACTGTAGATTATGCTGCTACTTTCTAACGGACTACTTCTGACTACTTCTTTCTACTTATAAATGAGAGACGATGATGTGATAAACACTTTTTTGAGCCAAAAAGGAAGCTGCTTTGATGCATGACTGTCTACGTAGTGGTCTCTGAAATTTAATCAAAGTCATCTGGGTGCTGACAAAACTTGGCAATTAAACAGGGGCCCACTAATTCAGAGGACTGTTGATCCAACAACTTTACCAACCAAGAGACCACCCTACTAGGGTCACAGCGCAGAGCTGGCTTCCTCCTTGTACTCACGTGTGATCTATAACAATCTCCAGAAGCTACAACAACAAGCTGGTGCTGAAAAAGTTCCCATATGGCAAGAGAAAGGAGCTGTGCAGTAACCAGAAGGACTGGGGCACATGGGGAACAATGTTTGTCTTCCACGGGTTCTGCATCCCATGGTGGGTCAAACCACCCACAACAATACCATCCATCAGCAGCCAAATACGATTGCGTGACTTCATGCTTAACAATATAGGGTGCACCACAAAGACGCCAATGAGACACACCAAGGCATCTTTACCCATTCCAGTGCCCCCAGAAAGACTATTTTCAACTTCCCAAGGTGGAAACCTAAAAGTATGTACTTCTGTGGGTCGAACGTTTCTCAGGATGGCTGGAAATGTACCCCCATATCTAAAGCCACTGCAAAGGCTACAACAAAGAAATTAATCTCAGAAGTTGTCTGCTGATACAGGGTGCTTGAGACTAGAAGGTGACAGAGGCACCCACTTCAACTGAGAAATGATGCAGGAAATAATGTTCACCCTGGGAGTGGAACAGGCCTTTCCTACTCAGTACCATCCACAAATTAGTGGTAGAGTAGAGAGACTCAAAGGGACCCTGAAACTGAAATCCATAAAGCCATGGTGGAGTCGGGCAGACGATGGACACAATTCTTTCCCCTTGTACTTTTCTCAATCAAGTAGACTCCCAACAGAAAAACAGGCCTCAGCCCATATGAGGTGTTATTTGGGTCAGCCTCTAGGCAGCAGCTACAGATGCTATCTTCTTATCTTGTGGCATTTACAAAACACTTGTCTGACATATACTGTGAGTTTACTCTTCTTCTCCATATCGAGATTCTGTGGAAGGGAGCCAGTCCCTATACCCGGGAGATTGAGTGGTGGTCACATCAGAAGAGCCTTTGAGCCCTGATTTGATGGGCCCTCCCAAAATCAGCTGATAACTGAGATGACTGTAAAGCCTGAGGAAAGTCGAACTGGATCCATGTGTCACACTGCAAGAAGACAGATGAGCCTAAGAGAGCCACCAAATGATGTTGGTGAATGCCCTGTGCCTTATCCTTTTTGCCTTGATGAATGAAGGCTCAATGAGGGCTATATCTCAAGAAAGAAAAAATAGGAAGCTATTTATCACTTTCTGCTTGAATACCTCAGACCCTGTAGTTAGTTAAAAATTTGATTTGTGTGACATAGTTCCAAGCCCTTTGGAGGAGTAGCAGCATTTTGACATGTTCAGACTCACCCAAAAGTATATAGGTGTCACCATCGCCAATGCTAGCTACTGTCTAACTAACTGTGAGGCCCCTTTTACCTCTAAGCCTGGTCTGCGTTTTGCTTCATTTGCGTTTCTATGAGTTTTTACCGCTGAAAATGCATACATACGCATGCTTTTTTGCCCCCATTGACTTTAATGGAAACGCATGCAAAAACACATGTGCATTTTTGAAATGCAAAAACGCATGCGTTTTTGCAAGCGCAGCCCTAGTCGCATTGATCGACCTTTTCGGCTGCGTTTGCAAAAACGCATACATTTTTGCGTTTGGAAAATGCACATGCATTTTTGCATGCGTTTCTATTAAAATGAATGGGTCAAAAACGCATGAGTTTTAGCGGTAAAAACGCATAGAAACGCAAATGACGCAAAACGCAGACCAGGCTTAGGCTAGGGTCACACATAGCAATCCGTTTTTGGAAGTGTTTTCCATGTCAAATCCATTCTTCCAAGGCTGCATTTTGTGCCTCCTTTGCCCCTGAACGTTTTTGGACTTTGTCCTTTTTTTCTTAAAATCAAATATGTGTTAACGGATGGTACCTATATGTACCATGCGGTAATGAATGCGTTTCCCATAGGGCCCCAAGTTAAAAAAACACATACTTTTTTTACTGCACCCAAAAAACAGGGGCAGGGGAGTATGGCCATTTTGAGTGGGCCCCGATCTCCTCCGGGCCCCGCCACTCATGTCTTGAGACTCATGTCTTGAGACTCCCCCTCTCCTGTGAAGAATCAGTGTCGGGTCCTGCCCCCTGACCTCTCTCCTCCTGTCCATTACAGGCAGGGCAACTGCCGGTGTAGCCTGAAAACAGGGAGTCACGCGGGCACTAGCACTGGCAGCAGGGCCCGCCCTCTCATCTCTTAAGTGGGCCCTCAGCCCTGCCCTGTCTCCTCCTGACAGGAGGCTCCTGTACATAGGAGCTGCTGGTGCAGCCCGCAAACAGGAAGCAAAGCGGCGGGCACCAGCACTGACGGCAGGATGCAAGTGACTAGAGTCAGGAGGGAGCTGCTGCTGGTGAGTTATATGCTTGTCTGTCTCTCTATCTGTCTGTCTGTTTCTGTCTGTCTGTCTCTGTCTCTCTCTCTCTCTATCTGTCTCTGTATTTCTGTCTCTCTCTCTGTCTGTCTCTGTTCTTCTGTATGTCTCTCTATCTGTCTCTGTCTGTCTGTCTCTCTCTCTGTCTGTCTCTTTCTGTCTGTCTCTCTGTCTGTCTCTTTCTCTGTCTCTCTCTGTCTGTCTCTCTCTCTCTGCCGCTGCCGTCTCCATTGCGCTTTTGTCCCGCAGCTGTCTGCATTGTGCATTTGTCCCGCAGCCGTCTCCATTGTGCATTTATCCTGTAGCTGACTCCATTGTGCATTTATCCCACAGCCGTCTCCATTGTGCATTTGTCCCACAGCCATCTCCATTGTGTATATGGCCAGCAGCAGTCTCTATTGTGCATTCTCTATTGTGTACAGCCAGCAGTAGTCTCTATTGTGTATCCTCTACTGAGTGTAAAGCCACCAGCCATCTCCATCGTCTATATGGCCGGGCCTGCAGCTGTCTCCATTGTCTATACAGCCAGAAAATGGTCTCTATTGTGTATTCTCTATTGTATATACAGGCTCAGCTATTGTGTATTCAGCCCACAGCAGTCTCAAGGGTGTGTGTGTGTAATATAATAGAGAGAGTGTAAAAAAAGGAAAAGCAGCACAAAAATATAGAAAAAAATGGACTTAATTGCCCAATGGCATGGCTACGCATTAGGCAATAAAGTCCACTTATTTTTTTGTGCTGTTTTTCCATTTTTCAATCTGTTGTAAGGAACCATCTTGATTGCTGGTTGGAAAGCTTTGCACATAAATTGAGGTAATTTTTCGTGCTGTTCCAATTTTTCACTATAAATATAATCAGGGCCGGCGTTAGGGGGGGCAGACTAGGCAGTTGCCTAGGGCACCACTCTCTTAGGGGCCCCCAAAGGAGCTGAACTGAAAATAGCAATAAAACAGTGAAAAAAATGTAAAAATACACATATTTGGTATCGCTGCGTTCGTAAGAATCTAAGCTATCAATATATGAAGTAAATTAATCCAATTGGAAAATGCGTAATGGGAAAAAAATAAAAACACCAGAATTATGTTTTTTAGGCCACCACGTTGTTACAATAAAATGCAATAAAAGGCGATCAAAATGTATCTGACTCAAAATGGTATCAGTAAAAATGTCAGCTCAGGGCACATAAAGTAAGCCCTCACATATCTATGTATCTTCAAAAATTAAAACATCAGGGTCTCGGAAAATAAAAAAAAATATTTTTTTTTTTACAAATTTCAGTTTGTTTTTTTATGATTGAAATAAAAATGACGTTCAGTATGTTCTTATTCTGACCTAGATAATCAACTTATGAAGTCACTCTTACCATATAACTACGGCCTGTTCCACATCTAAGGTTGGTGTGCGTTTTGCTAAATTTGCCTTTCTAGCCGTTTTTACCGCTAAAAACGCATTAAAAACGCTAGCGTTTTTTCCCCCATTGATTTCAATGGGAACGCATGCATTTTTGCGAACGCAGCACAAAACGTCTTCCCGATGTTTTGGGCAGCGTTTTTGCATGTGTTTCCATTAAAATCAATGGGAACAAAAACGCATGCGTTTTGATGCGTTTTTGCGGTAAAAACGCATGAAATGCAAATTGAGCAAAATGCAGCAAAGCGTTAGATGTGAAAGGGGCCTGAGCATTTAGGGCCCACTTTAACCTTTTGCCTAGGGCCCCACTTTGCCTAAAACCGGCCCTGAATATAATGTATGTTTGGGTGGAGGCGGAGCATGAGTGGAGGCAGAGCTTAGGAAGAAGCAGAGCATGGGTGTAGGTGGAGCCAGGTGGAGTCTGGGCGGAGTTTCAGGGGGGCCCCAAAATTTTGGCAGTAAGGGCCCCAAAATTTCTAGTGGCAGCCCTGGCTGTACAATTGGGTGTCACCTCAACCATGACCGTGCAGAATAGACCTTGCCCTTGACATGATGCTGGAGGAGAGAGGGAAGGGGTCTGTAAGATGGTTGGGGCATCATGCTGCACCTTTATTCCCAACAGCACTGTCCCACATGGTAGCATAAGTAAAGTCCTGAGAGAAATTGATGCCCTGTCCAATGAATTAGCTAAAAACTTAGGCATTAGCAGCCCATTACGTAAGTGGCTAAAAAACACATTTGGTAAATGAGGATCCCTACTTAGTAACATAGTGTGTACTCTGGTGATAGTTCTGGTGGTTTTTGTGGTCCGCTTTCTGCGGACGGTCCCGGAGCCCATGGTTACCCGATGTGTATCGTGGTAATCATTTCACACAGTAGGCTGCCTAGTGTCCGCTTTCCCAGAGCGGACAGAGAAACACTGTTAGCAGCGATTCCCTGTCTGCTCGGCTTAAGCGGACACCAGGCAGCCTTGTCTGTGAAATGGTTACCACGATACACATCGGGTAACCATGGGCTCCGTGACCGTCCGCAGAAAGCGCCCGCACACACGCACCTCCGCTTCTCGGAAAAAACCTAAGTATTTAGCGGAGAACCGCTAAATACTTACAGCGGAGGTGTGTGGACATGGCGTATCACACATAGGCTAGGGTCACATTTGCGATGTGCCCCTAGCCTGCCGGATTCCGGTATTATCTTAGAACTTTTTCCAGCGCCGCATAGCGTTTCCGCTATGCGGTGCTGGAAACCGCTGCCCTTAGTTACCCGCTGTTTACCTGCACGACCTGTCACACAGGCAGCGGCTCGGAGGGCGTTTTACAGCGCCGCACAGGAAACCGTTGCAGACACGATTTCCTGTGCGGCGCTGTAAAACGCCCTCCGAGCCGCTGCCTGTGTGACAGGTCGTGCAGGTAAACAGCGGGTAACTAAGGGCAGCGGTTTCCAGCACCGCATAGCGGAAACGCTATGCGGCGCTGGAAAAAGTTCTAAGATAATACCGGAATCCGGCAGGCTAGGGGCACATCGCAAATGTGACCCTAGCCATACACAGATGTCTGACTCTGATGTCAGCGACAAAGACAGTGTCACAGAAGTTACATTGACTGAGTCCTCTGTGAGTAAAGTGCGTTTTTGTGTTAAAATGCTACATAAAAATTGATGTTTTCAACAATATTGTGACGTCATGTACCAACATATATTTGCCCACATGTACACAAAGTTTTCTGTGGTCCATTAGCAATGCATTTGCACTTTAAAAATGTGTGGAGATGTGTGCAAGGCACAACATCACGCAGCTGCATGCTGGATACCTCATGGAGCTCCACACATCCTCAATGTCATGTAATGGTGTGTGGGCACATTAATTGGGTAGTCCATATGGAGTACATGATTTTTATTCCCTACCTGGCAATGATGCTAAATACTAGCTGCAAACTTAATTACATTCCTAAATGTGGCTTAATTCTCCACACACATATACCGTATATACTCGTGTATAAGCCGACCCGTGTATAAGCCGACCCCCCTACTTTTGCCCCCAAAACCTGGGAAAACCTATTGACTCGTGTATAAGCCGAGGGTGGACCCCAGCACAGGTATACAGTCCCCAGCAGTGTGGTATACAGGCCCCCCCAGTGGTAGTATACAGCAGCCTCCCCAGTGGCATATACAGGCCCCAGCAGTATATACAGCAGCCTCAGTGGTATACAGCAGCCTCCCCAGTGGTATACAGGCCCCAGCAGTATATACAGCAGCCCCAGTGGTATACAGCAGCCTCCCCAGTGGTATATACAGACCCCAGCAGTGTTACAGCAGCCGCCCCAGGGGTATACACAGCAGCCCCAGGGGTATACACAGCCACCCCAGGGGTATACAGAGCCACCCCAGGGATATACACAGCAGCCCCAGGGGTATACACAGCAGCCCCAGGGGGTATACACAGCAGCCCCAGGGGTATACAGCAGCCTCAGAGGTACACAGCAGCCCCAGGGGTACACAGCAGCCCCAGGGGTATACAGGCCCCCAAATGCTGGCACTCGCCCCCCCTCTTTGTAAGGCCCCCCTGCTGCTTAACTTACCATCCCTGGTCTTCTGCACAGCGCCGGTCTTCTGTGCTCCATTTTCCATGCTCCGTCCTGTCTGCATCCGGGATCCCCGCCCGTCGCACGATGACGTCATATGCCTGCGAAGGCCGGGGATCCCGGATGCAGCCGGACGGGAGCAGCGAGGACGGAGCACCGAGGACCGGCACTGTGCAGAAGACCGGGGATGGTAAGATAAGCAGCGGGGAGGGCCCTTACAGAGAGGGGGGCGAGTGCCAGCATTTGGGGGCCAGATATGCACTGCTTCTCCCTGCCGCTGATTGACAGGGGGAAGCAGTGCATATATAATGAGCAGTCCCACGTGATGGGGGCGCTCATACAGCAGCCTCCCCCGCCTTCTCCAGCCTCCCCAGCCCCGGACACAGCCCCCGCCACCGTATTGACCCGTGTATAAGCCGAGGGGGAGACTTTTCAGCCCAATTTTTGGGCTGAAAAACTCGGCTTATACACGAGTATATACAGTAGGTAAACATTGCCCTTTGCAGATTCATGTGTAATTATCCACACCTGCACCCAATCCAGGGGCGGAACTACCGTGGTGCAGCTGGTGCAGCTGCACCAGGGCCCCGACCAGCTAGGGGGCCCCTGAAGCTCCAGCGGCAGGTCCATTCCCCTGTCAGACAGGAGGGTGGGGGCGGGAAGGCCGGGGTGCAGGGAGGAATTTGTCCCAGGCTGGTTCCCAGGCAGCTGCTCAGGGCCGCCGGAGGAGCGGCAGTGATTAACATACAAAGCGCACATACTGTGCGCCATCGCGTCTTCCGGTGGGTCGGTGGCCAACATGCGGCAGAATGTGATGACTCAGGGCTGTGCAGGGCGGGCCGTATGCTGCGTGTAGCCCCTAATGCCGCACACAACAAACTGCTTGCAGCCCTTCTCTCTGCTGTACAGACTGTGATTCGGCCGGCCACACTGACACATTTACTTGTGCAGTGAAGGTCTGCCCCCTCCCCTGCATCACAGTACAGCAGAGAGCAAACAGAGGGCCGAGAGCAGTTGCTGTGTGTGGCCATGTGTGATCGGAGGTCACACCGTGCACCCGACCTCCTTCCTGCTGAAGACAGTGACCTGTGTGTGACAGGACAGGAGATAGAAGATCTGCCAGAATCATCAAAAGTAAAAAGAACCCCAATGTGTGTATGTCTGTAAGTGATTGTGTATGTGTGTATATGATATGATTGTATGTGTGTGTATAATTGATTGTGAGTATATATGATTGTATATGATTGATTGTGTAAGTGTGTATATGACAGGGCATGTGTGTATATAATTGTAAATGTCTGCATATGATTGTATACGTCTGTGTACATGATTGTGCATGTAGGTATATGATTTGCATGTGGGTATACAATTGTGTATGTGTGTATGATTCTGTCATATACAGTATACAGTTGCACAATCAATCATATACACACAATTATACACTCATATACTGTACACACAATCATATACTCATACATTATCATACACACATACCATCATATACACAATCATATACATACATAGGCCCGTTTCACATCTATGCGTCCTGTGTTTTTGGCTGCCCAGCCTGCCCCGCGCTATTGCAAATGCAAGTGCAGGGGCATTTAGGGGCTTGGCCAGGCTAGCGCAGGGACGCATAGATGCCCTGCATTTGCGCTCAGGTGCACTTGGTGCCTCCATTATATCCTATGGCCAAGCACAGCCGAGCGCGCGCTCTGGAAACTCTGAATCACAAGTGAAACTGGCAGACGCCACAGTGCATGTGCCTGTGACGTAGCACCCGGAAACGCATAATGTGATGTTTTCCAGGTGCGTCTGACCAAGCGCATGCACCGTGGCATCTGCCAGTTTCACTTGTGATTCAGAGTTTCCAGAGCGTGCGCTCGGCTGTGCTCGGCCATGGGATATAATGGAGGCACCAAGTGCACCTGAGCGCAAATGCAGGGCATCTATGCGTCAAGCCCCTAAATGCCCTGTGCTTGCATTTGCAAAAGCGCGGGGCAGGCTGGGCAGCCAAAAACACAGGACGCATAGATGTGAAACGGGCCATACACAATCATGCAGTCATATACACACAATTATATATGCACAATCATATACACAATGATAAATACATACAATCATACACAGTCATATACACATATAAATGATCATATGCACACATACATGATCATATACACACAATCATACACACATACACAATCATGTACACACACAGAGAATCATATACACAATCATTTACAGTCATACAATCATATACAGATACAGATATACACAATCATATACACACAAGTGTGTATGCATGTTTATTTATATGTTAATATGTGTTCATATGCATATATATGCTTTAATGTGAATATATCCATGTTCGTGTCTGTATATGTATGTGTACACATCTTCGTCCTGTATGTTTACATGTTCGTGTGTCTGGAGTTGTATGTATGTTTGTTAGATATGTGTATGTAATAGTGTATTGTGATTATATGTAAAGCATTTGTATATTTAGGGCACAACCCTAAATGTATAAGTTACAGTGCCCACGATCAGGAGTGCCAGCGTTCTGGACGCAGAGTCGTTTCTCTTGTAGAGACGCCAGTGTTCTCTGCAGGAGATCGCGCTCAGGATTCTGGGCGCAGTGTATTTTGGCTGTATTCTCCCACTGAGAACACTTGCGTGTCCACAAGAATAAATTGCCATGCTCCTACTGCTTGCAAAGCTGCGCTGCTGGTCAGTTTATGAAGCGGAAAAATGAAGCACAGAGGGCTGAGATTTCTATAAATCCATCCACTATGCTACGGTAGTACTGCAGAACACAGCGAAAATACCCTATACTGTGTTCAAAACCCTGCTAATCCTGATCGTGGGTCCGGTCCCTCAGGGCTTGATCACATATGTATTGGGGAATTTAATTTATCTTTCCATGTTTAGGAAAAGAAAATTGAAATTAACCCCTTCCTGCAGGCAACTGTCACGATGGAGCCTCCTCCTTCACATGTCCAAGTACCTGGTATGTGTTGTATTCATTTTTTAATGGTTACCAGATGTACCCATTATAACTTATGTTACTGCTCAGATGTGTTTACCATATCTCTGTAGTAAGCTTGGTTCTTCTCCCTTATCTCTGTAGTAAGCTCGGTTCTGCTTCCTTATCTCTCTAGTAAGCTCGGTTCTGCTCTCATGTCTACTACAGGGTGGGCCATATATAGGGTGGGAAATTTATATGGATACACCTTAATAAAATGGAAATGGTTGGTGATATCAACTTCCTGTTTGTGGCAAGGTTTTCCCCCTCCCATATACTAATGTGCCACAAACAGGAAGTTGATATCACCAACCATCTCCATTTTATTAAGGTGTATCCATATAAATTTCCCACCCTATATATGGCCCACCCTGTAAATGTACCAGCGTGTTTTTGAAGCCTTTTACTCTGCTGCTTTAATGTAGTGACCAGAGATAAACAGGCCAAAGATGGGCCACTGCCGCAACTGGAGGGCCACTGCCTTGTGATTGCCCCCCGGGCTGAAATGTGCCAGCTAGCCCCTGGGTGGTAGGTAGTGGCCCTGGCAGTAGTACCCTGCAGCATTCAATGTGAGGCCCCGGGGGGAGGAAGAGCTGTCGAGTGTCAGCTGCCTGGCGCCGCTCACCCGCGGCACTATTCTAGCATTGAGTCCTCTTGTGCTGTCGGGTGCCGGCTGCATCGCACACCCGTGGCCCTATTCTGGCAGCATTGAGTCCCGGGGGGGGCTGGATGCCAGCTGCGCCGCACACCCGCGGCACTTTTCTGCTTTTCTGGCATTGAGTCCCGAGGGAAGTGCTGATAGCCAGAACGCTGCGGGCGGCGCTGTATCCTATCAGTAAGAAGGGGGGCGGGTGAGTTGCTGTTGGAGCAGCAGCATTCATTTCTGGCTCTTCCGTGGAGGCAAGAATCACACCCTCTCCAGAGACGGTGAGCAAGCTGAGGATACAGGGCTCCAGGTAAGAGCCCTGGTCGGAGCAGGGCTTTGGTCTGGTGGGGAGGGAAACAGTCTGTCTGTGAACTCAGCACTGCACACAAACATGATTTGATGGGGGGGGGGCCCCGAAAAATTTCTTGCACCAGGGCCCACTACAGTCTGGGTCCGCCCCTGACCCAATCAATGCAGTGATAGCTGCATCTGTGTGTACCTTTAGTCATTAGGAAGTGTGTGTTGTGTGGACATCAGTGTCTACATGCAGAAATCATTGAATTCCTTCTTGGTCCACACACAGGCCAATTCCAAAAAAAGTAGTGACGTTTTGCCAAGGCAGACTGGAAGTTATAACTGCCATGTTCCCACGATACAGCAACGCGGACGAAGTGGAGCAACTATATATTGGCAAGATTGGAATGTGACACATAAACATGTACGTTGACATGTACCTTATGATACTGAACACTGTCCCACGTTACTGCTGTAACACAGGACTTGCGTTGTTAGTAAGGAAAAATGTGACAGCCTATGAATTTTTCCAAAACCCAACCCACACACAGTCTCCCTCATGTCGACTAACATGTGGTGTATTTTGTTTTATGCCATGCAGAAGAAAAGGTCAATCGAAGATGGCGCTCATGCCGTGACCGGTACGTGAGAGATGTACGTGAGTTGGAGGATTTCCAAAGTGGGTCAGCTGCCAAAGCACCAACCATATACAAACACTATGAACAACTGACATTTCTTCAGAAAACTCCTGATGGGCGACCGTAAGTGCTCACACACATGGATTTGGTCTTGGCCTGTGATACTGTAGCTGTGGTGTGTTTTAAAGGGCCACTTACACACACAGAGAATTGGGCTGAGATTTTTAGCATATCTCAGGGTGGATACATTGTTCCATTTGCAGACATGCACAAAATGGAACAAGGTGGCCATGATTTCAATGCAATCAGACATCTGTGACCAATCTGGCCACAATTATGTGTGTGTGTAACTGGCCCTTATTTGTTTGTGTTGTAACTTGTCATTCCTACAAAGGACTCATAATAACACAACGTTGGTTGATCTGGATTATGACAGCAGTGGAGAAGCCAATCCAAGAAAGAGCAATGTGGGTGCTGGCAAAGTATTAGTGGACATCAGCCCAAGCCAATCAGGCCCAACCAAAGATGCAAATGTGGTTCCAGCAGCTGCCCCATCCGGTCCCGCTGTACCCAAAGTCACCCGCACTCGCTGTCGAAATAATGTTCGAGAAGAGGCTGACACCATTTTGTGTTCTGGGCTAGAATGACTACAGGACACTATTAGGGAAAACAGACATGTTATTGAAAACACTTAGCCACCAGGGAGACAGTTGGGCCATTTCAGGAGTGGCAGTGCTTTTTCAACTCCTACATACCAGATCTTATGAAACTATTGGCCCATGACAAATTTGTTTTCTGGGAGGAGCTAAATGATTTGGCACACAAATTTTGTGTTAAATACCCAATAAATGTAACAGTGATTGCTGATGAGGATATGCCAGAGGGGGAATAATAATTTAGGATTACATTGTGTTGTAATGTTTTTTAATGCCTTGTTTGCATCATATGTGACCATGTTTAAGGCACAATACATACTTTGTTTCATTTAGACATGTTAAAGTACTTAATGTGCTATATTTAATTTGACAGGCCTGATGTTGCAGGACATAAGTTTCCCTTTGAGATACTGACTACTGTGGACAAAGCATTATGTCTCCAGTAAAGTTTACTTTGTCAAAGCAGCAGCATGTAGTGTTGTTTTTTTTCCTATATAAGGGTACTTTCACATCAGCGGTTTTGCGCTGATCGCGGCAGTTGCGGTGAAAAACGCAACTGCCGCGATTACCGCATAATGGCTGCACTTGCGGTGTACTTGCGGCAAGCCCCATAGAATGTCTATGTGGGCTTGCGGCAGGTGCGGCAAGTGCGGTATCGGCACTTAATTATGGAAGCACATCATGGATTTGATGCTCCGTGGCAGATGTAGTATTGTGTCCAAGGGCGATTGGGCCAAACATACTATGGTATTGTTGAAGTACCCATACATGTGCAATGTTGATGCACATACCTACAGTAAGGAAGTCACAAAATTCATTTCTTAAAGGTGTTTTTACTAAAAAAAAACAACAACTCCTTGATGCACAATAACAAACAGAAATTTAAGCACACATTAAGGCACACACATATTTTGTGGCTGTATACAGTACAAGACAAATGTGATCTGTAAATGTCATGTCCCATGGAGGGCACCAACTTCTGACATAAAGTGCTGACAAAATTGCTCCCTCACATGTAGGGCAGCCATTGGAGCCCGCACATTTGGCTGTTGTAGCCCTAACACTGGTGTGTCCCATTCGTATGGCTCCACATTGTTTGGGTCAGTATTCATAACATAATTGTGGCGGCAAACGGCAGCTTTGACCACACTGTCAATGTTTTTAGGGTGCAGCTGTATGGTCGTGAGGAGGACGCCCCACTTTGTAGCCAGTATGCCAAATGCACACTCAACAAACTGCCGGGCCCGGCTCAAGCGCATGTTGAAATTACGGTGAGCAGGGTTGAGTTTGCAGCTGGCATACGACTTCATCAAGTTCATGTGGAGCTGAAATGCCTCGTCACCCACAACAACATATAGCACTGATGGTGTAGTTGTGCCGGGCAATGGGGATGGTTGCGGAATGTGTAAACGTCCACTCTACAGGGCTTTATCCATGTCACTATCCTTGAAGATGCGGGAATCATTCCCTCGGCCAAAAGCCCCAATGTCCACCGACACAAACCTGGCCCGTGAGTCGGCAATGACCATGAGGACAATAGAGAAGTAACGTTTATAATTAAAGTAGTTGGACGCACTGTGTGGAGGCTTTGTGATTCTGATATGTTTGCCATCTATTGCTCCAATAGAGTGAGGAAACTGGGGCTGCTCCCCAAACAGAACAGCATTTGTGAGCTAGGTACGCCTGGGGGGCGTTGACATGACTAGCAGCTGTAGTTTACTCTATAGGACCTCACATATTTCTGAAACCATTTTTGTGATGGTGGAACGGCCAATCTGAAATTGGTAATGGAGTGACGCATACGACTCCCCTATTGCAAGAAACCTGTAGAAAAGCAGAATAAACAGAATTACAAGGGCCAAACATCCTTGTCACAAGCAATTCAAACCTGAAAACAGGTGACAATCAAATCATATGGTAGGTGCATGCACTGTGTTTCCTAGCCACACATAGTCAGTGCTACATTGACCACATAGACATGTGAAGCCTACATTTGTCTCCAACACATCCTTGCCATGGTGGCCTAACATGATATTGTAATGTGGAGGTATGTGACATTCCACAATCTCCAGCTACCATGTTTGTCCATATTCAATTTTGTGTGTGTGAGACCTGATTTCCCACCAAAAAACATTGCATTCAGTGTTGGCCATAACAGCAAATTGGTAATTGTAGTAACCTTGCCACAACACTGAACAAGCACACTGACAAGCTACCCTGGCCTAACATATCGTGATAGCCCCCAGCCATAATAAGAGTGAACAAATCTTAATGGCGGATACATATGGTGTTGCTGCCCCGGAAACACAGGTGTGGTGTGGCTGTTGCCCGTTTAAAGCCAAGTAATAATACAAGACTCTAACACAGAGGTCCACAACTCCAGGCCTCAAGGCCCGACAACAGTGCAGGTGTTCAGGATTTCCTTAGCATTGCACAGGTGGTAATGTGATCATCTACACAGGTGATGATTCGAACTCCTGTGCAACACTAGTCAAAGTGTTAAAACCTGCCCTGTTGATGGCTCTTGAGGGCTGGAGTTGGGGAACCATGCGCGTCAAAAACAACACATAGTATTTGGGTTGGCAGGTACATGTTGCATTGTTTGTGTACGTGAAGTACAACACATTAATCAAAAGTCAGCTTTCAGTAACAGTAATGTTGTGCAGATATCATCTTGCTGATACTAACTATGTGGCATGGGTGAGTTTAGTAACTTACATATGTTTGCGATTACTCATGTACCCAATAGTTGTCCTATGTACAACATACCCAAATGCATTCACAGACACTGCAGTGTCATGTGAATATATGTACCAAGTTGATGGTTGAAGAATTACGGGGAAAACCAAAATTGAACGTCCAAACTTTACCCATACATAACACACATGTGTACCATGTGTGCAAGGCATGAGAACAACAGTTGAATGACACTTACCGCAGTGTCACGACAAGTCGTTCAGCAGGGAAAATCGCCGGCCGCCAATTGGTGCCCTGTCATGTGATGTCTTCCTGCACCAATTCCAGATGCTCATCAAATGCTCGGACTGACATACAGAGGTAGCGCAGAAATTTTGTGGCCGCAGCAGATTAACTTCATGCACCCAGAGCCGCCTCTGACGTTGTTGGCGTAAATAGCATCGCCGAGCAGCAACATAACGCAGGTGGAGGATTATGGCATCAATTTCCAAATCAATATCCATGGAGACAGCACGGAACTACCAGACACAAAGTAAAGGAAGGTGGTCACACCCCTCAATTCCAAAGACCTTTTTATTGAGGGGTGGGACTATTCCTGAATACCTAATTGCCAAAATCTTCAAAAACAAGTTTTTTTGGGCAAAACTAAAAACACATCCATTTTTTAAGGGCCCAATGACGCACAATCCGTTAACGGACCGTTTAAAAAACGCATACAAAGTTCATAAATGGCCAAAATAACACCTAAAAAAAATGGATCCATTTTTCAGAAGCCACAAAAACTCAGATTCATCTGTGTGACCCTTGCCTCACTGACACAAGAGAAGGGAAATGTTATAGCAGGATACATTTTGTTTTAACTAGACTCCATTTCAAGTCTGCATGTGTGCGTGCTGCCTTTCTTCTCCTCTGTGTAATGGAGAACACATATTATTTGCGTTTCTATGCGTTTTTACTGGTAAAAACGCATCTACATGCATGTGTTTTTGCCCCCCATTGATTTTAATGGAAATGCATGCAAAAACGCATGTGCATTTTCCAAACGGAAAAAACGCGTGCGTTTTTGCAAACGCCGATGTCGGCCAATGCATCTAGGGATGCGTTTGCAAAAATGCATGCCTTTTTGCGTTTGGAAAATGCACATGCCTTTTTGGCTGCGTTTCCATTAAAATCAATGGGGCAAAACGCATTCGTTTGGAGACATTTTTAGCGGTAAAAACGCATAGAAACGCAAATGAAGTAAAACGCAGACTGGACTTAGACGTGAAAGGGGCCTTTGTGCTAGATAAGAACCACATGTTATTCCTTTGCTTAAATCGAAACTAAGTGATGCTTAGCAGTGTGAAACTTAAGAAGTGTAATTCACACCCAGCTGGATACAGAGGATACAAACTTTCAGCCAAGAGGATATATATATGCATATATAAATATATATATATATATATATATATATATATATATATATATATACATACAGTGGGTACGGAAGGTATTCAGACACCTCTAAATTTTTCACTCTTTGCTTCATTGCATTCATTGCAGCCATTTGGTAAGTTCAAAAAAGTTCATTTTTTTCTCAATCCGGGCACCAGTCAGTCCATACAGTAAGGGCCTTTACACCACCCACTGCTGTGGTCTATGGCACACACACGGTGTTGCTCACCTCAAAGCACAAGGTCCTTATAACATTTGAAAGAAAGAGAGTGGCACTCACTGGTTATTTCTTTGTGGAATTTATTCCATGTTGGAGTTACAGGGTGCAGGAGGGAGGTAGTGGAGGGTCGGACCCTGCACTCCACTCCCTCCCTCCCTGCACCCTGTAACTCCAACATGGAATAAATTCCACAAAGAAATAACCGGTGAGTGCCACTCTCTTTCTTCCAAGAAATGCCTTTATAACTTTATAACTGAGTGATGATGATATACCAAACACGTCTTTGAGACTGTCTCAGCATGGCTTTCTACGTATGTATTGTATGTAGACTCTGCAATTTAATCAGGAGCACACATAAAGTCTTACTTGTCCAAGGTTGAGTGGTGACGACACCATACCTGGCATGTCACTCTCCATAAGGAGAAATCTTATCCCTTAGATACTTTTTAACTATAAAAATTCACCTTTCATAGATAAACGTAGTAGTAAGTAAAGATCTTAGACCAGAACTTCCAGATATGGTTCTGGAAGAACTTTCCTTATTCCATGTACTCACAAGAAAATGATTAAAAAGCATCATAAAAATGTTCCAAAAAGTATAAATTGACCTTCTTCAATTGTTAATTTCTGCTGTGGATCTTCACTGTGGATTTCACTCTTTCCTGTCTCAAAGGATCAAATCTGCACCAAAGCCACCTCACTATTACTGTCAAGGTAGAAAATATGCTTTTCCACTGACTTATATTTTCCTTATGTATTTTTATATTATATATTTTTACTAATGCTCTAGATGAGAAACAATAAGTTTTTCCCTTAACCTAGTATCCAATAGTTATATCTCTCCCTCTCTCATTCCCTTTTCTCTTCTCTCTCTCTATGTCTCTCTCTTCTCTCTCTGTCTCTCTCTCTCTCTTTCTTCTCTCCCTCTCATCCATGAACCAAAGCTATGTGTAAACAAAGTGTCTTTCAGATGTGTGAAGAGAAGATACAGTGTGCGGAGGTGCCCAGGAAACTAAGGAGCTGATTGGTCACTACTGTGCCGGTGCCAGGTTGTACCATGGAAGCTAGAGATATCCTGCATACCAGAGGCCAAGAGAAGACATCATGACGTGATGAAGGATGGACTCAGCACAGAAGACAAAGGACTAATTATTACTAACAGAGATAGATGTATTAGCCTAACCCCACCTAACTCCCATCTAATCCCACCTTGTCCTGGCCATTTCACGCCTAGTCTTTAGAGTATAAAATGCTGTGTATCCGGAAATAAAGTGCAGTTGCTGTGACCATTGCCATTGCTTAATAAAGCAATGAACATATTATAAGTTTGAACCAGATTCTCCGTCTGATTTACTCTTATCTGGTACCATATGTTCATAGTCTAATTTGGAATGACTGGTGAAGGAGTGTATTGTCGCTACGACCCCGACATTACAATGAAAATCACAACAACAACAAAACAAAACATTTGATGCAATTTCTGTCCCTGCATATTTTCTACTACATGAAAGCCTGCAGCACATTGGCATTGTGCAGACATAGCCTAAAAGTTTTTGTGCCTTGTACTTTGTAATTCCCGTATTTGGTGATGATTGAGTTAACTAGGTTCAGCCCCATCATCTTTGTAAATCATATTTCTAGTGTCACTAAAATGCAGTAGTCCGTGAAAGTAGAGTTGTGAAGCGTGCGCATTTATTTAACGCTTCAGGTAATCACTCTTCCATTAAACCTAACATCCGCATGTTAATACGCTCTTTGCCTTCTACAGTATATCCCTCGTTCGTTCCCAAACACCAATCATTCTTGGAGATGAGAGACACAAAAACAGTATTTAGCAGCTGGATTTCCTCCTCTATTTCCCGATATTGAAAGAAATAATGGAAGTTGAGGCCGTGATTGCAGTGTGAAGTGGTCCTTCACAGCTCAGCACAATCATAGCTGATATCACAGGAGAGCAAACACTCATAGAGAATCAGGATCACACAGAGGGATTAAGTAACACAATTTATATGTGTTTGATAGAGGCTCAGTCACATACAGTCTGACCACTCGTCTGTCTCTTTCTCTTTTGGCTGGGACAGACTGGGAATTTAATTTTTCATGAAGTTTGCAAGGCCACTCTCAAAAACTAATAACAGAGCCCCTTCTTTTAATGGTTTCTACATTTCATCTCACGTCACTATGCCAGATCACTGTCACGATTCCTTGGCTCAGTGATTAGGTCCTGCTGAGCTGGCAATGGGGTGAGTGATAGCTCCAACCCGGAGCTGGGGCGTGCTGAGCGTTCAGTGTTTTGAGTGACAACTCAGTACTCCATTCCTATACTGAGAGGTGCTGGATTTCTGCAGATGTTACCTTTTCCCAGTGATTGCCCAGCTACTTAGCTGAGCAGCTTATCCCTGAAATCTGCCAGTCTTAGCATTCTGGTCAGCAGTGCTTGTGGGCCTGCCAATCTGTGCTTGATGATCTGATCTATTTTTACCAAACTTCTTACCTTCCTTTGTGACATGACTATTCCTCTGTCTATCTCCTTAATCTCTTATCCTAATTTCTGATCCTGGCAGGATTAACCACCCATGCTCATGACTTGTCCATGTAGTACATCACATTATTGACTAGCGTCACAATCACTATTGCCTGGCATTTACTGCCCTACTGTTTTTATCCAATATTCTTGAAGTGGAGGAAGGAGCTTAGCTAACATCTTCACCGAAATATAATAGTGTTGTGAGCAATAGAACACGTATCTGAACATAAGAATGGAGACGCTCCAGATAAATGCTGCTTTTAATGGTTCTGCTTTATGTGTATATTGGAGGTTGCATGGCACAACTAAAATAAAAATATATAGAGTAGGACTACCCTGATGAGATTGCCTTGACGTGGAAGGGTGGCTCAAGAGATCAATAAATATTTGGCAAATATCTCAATTTTATAATATTATACACTATTGAAGGAATATGTCCATTTGAACGGTTTTATTGGAAGCTATCTCTTGGTGGTGCTATTTTTTTTTGCTGATTTTTACGATAATACTGACCCTATGTATAAGAATATATGCACAATAATACTGCCTCTACGCACAAGACTGTGACTACTATAATACTGCCCCTATTTACAATAATATAATACTGACACTATGTATAAGACTATAACCACTATAATACAACTCCCTATGTACAAGAACTTTACTATTTTAAAATTTCCCACAATGGATCAAAATATGACTAAAATTTCTCTTTAATCTTTAAATATAAAGTCCATCATAGCTTTTAGGGAAATCCTGTGTATAAATATTTATATTAATGTACACTCATTGGGAATAAAAGCTTTATCGAGAGGTTATAGCAGCAACTCTTCTGCATACACTGTGGTTCTGTGCATCTTGAAGAGGAAATCAGTATAGTAGGTTGCCTCTCAAATTCTCTTTCATGTCATAAAAGCACAACTTAGAAATCCCTGGCTGCTTATCAGAACATCAAAGATTTAGTAAAATACCATTCCCAATCCTCTTGCAAAAAATACAAGATGAATTATATCATTCACATGATTTTAGTAGAACTGAATAGTATCCACAGTACTTGCTCTGGTCATACATTCTGTAGATAGATATAAATGTTAAAAATCCAGTCTATAAACCACAAAGTTTAGCTTAGACTCTAAGCCTTAGAGCATCTCTAGTCTTTCCTGGTAAATCAATGAATGCAAGTTGTTCCTATATTTTGACATAGTTTTTTAAGGGCCCCTTGTATGATAACTTAAAGGGGTTGTCCACTACTTGGAAAACCCCTTCTTATTCCTCATGTTTGATCCCATTACAATAAAAAAGCTTATACTCACCTCCTGTGCTGGTGTCGTTCTAGCAGTTACGGTGATCAGTCTGCTTTGGTTTACCTAAGGTGTGATGTCACGTAAGCCCCTCGTCAAATCCCCGCCGGCTTCTCTCTCTACGCCTTCAATGTATGAGTAATCAATAGGGAGTGAGAGCTACAGCTGCCGCCCACCTGCTGTTAACTACTCAGACATCTGAAGGAAGAGACAAAAAGCCGGCCGTGATTGGGCTCAAGGTTCACATGACATCACAACCTTATGTGAGCTCCAGAAAAGTGAGTGCTGTAACTGCACCAGCAAAGAAGGTGAGTATAAGCTTTGTTATTTTTATGGGGCCAAACACGGGGAGTGGGAACAGATTGTCCTAGTAGTGGACAACCCTTTTAATGTTGGCTGTAGCTATATATTTTGGCGGGATCGGTCAATCAACTAATGTATATTTGCCATTTGGTGTACAGAAGCATAAGCTGGCAGATGCTGCAAATCAGACTCCCTTGAATATCTAACTGTTTATCAGCAAACGTTTTGGCAGTTTGCGGGACAGGTGCATTCAAGAGTGCTTGCTAACACAATGCCAAAAAGGAAATACAATAACCCCTTTCCAACATTGGACGTACCAGTATGTCCTATTTATACTGTAAGTACATTCCCGCAAATGGATGTCCCAGTACAGCATGGCAATCATGCTGGCACAGTAGCTATGTGCTCAGGGGTTCTTCAAATGCAACATGGCATCCACATTCTATTCCAGACAAAATTGTGCTTCAAAACTAAAACACCACTTCTTTCCTTTCTGAGCTCTGCCATGCGCACAAACAGTAGCTTCCATCCACATATCCACATATGGGATAATGCACTCGTGAGGAATTGCACAATAAATTGTATGGTCTTTTTTCTCTTGCTACCGCTATTAGAATGAAAAATGTGGGGTTAAAGGGACATTCTTGTGAAAAACAAAAAAATTTTAATTTTTGGTTTACACTTTGTTTTAATTTTTGTGAAACACCTGAAGCTTAACAAACTTTTTAAATATGATTTTGATTAACTTACTGCTTTTAAAATGGGCTAATGTTTGGGCATTTTTTGACTTATAGGTAGAGATGAGCGATGTTCGATTAGAATTGTTCGCCAATTTCAAATTCGACCTGTTTTGGGCTATGTTCGAGTCATTCGACGGATGCAAACAATTTTAAAAATCTGGTAATTCGAGGTTATGTTATATAACGGTTCATTGACCAAAAGCGTTACTGACTTTTCACAGTATTGCTTTTGTTCAATGTTATTATGAGTTTCAGTGTCTAGGAAAAGTGGGCGGAGGGGGCTGGGGAGAGGTCTGTAGTCAAAAAATGCAGATCTCCATTTTTTCTTTTCCTTCCCGCACTTTTTGCACACAAGGGATTGTGTCATTGGCTGGGTATTTACCATGTCCTTGCCATATAAGAACTGGCCATTTTCCCTCCTCGCCATTTTATCAGTGCTAGAGCTCAGTGTCAGACACCGCCGCTGCTGCTGTGTGCGCTACAGAGAGATAGGCTAGGGTCACACATAAGCCCTTGGTCGGTTTTTGGCTTCAGAATTTGGATTTGTTTTTTCTAAGTCCAAAAACGGATAGAAAAACGGATTAGATGTAATAAACACCCTATCCATTTTTTTCTGCACCTAAAAACATTGCTAGGTACGTTTTTGGGGTCCGTTTTAAAAAAAAAATTTTTTAACATGGGCCCTATGGAAAAACGGATAGAAATAGACACATAGAAATCCATTTTTGGAAGTGATTTCCATGACCAATCCGTTTTTTTGGGTGCTTTTTGAGCCTCCTGCACCCCTGAACGTTTTTGGACTTAGTCATTTTTTGACCAAAATTCTTAAAAAAAGGATCCGTTTTTTAAGGCACCCAAAAATTGGATCCGTTTTTCCATAGGGCCCATGTTAAAAATTTTTTTTTTAAAAACGGACCCCAAAAACATACCTAGCAATGTTTTTAGGTGCAGAAAAAAACGGATAGGGTGTTTATTATTATTATTATTATTATTTATTTATATAGCGCCATTATATTCCATGGCGCTTTACATGCTAAAAAGGGCAGACTAGGACAAGTAACATAGTAACAATACAAGTAACAAAAAATGTTGACAATTCGGTTGTACAGAAACAAGAGGGGAGAAATCCTGTCCACAAAGGCTCACAGTCTACGAGGGGCGGGTGGGGATACAGTTGGAGGGGGAAGTTCCAGTCGTGAGGCGGTGTGGTGGACCGGGTCTTATTGCAGGTGGTAGGCTTGGCGGAACAGGTGGGTCTTCAGGCTTCTTTTGAAGGTTCCCAGGGTAGGAGAATGTCTGATGTGTTGTGGCAGTGAGTTCCAGAGTCTGGGTGAAGCACGGGAGAAATCCTGTATGCGGTTGTGCGAAGAGGAGATGAGGGGGGAGTAGAGGAGAAGCTCTTGGGAGGATCGTAGGTTGCGTGAGGGTAGGTATCGGGAGACCATGTCAGAGATGTATGGAGGGGACAGGTTGTGAATGGCTTTGTATGTCATGGTTAATGTTTTAAACCGGGATCTCTGGGAAGTAGGGAGCCAGTGAAGGGCTTGGCAGAGGGGGGAGACAGGGGAGTAGCGGGGAGACAGATGGATTAGGCGGGCAGCGGAGTTCAAGATAGTTTGGAGAGGTGCAAGGGGGTATTGGGGAGGCCGGTGAGCAGGAGGTTGCAGTAATCGAGGCGGGAGATGATGAGAGCGTGAATAAGGGTTTTAGCAGTGTCGTGGTCAAGGAAAGCGCGAATCCTATAGATGTTTTTGAGCTGGAGTCGGCAGGAGGTGGCGAGGGCCTGGATGTGGGCTTGAAGGAGAGGGAAGAGTCAAGGATAACCCCGAGGCACTTGGCATGGGGGACTGGAGAGAGAGAGCAGTCGTTGACGACGATGGATAGGTCAGGTAGTGAGGGGGAGCGTCTTGGGGGGAAGACTATGAACTCAGTTTTGTCCATGTTCAGCTTAAGGAAGCGAGCAGAGAAGAAGGATGAGATGGCGGACAGGCAGTGTGGAATTTTGGATAGAAGAGAGGCGATGTCAGGACCAGACAGGTAGATTTGGGTGTCGTCGGCGTAGAGGTGATATTGGAGGCCATGGGACTCAATGAGTTGCCCTAGGCCGAGAGTGTAGATTGAGAACAGTAATGATCCAAGAACCGAGCCCTGGGGGACCCCGACAGATAGGGGGTAGGGCGAGGAGGATGTGTGGGAGTGGGTGACGCTGAAGGTGCGGTCCGTTAAGTATGAGGAGATCCAAGAGAGGGCAAGGTCCGTGATGCCAAGAGATTCCAGGATCTGTAGTAGAAGGGAGTGGTCAACAGTGTCGAAGGCGGCTGACAGGTCGAGGAGGAGGAGAACAGAGTAGTGGCGCTTGCTTTTGGCAGTCAGTAGGTCATTTGTGACTTTGGTCAGGGCTGTTTCAGTGGAGTGGAGGGGTCGGAAGCCAGATTGCAGGCAGTCAAAGAGGGAGCAGGAGGAGAGGTGAGAGGACAGCTCAGAGTGGACATGCTGTTCAAGTAGTTTAGAGGCGAAAGGGAGGAGAGATATAGGGCGGTAGTTGGAGACAGTTGTGGGATCGAGGGAGGGTTTTTTGAGGATGGGTGTGATCAAGGCGTGTTTGAAGGCTGAGGGGAAGGTGCCGGTGGTGAGTGATAGGTTGAAAAGATGAGTCAGGGCTGGGATGATAACGGAGGTGAGGTTGGGAATGAGGTGGGATGGGAGTGGGTCTTGGGCGCTGGTGGTGAGGTGTGATTTTGACAGGAGGGAGGAGAGCTGGTCTTCAGTTATAGGGGGGAAGCAGTTGATGGAAGTAGAGGGCAGTATAGGTGAGAGGGGAGGCTGTGGGGACAGTGGATCAAAGCTGTCTCTGATTCTGTCAATCTTTTCTTTGAAGAAGGAGGCAAAGTCTTCTGCAGAGATAAGGGGGGAGGGAGGGGGAGCAGGCGGGCGGAGTAAGGAATTGAAGGTTTTGAAAAGTTGCTTGGGATTGTGGGACAGGGAGGTTATTAGGGATAAGAAGAAGGTTTGTTTGGCGGTGGCAAGTGCAGTCTTGAAGGCAATGAGGGACTGTTTGAACAGCGCAAAATGCTCAGTGGAACGTGATTTTTTCCATCGCCTCTCGGCGACCCTGGATGCCCGTCTCAGGTCTTTAGTGAGGGTGGTGTGCCAGGGTTGCCTATTAGTGCGTGGAGCGTGGTGTGTGAGGGGGGCTTCTAGGTCTAGCGCCTTGGTTAATGTGGTGTTGTAGAGGGTAGTGGCAGTGTCTGTGTCACATATAGATGTTATGTTGGCGAGAGGGAGGAGGGATTCTGAGAGTGAGTGTAGATCAATGTGTTTTAGGTTTCTGCGGGGATGATCAAGTTTGCGGAGAGGAGGTGATGTAGTAGGGGAGGTGAGGGAGGAGAAGGTCAGCAGATTGTGGTCAGACAGGGTGAGGGTTGAGTTTGTGAGATTAGTAAGGGAGCAAAGACGGGTAAAGATGAGATCCAGCGTGTGGCCATCTTTGTGGGTGGCAGAGGAGGACCATTGGGAGAGCCCGAAGGAGGAGGTCAGGGAAAGAAGTTGAGAGGCGGTTTGGTGGGCAGTGTCAATGGGGATATTGAAATCGCCCATAATGATGGTGGGGATGTCAGTAGAGAGGAAATGTAGTAGCCAGGTGGTAAAGTGGTCGAGGAAGGTGGGGATGGATCCAGGGGGGCGGTAGATGACGGCTAGCTGGAGGTTACAGGGGGAGAAGATGCGGACAGAGTGGGCTTCGAAAGATGGGAGAGTAACAGAGGGGGGTAATGGAATAGGGGCGAAGGAGCAAGTGTCGGATAGGAGTATACCGACACCTCCGCCATGTTTGTCAGAGGGGCGGGGTGTGTGGGAAAGATTGAATCCACCATAGGATAGTGCAGCAGGGGAGGCCGTGTCGGAGGGGGTGAGCCAGGTCTCTGTGATGCCAAGGAATGAGAGTTTATTAGAAATAAAGAGTTCATGGATGTCTGTGAGCTTATTACAGACTGAGCGGGCATTCCAGAGTGCGCCTGGCAGGGAGATTAGAGGAGCAGGGGCTGGGGGGATGGGTCTAAGGTTGGTCAGGTTGCGATGGTGGGTGATGGTGGTTTATTACATCTAATCCGTTTTTCTATCAGTTTTTGGACTTAGAAAAAAAAATGAAGCCAAAAACGGACCAAGGGCTTATGTGTGACCCCAGCCATAGTAGGTTTAGGGAATACTTCCAAAAACAGCCCTTTTTAGGGCTTAAAAGCATGTGTGCCAGGCAGGTCTGTTCCAGTGCTGTGCAAGCATTTTTACAGCATCTGGCCAAATCTAGCCAAGCAAATCCTTTTTGGCTAGTAGCAGTGTGTGCCAGGCACTGGTGTAGCACTGTTCTGAACAAAGCTACACCTCCTGTGTTTAGAAGCTTTTTTTTACTGCATCTAGCCAAGCAAATCATTTTTGGCTAGTAGCAGTGAGTGCCAGGCACTGGTGTAGCACTGTTGTGAAGAAAGCCTTTTTTACTGCATCTAGCCAAGGAAATAATTTTTGGCTAGTAGCAGTGTGTGCCAGGCACTGGTGTAGCACTGTTGTGAAGAAAGCTACACCTCCTGTGTTTACTAGCCTTTTTTTACTGCATCTAGCCAAGCAAATCCTTTTTGGCTACTAGCAGTGTGTGCCAGGCACTGGTGTACCACTGTGGTGAAGAAAGCTACACCTCCTGTGTTTACTAGCCTTTTTTTTACTGCATCTAGTCAAGCAAATCCTTTTTGGCTAGTAGCAGTGTTTGGATAGGTAGGTGTGGTCCTGTGTTCTGTTGAAATCTACCGTCACACAGGGCAAAAAAACACTTTTGTATTGCATCTGCCCAAACCTACTTACCAAAACCTATTTAGGTTAGTACTACTGTTTGACTATGTAGCTGTGGTCCAGTACCACCACACAGCACAGAAAACTCTTTTGTATTGCATCTGCTCAAACCTACTTACCAAGACCTATTTAGGGTAGTACCACTGTGGCTAGGGTCACTTTGGGACCTTGCAGCCTTTTGAAGGATGTGTTTAAGGATGCTGTTTTTTCCCATGCCATTTTTCTGGCATTTTTTCCAGTTTTTGCACTAGCGTTAATGCATGGTACATATATATACCATGCCTTAACGCATGCGTTTCCCATTGAGTCCCATGTTAAAAAAAAGCATACTTTTTTCCAAAGACCCCCAAAAAATACTGCTTACTGCGTGTTTTGATGCTTTTGCAAAAACGCCTAGCGTCAAACACATTGCACTTTTGTAATGCATTTTTAACATGGGAGCCTATGGAAGCTTAACACTGCCAATTTTCAACATTTAAACATGAAAAAAACGCTAGCCTTTTGCAATTCCGTGATGCTAATGTGACTCTAGCCTGTTTGACTAGGTAGCTGTTGTCCAGTGTTGTGTTGAAATCTTCCGACACACAGCACAGAAAACACTTTTGCATTGCATCTGCCCAAACCTACTTACCAAAACCTATTTAGGGTAGTACCACAGTTTGACTAGGTAGCTGTGGTCCAATGTTCTGTTGAAATCTACTGCCAAACAGCGCAGAAAACACTTTTGTATTGCATCTGCCCAAACCTACTTACCAAAACCTATTTAAGGTAGTACCACTGTTTGACTAGGTAGCTGTGGTCCAGTGATCTGTTCAAATCTACTGACACACAGCACAGAAAACACTTTAGTAGTGCATCTGCCCAAATCTACTTACCAAAACCTATTTAGGGTAGTACCACAGTTTGACTAGGTAGCTGTGGTCCAATATTCTGTTGAAATCTACTGCCATACAGCGCAGAAAACACTTTTGTATTGCATCTGCCCAAACCTACTTACCAAAATCTATTTAGGGTAGTATCAATGTTTGTCCACTAAACTCTGCTAGTTTTACATCCATAGTTTTTTGTGCCAACAACTACAGAGTTGGCAATTAGTTACACTCAAATATGAGTGGTAAAAAGTCTGTTGATGGTGGAAAGGGGAATAGGCAAGGTGGAAAGGGTAAAAACCTTTGTGTCCGTGGGGTTGGTGTTAAAGTAACAGAAACATCTGCTGAACAAATACCGTCTTCAAGCCAAACTAAAATGTCTACTTCTTTTCATGGACGATCTGCTATCATCCCTTTCTTACGCAGCAGAGCATCGCTAAAACTTGTAGATGAGGTCCAAAAAAGAACTGGCTCTTCAATGGATATCAAGCACTTCATCAAGTGGGCTCTCCTCCACCTCAACTTCAACATCACAAACATTCCAGTCCTCAGAGGTGTCACACTAATCGCACTTGCTTCCTCACAGCTCACAAGTCTCCAGCCGCCCTACTGACTATGGGTTAACATCGATGGGTGAGTCTGCAGAGCTGTACACTGATACTATAGCCTGGGAATCAGAGGTCTGCTCCAAAGCTTCATTGAGTCAAGATGAGGAAATGATCTGCACCGATAACCTAACCAAAATCTTTTTGAGTCGGATCCAGGCCCAGATGAAGAAGGGTCCAAGCATAATGGCATAATTTCTTAAAGTAATGATGGCCATTCATTTTTCTTTACTTAGCTGCTTTTTTCTTGCCATAATAAAAATTCTAACAGTCTATTCAGTAGGAGTATCAGCTGTATATCCAACAGACTTCTGCACAAAACAACTGATGGTCCCAACCCATTTATAAGGCAAGAAATCCCACTTATTAAACCTGACAGGGCACACCTGTGAAGTGAAAACCATTTCCGGTGACTACCTTTTGAAGCTCATCAAGAGAATGCCAAGAGTGTGCAAAGCAGTAATCAAAGCAAAAGGTGGTTATTTTGAAGAACCTAGAATATAAGACATATTTTCAGTTGTTTCACACTTTTATGTTAAGTATATAATTCAACATGTGTTAATTCATAGTTTTGATGCCTTCAGTATGAATCTACAATTTTCATAGTCATGAACATAAAGAAAACTCTTTGAATGAGAAGGTGTGTCCAAACTTTTGGTGTGTACTGTACCTAACTAGTTTTTTTGGTAATACTCTACGAAATTGATAGTGGTCTTACCTGTATGTGGCGGGGCATAACTTTGATGAGAGTGCTTGCATGGGCTTTGAGTTTATCTGGTCCAGCAGACCTAAACAGGTCACTGACCTACCTAACTAGTTTATTCGGTAATATTCCACGAAACCTATAGTTTCCCACCTTGGTGTGGCAGGGCATAACATTGATGGGAGTGCTTGCATGAGCTTTGAGTTTATCCGGCCCAGTAGGCCTAAACAGATCACTGACCTATCTGACTAGTTTTTCAGTAATACTCCACGAAACTGAAAGTGGTCCGACCTGTATGTGGCAGGGCATATCATTGAAGGGAGTGCTTGTATGAGCTTTGAGTTTATCTGGCCCAGTAGACCTAAACAAGTCACTGACCTACCTCTCTATTATTTCCTGTAATACTGCACGAAACTTATAGTTGTCCCACCCGTGTGTGTCGGGGCATAACATTTATGGGAGCACTTGCATGAGCTTTGAGTTTATCCGGCCCAGTAAGCCTAAACAGATCACTGACCTACCTGGCTAGTTTTTTCAGTAATACTCCACTAAACAGATAGTGGTCCCACCTGTATGTGGCAGAGCATAACATTGATGGGAGCGCTTGCATGAGCTTTGAGTTTATCCGGCACAGTAGGCCTAAACAGGTCACTGACCTACCTCTCTATTATTTCCTGTAATACTACACAAAACAAATGTTTGTCCCACCTGTGTGTGGCAGGACATAACATTGATGGGCGTACTTGCATGAGCTTTAAGTTTATCTGACCCAGTAGGCCTAAACAGGTTATGACCTACCTGACTATTTTTGTCGGTATTATTCCAAGAAACTTGTAGTTGTGCCACCTGTGTATGGCAAAGCATAACATTGATGGGAGTGCTTGCATGAGCTTTGAGTTTATCCGGCCCAGTAGGCCTTAACAGGTCACTGACTTACCTCTCTAGTTTTTCCTGTAATACTCCATAAAGCTTACAGTTGCTGAGCAATGTTTAACCTTGAAATGCTAGGCCAGGCCCTGTTCCAGACCCTGTGCCATGCAGGAAGGCTGGGCCATTTAGCAATTTTTTGTCTGGGACAGTTGATGCCATTTTGCTGTGGTCTGACCCTTTGGGAAGAGTGAAGACTCTTGCTGTGTGGTACATGATTTGAGGGTTCGACGGTGTTTGATAAACAATTCGTTGAACACATCCCAATTTGGCGAATAAAATCGAATTCGAAAACTTAGGTGGTGGCTCATCACTACTTATAGACCCCTAAAAGTCACTTCAAATGTGAATGGGCCTCTAATTAAATAGGTTTTTTTCAATTTTGCTGGAAAAATTGCTGCTAAGTTTTTAACCCTTCTATTGAGACACGGGGGTCAGTGGGTGCTAACGTTCGCTGGCCCGACCACCTTTAGGAAGACAGCATGGACCAGGGCTCATCCCATCCGAAAGCCCGAACTCCTTAACTGTCGATGGAACACTTCTTAGACAACACAGGATGAGGGAACCACAATAGTAACACTTTATTGGATTCCTAACAGTTAACGGCATATAACACATAACCAAGCAAAACACAGAATATAACAGGCAACAGAGTCTCACCCTCCACTGGCACACCAGGGATTATAATGTTCATGCCTTCGGGGCTTCTAGGGCCACTTACTCCAATCCAGTAGCACTCTGCTTTCAGCGGGCACCGACTGAGAAAGGAGTAGCAACAAGGATAGGAAGCTAACCGAGTGCAGCAATGTCTGTAGCCAGGTGGCCAACCTAGGTTTCTTCCTTATGTAATCTCTTCTATCCCAGCCGAATCCTAGTATTCGATGTTGAAGACCATTTAGTTATATAATCCAGGTTCTGATCCCCATAGCTAGTGCCTGAGGAACCTAAGCCTCAGGTGTGGCCTGCCAACCGGATCTGTAGATCCCAGATTGGAGTCATGTAGCATGTTTCCAGATAGGCAATAGGAGATTAGGAAGATAAATAAGTGGCTCAGGAATTGGTGTAGGAAGGAGGGGTTTGGGTTCCTGGAGAACTGAGCTGACTTCTCTGTTGACTACAGGTTCCATGCTAGGGACGGGCTGCACCTCAATGGGGAGGGTGCAGCTGTGCTGGGGGAGAAAATGGCTAGAAGGTTGGAGGAGTGTTTAAACTAGGGATTGGGGGGGTGGGTATTCATTGTACAGGAGGGGAAGATAGTATAAATAGTAACCTGGGCACAAGTATTGAAAGTGGGGGTGACATGGGGGTGGGGTTAGAACAGTCAATATAGTAAGAAGGAATAGAGGTAAAAAAAAGAAGCATAAACTGCATGTATACTAATGGCAGGAGCCTCACAAACAAAATTGAGAAATTAAAATGAATTTTGTTGGAAAATAATTATGACATGGTGGGGATTTCGGAGACATGACTGGATGAGAGCCATGACTGGGCTGTTACTATACAGGGCTATAGTCTTTTCATAAATGACTGTACAAATAAGCGAGGGGGAGGTGTGTGTTTATATGTAAAATCATCCTTAAAACCCATCCTGCGTGATAATATATGTGAATCTAATGGAAATGTAGAGTCCCTGTGGGTGAAGATAAGGGGAGGGGGAAAAAATAATACATTATGATAGGGGTTTGTTATAAGTCCCCAACAATAATGGAAGTGGAGGAGAATATTCTCATAAAGCAAATAGATGAAGCAGCGACTCAGGGAGAAGTCATTATTATGGGGGACTTCAACTACCCTGAAATACATTGGGGATCAAAAACCTGCAGTTCTAGCAAAGGTAATAGGTTTTTGACAATTATGAGAGGCAATTACCTTTCACAACTGGTTCAGGACCCAACAAGAAGGAGGACACTGCTGGACCTAATATTAACCAACAGGCCGGACCACATATCAAATATAAGGGTTGGAGGTCACTTGGGTAATAGTGATCACAAAATAATACATTTTCAAGTATTCTTTTGATAAGATGTGTAATAGAAGGGCTACAAGGACATTAAAGTTCAGGAAGGCAGATTTCCAACAGTTGAGAGATGATCTTAGTGTAATTAAAATGGGAGGATGTCCTGAGACATAAAGGTACACAAAGCAAATGGGAGGCATTTATTAGCATCCTGAACAGGACCTGTGCACAATATATACCCTATAGGAATAAACATGCTAGAAATAGGAGGAAACCACTATGGCTAAATAAAGCTGTAAGGGGTGCAATAAGTGACAAAAAGAAATTTAGGGAATTAAAGCAAGTAGGTAGTGATGAGGCATTAAATAAATACAGACAATTACCGTATATACTCGTGTATAAGCCGACCCGTGTATAAGCCGACCCCCCTACTTTTGCCCCCAAAACCTGGGAAAATCTATTGACTCGTGTATAAGCCGAGGGTGGACCCTAGCACAAGTATACAGCCCCCAGCAGTGTGGTATACACCAGTCCCAGAGGTAGATACAGCAGCCCCAGTGGTAGTATACACGCAGCCCCAGTAGTATATACAGCCCCAGTGGTATATACAGCCCCAGTGGTAGTATATACAGCCCCAGTGGTAGTATACAGGGCCCCAGCAGTATATACAGCCCCAGTGGTTTATACAGCCCCAGTGGTAGTATACAGGGCCCCAGAGGTATATACAGCCCCAGTGGTAGTATATACAGCCCGAGTGGTAGTATACAGGGCCCCAGCAGTATATACAGCCCCAGTGGTTTATACAGCCCCAGTGGTAGTATACAGGGCCCCAGAGGTATATACAGCCCCAGTGGTAGTATATACAGCCTCAGTGGTAGTATATACAGCCCCAGTGGTAGTATATACAGCCCCAGTGGTAGTATACAGGGCCCCAGCAGTATATACAGCCCCAGTGGTTTATACAGCCCCAGTGGTATGTATACAGGGCCCCAGAGGTATATACAGCCCCAGTGGTAGTATATACAGCCCCAGTGGTAGTATATACAGCCCCAGTGGTAGTATACAGGGCCCCAGCAGTATATACAGCCCAGTGGTTTATACAGCCCCAGTGGTAGTATACAGGGCCCCAGTGGTAGTATATACAGCCCCAGTTGTAGTATATACAGCCCCAGTGGTAGTATACAGGGCCCCAGCAGTATATACAGCCCCAGTGGTTTATATAGCCCCAGTGGTAGTATATACAGCCCCAGTGGTAGTATATACAGCCCCAGTGGTAGTATACAGGGCCCCAGAGGTATATAGCAGCCCCAGCGGTAGTATACAGGCAGCCCCAGTAATGCAGGGCCCCCCAGCGTCTCTCCGGTCACCTGTAAAGGAAACTATACTTATCACAGTGCTCTGTCCGCGCCCGCTCGCACCCGCTCTCAGCTGCCGACCACGATCCTCCATCTTGCGTCTTCTTTCTTCCTGTTTCCTGTGCTCGTCGCAGGGAATGACGTCATTGCCCGCGACGAGCACAGAAACAGGAAGAAGCCGCAAGATGGAGGATCGCGGTCGGCAGCTGCGAGCGGGCGCGGACAGCGGCACTGTGATAAGTATAGTTTCCTTTACAGGTGACCGGAGAGACGCTGGGGGGGCCCTGCATTACTGGGGATGCGGGGGCTGCTGTATACCGATGTATACATCGGTATGTACCGATGTATACATCGGTATACAGCACTGACTCGCGTATAAGCCGAGGGGGGTACATTTCAGCCCAATTTTTGGGCTGAAAAACTCGGCTTATACGCGAGTATATACGGTAAATAACATTTGTAAAAAGCAAATCAAGGCATTAAAGATTGAGACAGAGAGACTCATTGCCAGGGAAAGAAAAAAAATCCCAAAATATTTTTAACTACATAAATAGTAAGAAACTAAAAAATGATTGTATTGGCCCCCTTAAGAATAGTCTTTGTGAAATGGTGGACGAGGATGAGGAAAAAGCCAATATGCTAAATTACTTTTTTTCAACAGTATTTACACAAGAAAATCCCATGACAGACAACATGATCAGTTATAACAAAAACTCTCAATTAAATGTCACCTGCTTAACCCAGCAGGAAGTACGGCAGCACCTAAAAATCACTAAAATTGACAAATCCCAGGGGCCGGATGGGATATACCCCAGAGTACTGCAGGAATTATGTACTGTCATAGATAGACCATTATTTTTAATATTTAAAGATTCCATAATAACAGGATCTGTACCACAGGACTGGAGTATAGCAAATGTGGTGCCAATATTCAAAAAGGGGACAAAAACTGTACTTGGAAATTATAGGCCAGTAAGCTTAACCTCTACTGTGGGTAAAATCCTAGAGGGTTTTCTAATGGTGGTGTTACATGCTAGGATATCCTGAACGATATCCTTGAAACGTCACAGATTTGTGATCGTTCAAAAGATATCGTTTGGGTATACTTGAGTGTAAACCAACGATATAGGAAGAAAAAATCTTTGGATCCTTCATCAAAGATTTGAGATCCAGACCTCAAATCTATGGTTCATCGTCCAATTAACTCTGCTTCAGGATGCAACATCGTTCAGTGTGACAGCTTTTTGAACAATATCGTTCAAAAAGCTCCTATTCTTGCCGCTTTATTAAATCGTTCACTACTTCCTCTCCTGTTTAACTGGTGCGTTGCCGCATAGGATATCGTTAACAATATCCTTGTGTGTGACAGTGCAATAGCGATGTCGGAACTATCATGGTCACGTGATCGTTCCAAGGATATCGCTAATGATATCCTAGCGTGTAATACCACCATTAGAGATGCTATACTGGAGCATCTGGAGAAAAATAACCTCATGACGCAATATCAACATGGGTTTACGAGGGACTGTTCCTGTCAAACTAATCTGATAAGCTTCTACAAGCTTCTACAAGAAATGCTAGCACAGGCGTCCAGTACCATTGATACAGATGCTGCACATCTGGTATCTTCACAGCATAGACAATTGCCTTCAGATGAGTGATGAGGCAAACGTTTTTGTGAATGATTAAGTTAACAAACAATACCAAATACAAAATTGCTACATGATTCAGATATCCAGTGGCATTGAGGTTTCCATTGATGAAGAATGGCCCCACTATCTTTGTACACCATATACCACACCATACCATCAATTTTTGTATTTCAACAGTCTTGGAGGGATCTATCCACTGTGGGTTAGTGTCAGACCAATAGCGCTGGTTTTGTTTGGTAACTTCACTATTCATAGAGTAATAAGGGATAACCTTTTTGTCTTCATTAACTGTTTTTATTTTTAAGGGTTTTTATAAAAACATGGTGTAAAACACGTGAATTTGTGCAATTGTGCAGACTTCCCACCCACCTAGACAACAAACACAAAACAGCCCACTAATGGTACTAGAACGGCGGGTTGCCTCATCACTCATCTGAAGGCAATTGTCTATGCTGTGAAGATATGAGATGTGCAGCATCTGAAACAACGGATGCTGGAAGCCTGTGCTGGCATTTCTTCTGTGGTGTTGTTATCAGTGTGTCAAGAGTGGGAGAAGAGGGTTGCATTAACAATCCAACACAATGGACAGCACTTTGAACACATTTTATAAGTAGTCATAAATTTATAAATAACTCATGAAAGAATAAAGTTACGTTAAACCCAACCACACCATTGTTGTTTTTTATGAAATACTCAATAAGTTTGATGTGTCACATGACCCTCTTCCTATTGAAAAAAATAAAGTTGGAACCAAAATCGCCAACTTCAAAATGGCCGCCATGGTCACCAACCATCTGGAATAGTTTTTCCCCTCCCATATACTAATGTGCCACAAACAGGAAGTTGATTTCATCAACCATTCCCATTTTATTTAGGTGCATACATATAAATGGCCCACCCTGTAGTAGGAAACTGCAGGGACAGATAGTGATAGGTTTGGGGTATATATTACCTGACAGGTTTCCTTTAAACAATGTTGAAAAAAAGAATGGCCAAAATTCCTCCAGACTAATCCGAGAGACTGATTAAGTAATACAGAAAATGATTGCTTCAAGTTATTGCTGTTCGATACTGTTAATTCAAGCTATTGATTCATTGTGTGTACTTAATCTTTCACATATTACGTTTGCACTTAGGCCTAGTTTTTGTTAAATAAGTAATGATATTATGTATTATATTTTTTTTTACTAAATTCTATTATAAGAAAAATACTAAAATTCAAAGAGGGTGTACTTAGTTTTTCTTCATCATTTTTTCAGTGACGCACAAGAGAATCCTTTAACATTTAGACCCCATTTTATCAAGATTTGCATAGTTCATCAGGTTGGATGGAGTCATAGGTGTTTAATTCATTTGGAACAAAAAAATCGTCACTCTGAAATACTACGATATATAATTGAGTTTAGAACAACATTATAGCTAAGGAGATGTGGCTACTGGGCGGTTGTCGATATGGTCGCCCAGCACGATGCATCCGCACCACTGGATGAACAGCGCCCCAAGGGGCCCAACCGCACCTCACGGACAATAAAAAGTGCAAAAAGTTTCTTATGATGAACAAAAAACCTTTTATATGGGGTATTGCTTCATGCATTGGCCAAGACACTTAAGCTCATGATCCATGTCACGGATCCCCACGCTCATGAGTCCTAACAAAATTGGCCAATACATGAACCAATACCCCATATAAAAGTTTTTTTGTTCATCATAGGCAACTTTTTGAACTTTTTTATCGTCAGCGGGGTGCGGTTGGGCCCCTTGGAACGCTGTTCATCCAGTGGTGCGGATGCATTGTGCTGGGCGACCCGTTTGGTCAGGTGGCAGGACCAATGGGTAGCTATCAGACACTCCGCATCATGTGTATCAGTGTGAATAGCATCCTATGCAAGCCCAATGGCAAGTCACCGCCCACATGTATTGTAGGTAGAGGTGATTTTATCTGCCTGCACCTGGGCTTGCCCTGCATGATGGGGTCTGACTGCATCCTGCTAAGTGCAGTGTTTGTTTTGTATCTGGCTATTGATGGTAATTTTTTTCTGATGCTGCCTTTTATGATTAGTTTTGATTATAAGCTTATGCCAAGAAAAGAGGAGTTTCCACTGATCCTAAACATTGCTTAGCAACTGTGGTGTAGCCTGTGGTAATCTGATACATTGTTTCCTCATGAGCTGCAGTCAGCCGTGCAGACCCTTTACCCCTATATGGTTACACGTCCCTTACTCACTGTGAAAACAGATCTGACTGATAATGAAGATATGTCTGCTTCACTCACAGTATAGTGGGGACACCTTGTGGAGGGTTTATGAATGGATTTCAACCAGATTTCTTTAATAAAGTATATTTGAAAGTTTATCATAATCACTTGTTCTACATTCTTCTTCTTCTTCTTCTTCTTATTATTATTATTATTATTACCGTATATACTCGCGTATAAGCCGAGTTTTTCAGCCCAAAATTTGGGCTGAAAAGTCCCCCCTCGGCTTATACGTGAGTATAAGGCTTCCCCCGGAGGTATACAGGCCCCCCCATCAAGATCCAGGGCCCCCCCCCTTGCGCGGCAAACCTGTAAAGTAAAATCATACTTATCAGTGTCCTGTCGCACCGTCCCCGCTGCCGACATGACGATCCCGGGCTTCATTCCGCGTCTTCCGGCTTTCTGTGGTCGCGGGCAATGACGTCATTGCCCGCGACCACAGGAAGGCGGAAGACGCGGAATGAAGCCCGGGATCGTCATGTCGGCAGCGGGGACGGCGCAACAGGACACTGATAAGTATGATTTTACTTTACAGGTTTGCCGCGCAAGGGGGGGGGCCCTGGATCTTGATGGGGGGGCCTGTATACCTCCGGGACTACTGCAGTATACAGCCCTGGGGCTGCTGCTGTATACACCCCTGGGGCTGCTGCTGTATACAGCCCTGGGGCTGCTGCTGTATACACCCCTGGGGCTGCTGCTGTATACAGCCCTGGGGCTGCTGCTGTATACTCCCCTGGGGCTGCTGCTGTATACACCCCTGGGGCTGCTGTATACACCCCTGGGGCTGCTGCTGTATACACCCCTGGGGCTGCTGCTGTATACACCACTGGGGCTGCTGTATACTACCTAAGGGCTGCTGTATATACCTCTGGGGCTGCTGTATACTACCACTAGGGCTGCTGTATATACCACTGGGACTGCTGTATACACCACTAGGGCTGCTGTATATACCTCTGGGGCTGTATATACCTCTGGGGCTGCTGTATACTACCTCTGGGGCTGCTGTATACTACCACTGGGGCTGCTGTATACTACCACTGGGGCTGCTGTATAGTACCACTAGGGCTGCTGTATATACCACTGGGACTGCTGTATACACCACTAGGGCTGCTGTATATACCTCTGGGGCTGTATATACCTCTGGGGCTGCTGTATACTACCACTGGGGCTGCTGTATACACCTCTGGGGCTGCTGTATACTAACCACTGGGGCTGCTGCTGTATATTCCACTGGTGCTGTATACTACCACTGGGGCTGCTGTATATACCTCTGGGGCTGCTGTATACCACACTGCTGAGGTCTGGATACCTGTGCTGGGGTCCACCCTCGGCTTATACACGAGTCAATAGGTTTCCCAGGTTTTGGGGGCAAAAGTAGGGGGGTCGGCTTATACACGGGTCGGCTTATACACAAGTATATACGGTATTATTATTATTATTATTAATAAATAAAATTTTAAATAGCGGTTATGCTTTAAACTCGACTTTTAAAAAAAAAAAAATTGGTATGAAAAGTCATTCCGTAGTCCATCAGGTCTCCTCCTACTGTCATGCAGCCCATATTTATGGTAATTGGTTAATGCCAAACAGGTGAAGAACATGAAACTGCATGTGGTAGTGGATAATTTACTTAATAAGCCAAAATTGTCCCTTTTTAAGCACTTGGAAGTACGCAGCAAGTACTATCCAAACAGCTGAAACGTGTGGATCTCTGCACAATATTAATTGCTATTATATGTTAATGGCAGCTATGTATTGAACTAAACAGACTATTCTGGTTTTTAGCTTGGATCTTGCTCAGGGCAAGGAAGAATGTATATTTTGCTTAAGCAGATTTCATGCATTGGGTAATAAATCTTCCACTGGAGCACAATTGTGGTATTGTGATGGCAGATGATGCAGCATATTTTCAATATGATCCCATATGGTGCAGTTGTTCAGGGTTTTCCTTTTAGCCATGTTTCTGATGGCCACAATGGGTTCATTTCCCAGTATGCACACAGGGGACAGATGGCCCTAAGGATTAGATTAGTTTTTTGTCATCTCGTGCTAGTTTTATTTATTTATTGCTGTTGTTGCCCTCTTCCAATGCATTAGCTTATAAAAGCAAAGGGTAAGCAGAGAGGACTCAAGTTAAATCGGAGAAAAAAATCTAAATTATAAGTTTTCTTTTGTCAACTTGATAAAAATGTTTTCTTTCCAATTTTAAAGTTTGGTACAATCCAATGTTTTTGAAATTACAGCTCCAACAGGGAATGTCACAAGCTGTAACTTTACTGGCCAACTGTCTAGTAAAAATAACTAGTGTGTGCTCAAATACACTATATTCATCACGTGGCTCAGAGGATGTCCATTCAGTTATTTAATGTTGTAGAGAAAAAGCAGATCACAGACATGGCACAAAACTAAAGTCATTTCTAATGGCAACTTTATGGCTTTAAGAAACACAAAAAGAAATCTTGACAAAAAAATATGCTAGCCAGTAACGGTTACTTTTGTAGACTAGTGATGGGCGAGTCCTAAATTACTCGGAATCGCTTGACTCTAGCGAGTCCGAGCCCGTTGCGAGTCTAGCGAGTCCAATGTTAATGAATGGGGAAGCGAGTAATAGTGAGTAATGTGCGATTTAAAAATCGCAGATGTGTCTCGGAAAGCGCTCGCATTGCCGTGTTGGAAACCCCACTCGCAACTGTATTTTGCTACTGTCTCCGAGGCCAAACTCGCATGTGTTTGTCTTATTTGGCGCCGATGAGGCGAGGCAAGCGATTTGCTCCAGCACACCCCATGCTTTTAGCAAACAGGAAATAAGCCGACTCGAGCTGACAGACGCGCACACACACAGAGCAAGCATGGCCCGTGTCAACACCCTGCAGTTGATTGACCTGGTGGAGGCTTGGCCCCTGCTTTGGCTGCCCACTGACCCTGCCTATGGGGATAGCATCCAGCGGACTACAGCCTGGAGGGAGGTCGCTCAAGTCATGTTCCCTGCATTCCATCGCAGTGGCCAGGATGCACAGAGCAATATGGGTAAGTTAAATGTGTTCACACGTTATATTGCATTTACCGTATATACTCGTGTATAAGTCGACCCGTGTATAAACTGACCCCCCTACTTTTGCCCCCAAAAACTGGGAAAACATATTGACCGCCATCCTGGTATACAGCGGCTATCACTGGTAGACAGCCCCCCAGCAGAGTATACAGCTCCCTCTGCAGAGTATACAGGCCCCCAGTGGGTATACATGCCCCCCATATTAGGGTATACAGGGCCCTCAGTGGGTATACAGGCCCCCCAGCAGTGGGTATACAGGGCCCCCAGTGGGTATACAGGGCCCCCAGCAGTGGGTATACAGGGCCCCCAGTGGGTATACAGGGCCCCCAGCAGTTGGTATACAGGGCTCCCCAGTGGGTATACAGGGCCCCAGCAGTGGGTATACAGGCCCCCCGTGGGTATACAGGGCCCCCAGCAGTGGGTATACAGGGCCCCCAGCAGTGGGTATACAGGGCCCCCAGCAGTGGGTATACAGGCCTCCTGTGGGTATACAGGCCCCCAGCAGTGGGTATACAGGCCTCCTGTGGGTATACAGGCCCCTCAGCAGTGGGTATACAGGGCCTTCAGTGGGTATACAGGGCCCCAGCAGTGGGTATACAGGCCCCCCAGCAGTGGGTATACAGGGCCCCCGTGGGTATACAGGCCCCCCAGCAGTGGGTATACAGGGCCCCCAAAGGGTATACAGGCCCCCCAGCAGTGGGTATACAGGGCCCCCAGTGGGTATACAGGGCCCCCAGCAGTGGGTATACAGGCCCCCCGTGGGTATACAGGCCCCCAGCAGTGGGTATACAGGGCCTCCAGTGGGTATACAGGGCCCCCAGCAGTGGATATACAGGCCCCCTGTGGGTATTCAGGCCCCCCAGCAGTGGGTATACAGTGCCCCCAGTGGGTATACAGGGCCCCCAGCAGTGGGTATACAGGCCCCCCGTGGGTATACAGGCCCCCCAGCAGTGGGTATACAGGGCCTCCAGTGGGTATACAGGGCCCCCAGCAGTGGATATACAGGCCCCCAGCAGTGGGTATACAGGTCCCCCAGTGGTTATACAGGGCCCTCATAGTAGCGTCTACAGCCCCCCGTGGGTATACAAGACCCCAGCAGTGGGTATACAGCCCCCCTGTGGGTATACAGGCCCCCCAGCAGTGGGTATACAGGGCCCCCAGTGGGTATACAGGGCCCCCAGCAGTGGGTATACAGGCCCCCCAGCAGTGGGTATACAGGGCCCCCGTGGGTATACAGGGCCCCCATAGTAGGGTATACAGGGCCCTCAATGTGTTATCATGCGCCGTCGCATGGTTGCCTATATTTGGATGGGGTCACAATAGTACACTTAGTTTAAGGGCTGGTCCTCCTGGCTCTGAAGGCCAGGGGGTTGGGTGTATATTATAAATACCACTAATGAGCGGAGTCTGGTGCCTGCACTATTACATTCTCTATGCGTTGACATGTGCCCTGCCTCATTTGTGATTGTGGCCACGTGAGCTCAATGTCCGTAATGCTGTTGATGATGTTCCACACTGTCGTGTCACTGTGCCTTGTATACACATTACACACACAACATGAATAAAATGTTATTGTTGATTTGTACACATACTTTTAGTGTTTCAAATGTTACAGAGGTCTGAACCCGGTTTGAAATCATTTCACAGTTGACCTGCTTATCAAACGGTGGAGGAGCTGTCGGGATCAGCACAAAAGGCAACACTGTAAGATCTCGGAGGGGGTACCGGAAGCTGATCCAGGGCCGATATATCGCCACTATGACCGGTTGTCCTTCCTTGAACCGGTGGTCCGTATGCCAAGGTATGTGTCTGCTGCACTGTTGTGTACTATTATTGTTATTATTATTTATTTATATAGCGCCATTAGGTTCCATGGCACTTTACATGAGGATAAGGGTTAACGACAAAAAACAGTACATGAAGATAATCAGGTCATACAGGTACAAGAGGAGAGGACCCTGTCCACGAGGGCACACATTCTACGTATGAAGCTCTATAATGAGTGTGGTGGTTTACATACCCACACTGGGGTTTGTTTCTGCCATGGTGCAACAGAATTCTATTACCTTTGGCAATGATCCAGGACATTTATAGCCACATTGTGACGTTGGGACAAATAAGCAATGTTCTGCAGGGTGGTCAGACACAATGTTCCGTGACCTCACAATTAGCTATTATTGTTGGCATGTTTATGGAACAAAGCCATGTTCTTCCCTGCAATGGCCTCTAATGTGTGTGGCCTTGTCTGGTTTGCCTGTCATAAGCCTCATTTGTATTAGTTCCTAATGGCCTCGACTTGCATAAGGGCCACATACATCCCTACACGTTTAGTTGTGGGTGTTTTTTTCGGCTAAATAACGTTGCAAGGATATACCCCTTTTGCAGTAAACTGTTTGTACACCATCCCAGATTGTTGACACAGTCACACACATTTCAGGACATACCCTCTATCACTACAAATACGTGTGGGTGAGCTTTCCCATGGGTATATTTGGGGCTGCAAGGTGATCGTGTAGATATTAGGGCCCACATGTGAATTTTATTTTTTTGTCGTTAACTCATGGCCACATTACGAATCCACCGGAAAACATAGTGTATTAATGCTGTATAAAATCAAACTAAAGGGGGCCATATTTTAAGTGCAACAGGCTTTTATGTCCAAGGTCCTTTAGGAAACCCGAGGTTTGCCCTTGCTGCTCCTGGTTTTTTGTTCGGCCCCGTTGGAATAACTGTAAAACTGTCCATCTGTGCATACCACCTTGTTTGGCACCAACGATGTGTGACCTGCTGCTCAAAAACAACCCCATACTCTATGTCCATTACAGTCGTTTCAAAAGCCAAGCCATCTGTTTGGTGTGTTTTATTTACCAAGACATTCCTGATTAGCATACATGGCAGCAAAAAGGAGTGTAGGCCACTAACGCCGAATGCTCATGTGTCACCTATGCTGCAGGACTCCATTTCCTGTCTTGCTCATCTGCCCTATAAATCTGGGTTATGTGCATTGAGACCAAGGCCGCCCACACTGCATCTTTTTGTGTCCATCTGATGGCAAACAACCCTGAAAAATGTGTTTGCCTCACAGTGTCAGGCTATAGCTTTGTCCACATAAAGTTTCGACAAAAAGTCAAAGCAATAGTTGTGGCCACTAATATGTCTTCAAGTGCCTAAATAGCTGTCCTGCCTAAGGCAGGGCACAGTGTAATAGTGCAGACAAATTTTTACATTTCTAATGTAATGGCAAAAAATCGAGGACCAACACTACCCACACATAGAATATTGGTTGAGGCATGAGCCAAAATGTCCTTAATGTATTTGCTGCAATTCCATCTTAAGGCCAACAATGAAAAGACACAGAATACACAGATACACTGAGTCAAAAAAGCGTGCACATTTTATGTTTGGCCTATGGTTTTGTTTCCAAACGCAACCCATTCACCAAATTTTTTTTGTATTTACCCACAGAGCTGCTCACTACCACAGGCGGCGTGGTAACCCGCCACCACAGCTGCCTGAAGAGGCGAGGGAGGCCCCTGAACCACCCCAACTTGGAGTGGAGGAGAAAGGAGTACCACCACCACCACCACCACCTTTGGGGCATGGCCGGCCACAAGAAGCAGAGGTTGAAGGGCCACAGCAACAGTCTCCCCACCAAAACCAACCTACGGCAGTGGACGAAGCTGGATGGCCAACTGGCAGCAGTGTGGGGAGTCACCAGAACCCCAGCAGCCCTGCTCAGATCCCGGGGGCACAAAATTACCACCTAGGACAATGTGATGCTGACTTTGCCCGCAGTCTCATACCTTTCCTGGCTCTCATTCCATTGGAGAGACGACTGCGGGCAAGGTCAGCAATCCACATTGGCCTTGATGCCTGTCGGCCCCCAAACCACCCTGGCCAGGTATTTACTTATTTGGAGGGGTGGCAGAAGTCGAGCTCCAACAGGTTAGACAGGCCCACACCCCGGGACAGCTATGTGGCGACCCAGAGGCCTATACAACCTTTGTGGCCTCCCAACATGGACCTCCCAACCCAAGGCCATTTCGACACACCGGCCCAGATGACCCACCCTACAGGGTTACAATCATTGGGGACGGCTACCCATGGGGCCGTGGACCTCCTCCAGGACCAGGGTGATGGTGGCCTGGTAGAGGCTACCCCACACAATCAGCCCACCTACCACCAGCTGTAGGGTCAACTTTTTTGTTTTTTTGTTTTTTTTTTGTTATTCAAAAAGTGCATTGCACAATTTCTTTTTGTTTTTTTCTGTTTTATTTGTTTGGGTTTTTTGCGTTTGTGAGCTTTCTAAAAGCTATCTGACATCTTTGGCATTAAGGCGTGATAATACACATTTTGAAAAAACAGCTTTGTGTCTGTCTTTTTTCAGGGAATGGATGTGTAGGTTGTTTTGTGGGTGGGCTTAAAGTCAGCATCATTAGCAAGTACTTTACGGCCCGCATGGCGCATGAAGGCACCTTGGTTATTATGTGTAAAATTATGACTCCACATACAAATGTTGCTGACAAATAGTGCCTGTGTTTGGGGGGGTTACTTAATGACTCGCTATGGCAACAACACTAGGAACACAGAGCGAGAGGCTGGGACGTCTACTTGCAACACAGCGCGTCTACGCGTTATCTCCATAGCGTACAGTGGGACCCTTCGCCAGGCTCCAGCAGGATCATAGTACAAGCAACGTCCACGGGCTGTATTGTATTGAAAGGAAAAAAAAAAAGGAAAAATGCTCACAAGCGGATGCACTTGTAAAGTAAACTGATTTTTACTGATTGCGTAGTTTTGTTATCATGCAGCAAATGTTGCAGGAACATGACTTATCACATCGTCTGAGCTGAGGGAGATGCCGATACTTCCTGTCTTAAAAGGGCATAAAGTTAAAAGCGCAATATTCCAATCATATTAATTATGATTAGATTACTCTACATTTGGGTACTGTCGTCTGGGGGGCTTACGAACTGCGATGATATCCAGTCCTTGTTGAACTTAATGAGAGTCAGCCTGTCGGCATTTTCAGTATTAAGCCGTGACCTTCTATCAGTGACTATACCCCAGCGGGACAGAAAACACGCTCTGATGTCACACTAGCAGCTGGGCAGGCCAGCTCCTCCAAGGCATACAAAGCGAGCTCTGTCCAAGTGTGATGCTTGGAAACCCAGTAATTAAAGGGTACAGAAGGGTCGGTTAGGAAGCTGGTACTGTCACTGACATACTCGTACACCATGTTGGAGAATTGTTGTCTCCTAGTCAAGGTGACCGTAGGCATGATCCATTGTTAATCGGAAGGTCCACAACTACTTGTCCACGTGTCCGTTGTTAGGTGGACTTTGGCGGTTACAGAATTTGTTAGTGCACGCTTTAAGTTGGTAACAACGTGCTGGTGTAACGCGGGTACGGCACTACGTGAGAAAAAGTAGCGGCTGGGTACAGAGTATCGTGGTGCTGCCACAGCCAACAACTCCCGAAAAGACTCTGTACCCACAAGCCTAAACGGCAGCATTTCCACAGCTACCAACTTTGCAATTTGCGCAGTCACTTTTTGGGAAAATGGGTGTGTCGATTGGTACTTCCACTGCCTTTCATACAGCTGTGGCACAGACAACTGGATGTTTGGCGCACACTGACCAGTGGCTTGACTACTGTCATGTCTCTCTTGTACCGCAGCTTGGGAGGAGTACGTTTGAGCAGGAGCTGATGCCTGAACACTAGCTGGTGAAGGATGGATCTGAGGTGGCCTGGAAGTGTTGGGATCAGAAGGCACTGATTTAGAACCCTGATGGGCCGACCACTGAATTGGGTGCTTAACAGACATATGCTTATGCATACTGCTGGTGCTCATGTTTCCTTTCCCAGGCCTCAGCTTAGCCTTGCATGGCAGATGTTACAGATAACCATATTTGGTACAGATGTCGCATCCTTAAAAAATTGCCAGACAATGGCTTTTCGTACTTTATGTTGAATTGGAGGCAGAGGAGGATGACTCTGTACAACACCAACTGTTGACACAGTTTGGGCAACTGTGTTTACAGTTTGTGCAACAGTTGGTACAGTTTGTGCAACAGTTGACACAATTTGGGCAACTGTTGTCACAGTTTGTGTTCTGGAGAAAGGAGTAAGCCTTGGTGCTTTTGGCGGTGGTACATAGCCACTTTCCTCCTCCTGGCGCTCTGTTGGCTATGCATGCCAAGAGTCCAGGTAGGATCTGTGGTCTCATCATCCACGCCTTCTTCTTCAAAGTCTTCTGGATAACGTGACTGAGCAGGCTGGCCGGATGAGATGTGTGTCTCATCATCCTCATCATCATCCACCTCCTGAGATGCTGTATGCCTTTGGTGAAAGTGGCTTTCTTCAGTACGAGGTGCTTCAAAACTTTGGCCATGAATAGACATTACGTCTTCTTCAAGTATCTCATCAGGCAGTGACAAAGAAAGGTCAGATGCAATCGAACCAAATAAATCATTGGAGTGACCAAGGTCGGGCTCCAATTTTTCCTCTGGCTGCCGATGGGTTGAGGAAATAGGAAGACTTTGAAGATTGGATGGCCCTGCGTTGTCTGTAGTGACACTAGACTGTGTTGGCAAGGACGATTGTGTACTGCAAGAACCAGTGGTCGAGGTGTTATAAGCCATCCAAGATGTTATCTGGTCATGCTCTTCCGGCCTCAAGACACGTTTATGTTGAGTACTGGGAATTTTAGACGGGAGAAAGAGAGATCTATCAATCCTCATCTGTCTACCTGTACCAGTGCCTTCTTGGGCACGACTGCTACGGCCACGACCTCGTCCCCGTCCCTTTGCAACCTCTTTTTTGGGAAATTGTGGTTTTTGTGACATTGTTGACAAATGCACAGTCACCGAGATGGAGTTAGGTGTTGCTGTAGGCGTCACCTGCTGGCGGGTTAAGTGCATGCTAACACTTGTCAGTGAAGCAGCACACTAGTCCCTGAAAAAATTATTAAGTGCGCACAGCCACCGAGATGGAGTTAGATGGTGCTGTAGGCGTCACCTGCTGGCGGGTTAAGTGCGTGCTAACACTTGTCAGTGAAGCAGCACACTAGTCCCTGCAAAAATTATTAAGTGCGCACAGCCACCGAGATGGAGTTAGGTGTTGCTGTAGGCGTCACCTGCTGGCGGGTTAAGTGCGTGCTAACACTTGTCAGTGAAGCAGCACACTAGTCCCTGCAAAAATTATTAAGTGCGCACAGCCACCGAGATGGAGTTAGATGGTGCTGTAGGCGTCACCTGCTGGCGGGTTAAGTGCGTGCTAACACTTGTCAGTGAAGCAGCACACTAGTCCCTGCAAAAATTATTAAGTGCGCACAGCCACCGAGATGGAGTTAGGTGGTGCTGTAGGCGTCACCTGCTGGCGGGTTAAGTGCGTGCTAACACTTGTTAGTGAAGCAGCACACTAGTCCCTGCAAAAAATGATTAAGTGCGCACAGCCACCGAGATGGAGTTAGGTGGTGCTGTAGGCGTCACCTGCTGGCGGGTTAAGTGCGTGCTAACACTTGTCAGTGAAGCAGCACACTAGTCCCTGCAAAAATTATTAAGTGCGCACAGCCACCGAGCTGGAGTTAGGTGTTGCTGTAGGCGTCACCTGCTGGCGGGTTAAGTGCGTGCTAACACTTGTCAGTGAAGCAGCACACTAGTCCCTGCAAAAATTATTAAGTGCGCACAGCCACCGAGCTGGAGTTAGGTGTTGCTGTAGGCGTCACCTGCTGGCGGGTTAAGTGTGTGCTAACACTTGTCAGTGAAGCAGCACACTAGTCCCTGCAAAAATTATTAAGTGCGCACAGCCACCGAGATGGAGTTAGGTGGTGCTGTAGGCGTCACCTGCTGGCGGGTTAAGTGCGTGCTAACACTTGTCAGTGAAGCAGCACACTAGTCCCTGCAAAAAATGATTAAGTGCGCACAGCCACCGAGATGGAGTTAGGTGTTGCTGTAGGCGTCACCTGCTGGCGGGTTAAGTGTGTGCTAACACTTGTCAGTGAAGCAGCACACTAGTCCCTGCAAAAAATGATTAAGTGCGCACAGCCACCGAGATGGAGTTAGGTGGTGCTGTAGGCGTCACCTGCTGGCGGGTTAAGTGCGTGCTAACACTTGTCAGTGAAGCAGCACACTAGTCCCTGCAAAAATTATTAAGTGCGCACAGCCACCGAGCTGGAGTTAGGTGTTGCTGTAGGCGTCACCTGCTGGCGGGTTAAGTGCGTGCTAACACTTGTCAGTGAAGCAGCACACTAGTCCCTGCAAAAATTATTAAGTGCGCACAGCCACCGAGCTGGAGTTAGGTGTTGCTGTAGGCGTCACCTGCTGGCGGGTTAAGTGTGTGCTAACACTTGTCAGTGAAGCAGCACACTAGTCCCTGCAAAAATTATTAAGTGCGCACAGCCACCGAGATGGAGTTAGGTGGTGCTGTAGGCGTCACCTGCTGGCGGGTTAAGTGCGTGCTAACACTTGTCAGTGAAGCAGCACACTAGTCCCTGCAAAAAATGATTAAGTGCGCACAGCCACCGAGATGGAGTTAGGTGTTGCTGTAGGCGTCACCTGCTGGCGGGTTAAGTGTGTGCTAACACTTGTCAGTGAAGCAGCACACTAGTCCCTGCAAAAATTATTAAGTGCGCACAGCCACCGAGATGGAGTTAGGTGTTGCTGTAGGCGTCACCTGCTGGCGGGTTAAGTGCGTGCTAACACTTGTCAGTGAAGCAGCACACTAGTCCCTGCAAAAATTATTAAGTGCGCACAGCCACCGAGATGGAGTTAGGTATTGCTGTAGGCGTCACCTGCTGGCGGGTTAAGTGCGTGCTAACACTTGTCAGTGAAGCAGCACACTAGTCCCTGCAAAAATGATTAAGTGCGCACAAGTAATCGCACAAATAGGTGGCGTACGTGCTATTTGCAGCTAGGAGAGCAGCAACGCACTGGTCTGCCACAGAGAAAAGAAAACTGAAGGGGTTATTATGACCCAAAATCTATCAGGAAATAGTACCTCAGCTAAGCCTCTGACTTCAACTATTAGGACAGCTGAGTGAGTAAGCTAAGCTATGAGGTCGGTCCTGTGTGAACTGTAAGGCTGCACCTCCCTGCCTGCCTGCCTACAGTCCTCTACACAGTACTCCTCTGTCCTCCTGGTAGCTCTCACAAGAGCTGTTTAGGTTAAATATAAGGAATTTTTAAGTTTCTCTACACTGACTGACACTCCCTATGATCTGCTCCAGCATCTACCTCACCCTGCACTAGGTCAGATCTCACAGGAATGTGGAGAAAATGGCGGTGGCAAGGCTTATATACAGCCTCGCCTCTCATACATGACATAGGCATCACGATGGACAGAAGCCAATCATAGTCCTGCCACAACCAACCTGGCTGTCGCATTACTGAATATGATTGGCTAACATGCTTGTCCATCTTCACAAGTTTTCTGACTTAACACGCTAGGCTGTCTCGGAAGCTTTGTCGGAACATAACAGATTCTGTATTCGCGAGTCCCGAATACAGTATACAGGACTCGGATTCGTATACTCGCTCAGACTCGCTCAGACTCGCTCAGACTCGCTGCTGACAGCGGGTATCCGTGAAGCGGTGCGATTGTTTAAACGATTTGGGGAGATTCAAGCTACATAGCAATGTGATATAGCAAGTCTAGCGAGTGAGAAAAAGTAAACTCTGACAAAACTAGGATTGCCATTGACTTGCATTGGACTCGTTACTGTGCGAGTAATCGCTGCGAAATTCACCGAGTACTGAGTCCTGTGAGTCCCTTACTACTCACCGAGTAACGAGTCCTAGCGAGTAGACTTGCCCATCCCTATTGTAGACCAAACGGGGAAAATTTATGGAATCACTCAATTGTGAGGAAAAAATTATGGAAACACCCTGTAAATTTGCATTCCAAAAACTAACACCTGCATCAAATAAGATCTACTTGTTAGTCTGCATCTATAAAGGAGTGATCACACCTTGGAGAGCTTTTGCACCAAGGGGACTGACATGAATCATGGCTCCAACATGAGAGATGTCAATTGAAACAAAGGAGAGGATTATCAAACTCTTAAAAGAGGGTAAATCAACACGCAATGTTGTAAAAGATGTTGGTTGTTCACAGTCAGCTGTGTCTAAAATCTGGTCCAAATACAAACAACATGGGAAGGATGTTAATGGGAAAAATACTGCTAGACCAAGGAAGACATCAAGGCATCAAGACCGGAAACTTAAAGCAATATGTCTCCAAAACCGGAAATGCACAACAAAACAAATGAGGAACGAATAGGAGGAAACTGGAGTCAATGTCTGTAACCGAACTGTAAAAAACCGCCTAAAGGAAATTGGATTTACATACAGAAAGCTAAACAAAAGCCATCATTAACACCTAGGAACTAGGGGCTAAGGAAAAGCAATCGTGGACTGTGGATGACTGGATGAAAGTCATATTCAGTGATGAATCGCAAATCTAAATTGGGCAAGGTGATGATGCTGGAACTTTTGTTTGGTGTTGTTCCAATGAGATTTATAAAGATGACTGCCTGAAGAGAACATGCAAATTTCCACAGTCATTGATGATATGGGGCTGCATGTAAAGGCATTGAGAGATGGTTGTCATTACATCTTCAATAAATGCCCAACTTTACATTGATATTTTGGACATGTTTCTTATCCCATCAATTGAAAGGATGTTTAGGGATGATGAAATCATTTATCTAGATGATAATGCATCCTGCCATAGAGCAAAAACTGTGAAATCATTCCTTGAAAGAAGACACATAAGGTCAATGCCATGGCCTGCAAATAGTCTGGATCTCAATCCAATTGAAAATCTTTGGTGGAAGTTGAAGAAAATGGTCAATGACAAGGCTCCAACCTGCAAAGCTGATCTGGCAACAGCAATATGAGAAAGTTGGAGCCAGATTGATGATGAGTACTGTTTGTCACTCCTTTAGTTCATGCCTCAGAGACTGTAATCTGTAATGAAAGCCAGAGGTGGTGCAACAAGATACTAGTAATGTATTTGAGTGTTGTTTTGTTTGTTTGCTTGTCATGATTCCATAATTTTTTCCTCAGAATTGAGTGATTCCATAATTTTTTCCCCTGCTTGGTCTACAAAAGTAACCGTTACTGGCTAGCACATTTTTTTTCAAGATTTCTTTAAGTGTTTCTTAAAGCCATAAAGCTGCCATTTGAAATGACTTTAGTTTTGTGCCATGTCTGTGCTCTGCTTTTTTTCTACAAAATTAAACAACTTAATGGACATCCTCCGAGCCAGGTGATTCCATCATTTTTGGCAGGGGTTGTATATCTCAATGTTTCAAATTATTCTCCCTTAAAAGCATGAAGGGGATTGTGCAGGACTTAGACTGGTTTCACATTTGCGCACGTAGTGCGCTCTGAATGCAGCTTCCTAAGCGCAACAAAACGCAGGCACTATGCGCTCCTTTGTTTAACATGGGAATGCATAGTGCCTGTGTGTGGCTGTGTTCGGTTGCGTTTGCGTTCGTCTGCGCATAATTTATGCACATGCAAAATGTTGGATTTTTTGTGCGAGGCTGTGTGCTTGCTTTATACGCAAGGAGACCGCCGCGCACAAAAAATCAATTAAATTCAATTTGTGCGCATTGCCATCTTCTGGCAAGCACACAGACGCTGCAGAAAATGACCTCCTCCAAGGTCATCTGCAGGGGAATCCTGTCCTGCCGTTCTCTTCCTTTTTTTTCTTCCTCTTATTCCGTCTTCTTTCTTCTTCTTTCTTCTATTTCGAAATAGCAGGGCGGGAAAGCCGATTCACCGCCAGCTTTCACGCCGGCTATTTAAAAAAAAACAGCGGCGAAGAAGGAGATCAGCGGCGGCGGTCGGGAGGAAGAGATCAGCGGCAGCTGCCAGGATCTTTGCCACTGATCTCAGCCTCCCGACCCCCACCACTGATTGTGTGGCCGGGCAGACTCACTAACATTGTCATGTGAATGCATGCGGACAATCTCCGCTGCATTCACATGAAAATGTTTGTGTTCGGCACTGCATATGTATATGCGCTCCATACGCTGCAGTGCCGAACGTAAATCTGAACCTACCCTTAGATACCAATGACATATTCTTGGGATAGGTCATAAGTAACAGATCAGTCAGTTTCTACCATGGACAGATATAGAGCCTGCTTCATCAAAGCTGTTATGACAGAATTTGAAAGCTTTGAAAAGTGGTAAAAAGTGCTTGCATCACAAGGCCATGCTAAAATTGTGTGACTTTCGGGCTTCTCACGTCATTTTCACCCAACTTTGATAAAGTGTGCAGAGATGGGGGCATGACAACTCCTGCTCATCAAGTTCATGACAAGCGTAAGTGTGAAGAATATGGTAGATATCATATTAAGCCAATCATCTGTAAGTCATAGTCATCTTATTCAAAGTGGAAATCTGAAACTGGATATCTTCGTCCACCAACAATGGGTTCAATATTAAATGTACAAGTGAGGGAAACTAATTTTAAATTAGAAAGTCTGAGAAAATGTTATAATGGTAGCTAACAACCACCTATAGGGGCCAAGTAATTACAGCAGGAAAGAAAGAAACAGAAAGATTCGAGTGTGTGTATGCAGTGGTAGGTAAGTACATTTAACAGGCCAAAGAGTTCATTATTTGAAATATTATCATCAGACATGTTGTCACCCACAGAAAATCATAAATATTAGGGTGTGCAAAACTAACACAAATAAGGCAAACCTATTTTCAGCCTCAAGATATTGGTGTAAAAATAATGCATATTTCCCCTTTACTGTGTGATGTGCCTATCAGCCTCAAATTAATATCTAAAAGCTGGAAAACAGTACACCGGGTCATGTTTCCTATCTATGAATGGGGAAACTCATGATAGGAAAATATGTCGATAATATTTCTCTCCTGGGACACCCCGGGGCAAAGATATGTGGAAAGCTTGGATTTTATAAACTTATTCCATAGACAGCCCCCCATGAGATCATCAAGAGTTTGGTCAAATGGTTAAAAGGTGTCCACCATATTTCTTAGTTGTTTCACTAACTACGGTTGGTGAAAAGGGTCTCCCTTCCTGTCGGGGTTGTGAGTGAATGTGGTGCCATGCTGGAAGTTGCATGAATCATTCTCTTTTACTCCCTATGCTTCTCTGCACCCATGTTGACAGGGTGTGTCTGTGAAACTGTGCCAAGGTGACTCTACGTATCTCCAGAGGGTGCAGAACATCACAGATTGGCAGAAGTGACGAGACTGTATTACATAGTTTTTTAGGTTGAAGGAAGACTTTAAGTCCATCTAGTTCAACCCATAGCCTAACATGTTGATCCAGAGGAAGGCAAAAAAAAACATGTGGCAACACTAGCTCCAAAATTGCGTGAACCTGACATATTACAGATGTCAGGAAGTGGCTGCGAAGTGCAGTTCATCATGGTCAGTATTCACTATGCTACAAATATAACTCCAGTAATAACTGGAGTAAGATTTGTAGCAAGGCACACATGCAGGTGAACGTCACTCATTAGGCGCTCTTGATTCATTAAGAGGTGTGTGCCTCTTAATATGTTGGGAGAGACTGACTCAACATACCTCCAGAACCAAACCTGCGTGAACAACACCGGTATTGATGAACATCAAAGATCCATACAGTGGTCATTCTCAAATACTTCATTTCAGGTCAGATTCAATAGGAGCGTACAATTCTTGACTGTTTTGTTTTAATATACATAGCTAAAAATCCAACTAATATAAGGCCCCTTTCACATCAGCGTTTTTTTCAAATCGTGGCAGATGCGGTGAAAAAACCGCATCTGCCGCGATTACCGCATACCGGCTGCACTTGCGGCACGGTTGCGGCGCGGTTGCGGTAAATGCCATACAAGGTATAGGCGGACTTGCGCCAGGTGCGGCAAGTGCGGTTTTGGCACTTGCGGCAGGTGCGGCCGCGAAAAAAACCGCGGCTGACAGCATTTTTTTTTGCGGCCGCACCTGCCGCAAGTGCCAAAACCGCACTTGCCGCACCTGCCGCAAGTCCGCCTATACCTTGTATGGTGTTTACCGCAACCGTGCCGCAAGTGCAGCCGTTATGCGGTAATCGCGGCAGATGCGGGTTTTTTCACCGCATCTGCCGCGATTTGAAAAAAAGCTGACGTGAAAGGGCCCTAAGAGTTGTACACAATTGATTTAATTTCTGTTTCTGTTGCTTCTATCCATTTGTTAGCTTCTTCTTCAGGTAGTTTAGATATGTCTTCCCAAGAGCTAGGCTCATAAATTTTAATTGTGCTTGTCTTGTATGAGAGACGTTTTGGTGGATTACCTTTGTTTCCTCTCATTGAACGTCTTGGTTCTGTGTCTGTTTGTAGTTGTATTTCTTCGTTTTCAGTATTCTGTTCTTCATCAATCTCAACTACTTTCTCATCAGATACCTCTTCAGTCATGTCACTGCTGTTTTTTCTCATTTTTTGTGTCAACTGAAATCATGACGTCATCATTTAAGTGTTCAATGAATGTCACACTGTTACTGACCGTGACTCTGTCTGTTTTGGGAACTAGGATTCTGTATCCCTTGCAATTTTCACTATATCCAACGAATATTCTTTCCATGGATCTATTTTGAAGTTTGGAATGTTTTTCTGTTGGAATGAATATGAAAACTTTACATCCAAAAACTCTCAAATGATTGACACTTGGTTTCATACCTTGCCACAGTTCATATGGAGTTTTCTTCAGATTTCTGGAAAAAATTCTGTTCTGTAGATATGTAGCTGTCATTACTGCCTCACCCCAATATTTCTCTGGTAGTTTGGTATCTGTCAGCATTAGTGATGGGCGAATCCTAAATTACTCGGAATCGCTTGACTCTAGCGAGTCCGAGCACAGGACTCGCTACTCGTTGCGAGTCTAGCGAGTCCAATGTTAATGAATGGGGAAGCGAGTAATAGCGAGTAGTGTGAGATTTACAAATAGCAGATGTGTCTCGGAAGCTTCAGCCTGAAGCAATCCTAGTTTTGTCATTGATTTGCATTGGACTCGTTTACTTTGCAACTATAATCGCTGGGAAACTCGCACAGATAAGAGTCCTGTCTGCTCTGTGTGCAGGCTGCCACAGCTCCAGGGTCCTAGAGCCTGCCTGCTGCCTGATGTAGCAGAGCTGAGATTGTTCTCAGTCTGCTCATTCCCTGTGCATAGACATCTATATCTATGCACAGGGGATGTAGCAGAGAGGACATCGCGTTTTGGACTGTGTCGGACGGAAGAGGATTTTTTTAATTAAAGATGGAGTCTCTAATGGCTTTTTGTTTTATTTCTAATAAAAAATTTTCTCTGTGTTGTGTTTTTTTTTAAACAATTTAATAGAAATTCATGGCGGTCATGTCTAATATTGGCGTGACCGCCATAAATTTCGGGCTTAGGGCCAGCTGATAATACAAAGCTGGCCCTAACCTCTTTATTACCCAGCGTGCCACGGCCACCAGGGCCGCTGAAAGAGCGGGGTTCAGCGCCAGAGGATGGCGCTTCAATTAACGCGCCATCTTCTGGGGCGGCTGCGGGCTGCAATTTGCAGCGGGGGGTGCCCAGAAAGCTTGGGCATCCCTGCGCTGCGGATTCCAGCCCCCAGCTGCTTAGCTGTACCTGGCTAGACATAGAAATTGCGCGGAGCCCCACACATTTTTTTTTTATTATTTCATGAAATTCTGAGATTCTGACTCTGACTCTGACTCTGAGACTCTGACTCTAAGACTCTGACTCTGAGACTCTGACTCTGAGACTCTGACTCTGAGACTCTGACTCTGAGACTCTGACTCTTACTCTGAGACTCTGACTCTGACTCTGAGACTCTGACTCTGAAACTCTGACTCTGAGACTCTGACTCTGAGACTCTGACTCTGACTCTGAGACTCTGACTCTGAGACTCTGACTCTGAGACTCTGACTCTGACTCTGAGACTCTGAGACTCTGAGACTCTGACTCTGAGACTCTGACTCTGAGGCTCTGACTCTGAGACTCTGACTCTGAGACTCTGACTCTGACTCTGAGACTCTGACTCTGAGACTCTGACTCTGACTCTGACTCTGAGACTCTGAGACTCTGACTCTGAGACTCTGACTCTGAGACTCTGACTCTGAGACTCTGACTCTGAGACTCTGACTCTTACTCTGAGACTCTGACTCTGACTCTGAGACTCTGACTCTGAGACTCTGACTCTGAGACTCTGACTCTGAGACTCTGACTCTTACTCTGAGACTCTGACTCTGACTCTGAGACTCTGACTCTGAGACTCTGACTCTGAGACTCTGACTCTGAGACTCTGAGACTCTGACTCTGAGACTCTGAGACTCTGACTCTGAGACTCTGACTCTGAGGCTCTGACTCTGAGACTCTGAGTCTGACTCTGAGACTCTGACTCTGAGACTCTGAGACTCTGACTCTGAGACTCTGACTCTGACTCTGAGACTCTGAGTCTGACTCTGAGACTCTGACTCTGACTCTGACTCTGAGACTCTGAGACTCTGACTCTGAGACTCTGAGACTCTGAGACTCTGACTCTGAGACTCTGAATCTGAGACTCTGACTCTGAGACTCTGAGACTCTGACTCTGAGACTCTGAGACTCTGACTCTGAGACTCTGACTCTGAGACTCTGAGACTCTGACTCTGAGACTCTGACTCTGAGACTCTGAGTCTGACTCTGAGACTCTGACTCTGAGACTCTGACTCTGAGACTCTGACTCTGAAATTCATGAAATAATAAAAAAAAAATGCGTGGGGCTCCGCGCAATTTCTATGTCTAGCCAGGTACAGCTAAGCAGCTGGGGGCTGGATTCCGCAGCGCAGGGATGCCCAAGCTTTCTGGGCACCCCCCGCTGCAAATTGCAGCCCGCAGCTGCCCCAGAAGATGGCGCGTTCATTGAAGCGCCATCCTCTGGCGCTGAACCCCGCTCTTCCAGCGGCCCTGGTGGCGGTGGCACGCTGGGTAATAAAGGGGTTAATACCAGCTTTGTTATACAAGCTGGTATTAAGCCCGAGATTCTTAATGTCAGGCCACGTTTGACCCAGCCACTAAGAATCTCCAATAAAGGGTTAAAAAAACACAGAGAAAAATTTTTATTTGAAATAAAAAAAAAAGCCATTAGGGACTCCATCTTTAATTAAAAAAATCCTCTTCCGTCCGACGTAGTACAAAATGCGATGTCCTCTCTGCTACATCCCCTGTGCATAGATATAGATGTCTATGCACAGGGAATGAGCAGACTGAGAACAATCTCAGCACTGCTACATCATCTCTGTGAGCAGGCGGGCTCTAGGACCCTGGAGCTGCACAGAGAAGATAGCTGGACTCGGCTCGCAATGTAACAGCAGTTATTTGCGAGTTTCCCTGCTATCACTGGCACAGTAGCCGAGTCTAATGCAAACAATGGCAATCCTAGTTTTGTCAGCGTTTGCTATTGATTTGCATTGGACTCGTGCGAGTAAACGCTGGGAAACTCGCAGAGTACCGAGTCCTGCGAGTCCCTTACTACTCGCCGAGTAACGAGTCCTAGCGAGTAGATTCGCCCATCCCTAGTCAGCATACATTTTATCATTTCTGCCAGAGTTCTGTTTTACCTTTCCGCTACTCCATTTTGTTCAGGTGTGTACGGAACAGTTTTCTGGTGTTCTATTCCATTCTGTCTTAAGTAATTTTCTATTCTGTGACCTGTAAGTTCACCTCCATTATCACTTCTGATGACAATTGGCTTTCTCTGAAATTTGTTACTCGATCTTGTTACGTAGTCTACAAGTTTATCAAAAATGTCACTTTTGTTCTTAATTAAGTATGTGACTGTAGACTGTGTTCCAAATTATTATGCAAATGTTCTTTTTTTCTGATTTTCCTAAATGGTTGGTACAAATGACAGTCAGTGTAATAAAAGTCATCACCCGTTAGAGTATATATCAAATTTTATTGAAGAAATCTCCCTATGATAACAGTATAATTTTCAAAATTAAAAAAACTCTAAATGCACTGTTCCAAATTATTACGCACAGTAGAGTTTGCAAACATTTGATATGTTTGAAAGAACTGAAAATGCTCATTTGTTGAATTTGCAGCATTAGCAGGTGTGACGACCATCCGCTGTGAGGCCGAGCTGCTGGTAGGCAGCACCCCGAGAAACCCCGAGACCCTTAACCCCTATGCAGGGATCTGGAATTATAGCGGAGCCCAGGGGGTAGCTGCCTATATGAGCAACAGAGCCGGGGAGGTCGCCAGGGAAAATCAAGACCCGAAAAACGAAGTCAGATGTCCGAGTCAAAACCGAGAGGGAGCGAAGGTACAAAATCGTCAGGCAGTAGCAGAGTCAAAAATCCAGGCAAAGGTCAAGGGCAAAACCAAGAGGGCAGCTGAGGTACAAAATCAATAGGCAGAGGCAGAGTCAGTAATCCAGGCAAAGGTCAAGGGCAAAACCAAGAGGGCAGCTGAGGTACAAAATCAATAGGCAGAGGCAGAGTCAGAGTCAGAAATCCAGGCAAGGTCAGACACGAAACTAAACACACACTATCACTGGGGAACCAAAACTATATCTGGCGGCCTGCAAGCCAGGCTCCAATGTACTTGAAGGGCACGGCTACCTCCCATAGACTGGAGCTCACAACCTGATGACCTCATCCGGACCGCCCCTAGATCCAGGCCAGATGGAGATGCATGACTGGCTCCACCCACGCCTCCTCTGACAGAAGAACGCAGGCTGCGCCTAACGGACACCTCTGCAGGGCCCTTTCCTCTGCGACCAACACCACCCAGAGGGGAAACACAGCGGCGCTCAGCGACAGAGGCAGACGTCGCGGGAGCGGTTCCATATGAGGACAAGGCCCTCCTATCACCGGCGCCACCAGCCGAAGGAATCCGGCTCCTCCCAGCGGCCGAGGCAGGAACACCAGCCACCCACCGAGTCCAATGGCGATGTGACAGTACCCCCCCCTCTACGAGGGGCCTCCGGACCCACAAAACCTGGTTTATTGGGATGAAGAAGATGAAACTTCCTGATCAAACCCTTGGCATGGATATTACTGGCAGGCACCCAGGACCTCTCCTCCGGACCATAGCCCTTCCAATGTACCAGATACTGCATGGATCCTCTCACTAAACGGGAATCAAGGATCCGTTGAACTTCGTATTCCACGGCACCCCCGACCAAGACCGGAGGAGGAGGGGACCGGACAGGACGAATCGGAGATCGGAACAATTTGAGAAGGGATTTATGGAATACATTGGGCAGTTTGAATGATTGAGGGAGCTTCAGACGAAAGGCTACAGGGTTAATCACGTCAATTATTTCATACGGACCAATAAACCTGGGACCTAGTTTGGCAGACGGCACTTTGAGCTTGATATTTTTTGTAGACAACCAAACTTTGTCCCCAACTCCCAGGTCCGGACCCTTGGAGCGCCGTTTATTAGCAGAAGACGCCTGCCTAGTCTGAGCCCCCTTTAAGTTTTTGTTTACTTCAGACCAGATAGTCTTTAACTGATCTACGGACCTTTCTACCCCAGGGACGTCAGAAAGCCTAGGAGAAAATGAACAAAAGCGCGGGTGCAGCCCATGATTACAGTAGAAAGGGGTGGTCTTGATGGACTCCTGGTACTGGTTATTCATGGCAAATTCTGCTAGTGGCAGATGTTCCACCCAATCAGATTGATGCTCAGAGACATAACAACGTAGATACTGTTCGAGAGCTTGATTTGCGCGCTCGGTTTGACCATTGGTTTCAGGGTGATAGGCAGAAGAAAAGGAATAGTCAATTCCAATCCGTTTACAGAATGCCCTCCAAAACTTAGAAACGAACTGGGTGCCCCTGTCAGAAACAATATTCACAGGAACACCATACAATCGCACAACATGATTTATGAATACTTTGCTCAGGGTCTCGGAATTAGGTAACCCGGACAGCGGAACAAAATGACACTGCTTGCTGAATCTGTCTACCACTACCCAGATACAAGTCTTCCCTTCTGAGAGTGGCAGGTCAGTAATAAAATCCATGGAGATATGAGTCCAAGGACCCTCAGGGGTAGGCAAGGACTGGAGCAACCCGGCAGGGCGGTTGCGGGGAGACTTAGCGCGAGCACAGGTTTCACAAGCCAGTACATATTCCTTACAGTCCTTTACTATGGTTGGCCACCACAAACTCCTGGTTACAAGTCTGATGGTGTTATTGATACCAGGATGCCCTGCGAGGACGGAATCATGAGATTCTTTAAGAACTTGGAGGCGGAATTTGGTAGGACAAATAGTTTCTGGGCAGGAGTAGTGTCAGGGGCCTGTTCTGGAGATCTACGAATCTCTTCCAGAAGATCCAAAGACACAGCCAAGACAACAATCCCCTTGGCTAAAATGGGAGTCGGTTCCACGTCCTCGACTTGTAAGGGGCAAAAACTTCGAGACAGGGCATCAGCCCTCACATTTTTAGTACCCGGTCTGAAAGTGATCACAAAATCGAATCTGGAGAAGAACAAGGCCCATCTAGCCTGTCTAGGATTCAGTCTTTTCTCTGACTCCAAATAGGTTAGATTTTTGTGATCAGTGATTACGGTAATCCTATGTTTGGCGCCTTCGAGGAAGTGGCGCCATTCCTCGAAGGCCCATTTGATTGCCAACAATTCCCGATTACCTACATCATAATTCATCTCTATAGAGGAAAATTTTCGGGAAAAGAAGGCACACGGACGAAGTTGAGTGAGAGATGCGGTGCCTTGTGACAGCACTGCTCCCACTCCAACTTCAGAGGCATCTACCTCTACAATGAAGGGGCGGTCCAAATCAGGCTGCACCAATATTGGATCCGCGGAGAAACACTCTTTTAACTTAGAAAACGCATGAATGGCTTCAGGCTTCCAATTAACCACATCCGCCCCTTTACGCGTCAAATCAGTGAGTGGTTTGGCTATCTCTGAAAACCCTTTAATAAATTTACGATAATAGTTAGCGAAACCCAAGAATCGCTGCAGTGCCTTCAGAGACTTGGGTTGTACCCATTCCTTAATGGGTTTAATTTTGGCAGGATCCATGCGAAAACCTTTAGCCGATATAATATATCCCAAAAATTTTATCTCTTCCTCCATGAAGACACATTTCTCTAATTTGGCAAATAGAGAATGCTCTCTGAGTCTCTGGAGTACAGTACGGACATGTCGGACGTGTGACCAAAGACCGGGAGAAAAGACCAGAATGTCGTCCAAATACACGACCACATATACACCACTGATATCTCTGAAAATATCATTGACAAAATTCTGAAACACGGCAGGTGCGTTACTTAACCCGAACGGCATTACGAGATACTCAAAATGGCCGAGAGGCGTATTGAACGCGGTCTTCCACTCATCGCCTTCTTTTATACGGACCAGGTTATATGCTCCCCTGAGGTCCAGTTTGGTGAAATACCTGGCTCCCAACAGCTGATTATAAAGATCAGGGATGAGTGGAAGAGGATACTGGTTTTTCACAGTGATCGCGTTCAATTCGCGGTAATCAATGCAAGGTCTGAGGCCGCCATCTTTCTTTCCCACAAAAAAGAAACCAGCTCCTACTGGTGAGGTGGATGGTCTAATATACCCTTTTCTCAGACTGTCTGCTATGTAATCATTCATAGCCTGACGTTCAGGACCAGAGAGATTAAATATTCTCCCCTTTGGGAGACGAGAAGCAGGTATCAAATCTATGGCGCAATCATACTTTCTGTGAGGGGGTAATTTCTCTGATTCCTTAATAGAAAACACATCCTCAAAATCTCTAAAGGCATATGGTACAAAGGGAGGAGGCTTGACCTCCACTTGGTTTACAGATAGCGAGATACAGTGTTCCTGACACTTTGGGCTCCAGCGCACGATGTCACCCAAGTGCCAGTCTATGACTGGGTTATGTTTGCGTAACCATGGCATGCCCAGGATTACTGCAGATGATAGATTATTGATAGCAAAAAATGACACATTTTCAGCATGTAAAGACCCCACCAGCATTGACACTTCCTCAGTGACATATTCCACTTCACCCTGGATGAGGGGAGTGCCATTAACTGCAGTGGTTCTAATGGGGGCATTAAGCCTCAGCAGTGGTACACCAAGATTTCTCGCTACAGGGAGATCTATGAAATTCCCCTCTGAACCACTGTCAACATAAGCCTCTAAACACACAGATTTCTTAAGGTAAGATAAAGAAATAGGTAATAAAACTTTGGCAGCATCCACTGGCAATACCTGTGCACCCGGTCAGGCAGAGCCAGAGCCCCCCAGGTGCTGACATCCAGGGTATGAGGCCTTCTGATCTCCAGTGTTCCTGCAGAGGACTCCAGCTTCTGGCTTGTACAGCATGTCTGAATGAGATGATGGGAGTGTTCCTCCACAGGACTGAGAAGCTGGACACAGGTGCTTTGAGGGAGCAATCACAGCAGACACAGCTCAGAGAAAAGAAAAAAAAAACATTGGGAAAAGGAAGAAAAAAGGTAAAAGGAATGCTTTATATATAGTCTATCTATATATAAAGAATGGTATGGCCAGATATAATGTGACGACCATCCGCTGTGAGGCCGAGCTGCTGGTAGGCAGCACCCCGAGAAACCCCGAGACCCTTAACCCCTATACAGGGATCTGGAATTATAGCGGAGCCCAGGGGGTAGCTGCCTATATGAGCAACAGAGCCGGGGAGGTCGCCAGGGAAAATCAAGACCCGAAAAACGAAGTCAGATGTCCGAGTCAAAACCGAGAGGGAGCGAAGGTACAAAATCGTCAGGCAGTAGCAGAGTCAAAAATCCAGGCAAAGGTCAAGGGCAAAACCAAGAGGGCAGCTGAGGTACAAAATCAATAGGCAGAGGCAGAGTCAGTAATCCAGGCAAACTTCAAGGGCAAAACCAAGAGGGCAGCTGAGGTACAAAATCAATAGGCAGAGGCAGAGTCAGAGTCAGAAATCCAGGCAAGGTCAGACACGAAACTAAACACACACTATCACTGGGGAACCAAAACTATATCTGGCGGCCTGCAAGCCAGGCTCCAATGTACTTGAAGGGCACGGCTACCTCCCATAGGCTGGAGCTCACAACCTGATGACCTCATCCGGACCGCCCCTAGATCCAGGCCAGATGGAGATGCATGACTGGCTCCACCCACGCCTCCTCTGACAGAAGAACGCAGGCTGCGCCTAACGGACACCTCTGCAGGGCCCTTTCCTCTGCGACCAACACCACCCAGAGGGGAAACACAGCGGCGCTCAGCGACAGAGGCAGACGTTGCGGGAGCGGTTCCATATGAGGACAAGGCCCTCCTATCACCGGCGCCACCAGCCGAAGGAATCCGGCTCCTCCCAGCGGCCGAGGCAGGAACACCAGCCACCGAGTCCAATGGCGATGTGACAGCAGGTCACATTCACTGAAATAAAAAGCTACTTTAGGGGAAACAGGCTATTTACCTCCAAAACATCCTAACAGGCCAAGTTACATGTTAACATAGGAACCCTACTTTGATATCACCTTCACAATTCTAGCATCCATTGATATTGTGAGTTTATGGAGAGTTTCTGCTTGTATTTCTTTGGATGATGTCAGAATAGCCTCCCAGAGCTGCTGTTTTGATGTGAACTGCCTCCTACCCTCATAGATTTTTTGCTTGATTATACTCCTAAGGTTCTCTATAGGGCTGAGGTCAGGGGAAGATAGTGGCCACACCATGAGTTTATCTCCTTTTATGCCCATAGCAGCCAATGGCACAGAGGCATTCTTTGCAGCATGAGATGGTGCATTGACATGTATGAAGATGATTTTGCTCCTGAAAGCACATTTTGGCTTTTTGTACCATGGAAGAAGGTTCTCAGTTTGAAACTCTATATACGTTACAGACGTCAATTTCACACCTTCAGGAACCTTAAAGGGGCCTACCAGCTGTTTCCCAATGATTCCACCCCAAAACATGACTCCTGCACCTCCTTGCTGATGTCGCAGCCTTGTTGGGACATGGTGGTATCCACCAACCATCCACTACTCTATTCATCTGGACCATCCAGGGTTGCTCGGCATTCATCAGTAAACAAGACTGTTTGAAAATTAGTCTTCATGTATATCTGGGCCCACTGCAACTGTTTCTGCTTGTGAGCACTGTTTAGGGGTGGCCGAATAGTAGGTTTATGCACCACATTAAGCCTTTGAAGGATCCTACACCTTGAGGTTCGAGGGACTCCAGAGGCACCAGCAGCTTCAAATATCTGTTTGTTGGTTTGTTAGGCCTTTTTAGCAGCTGCTCTCTTAATCTGAAGAACTTCCCTGGCAGAAACCTTCCTCATTCTGCCTTTATCTGCACGAACACATTTGTGCTCAGAATCAGCCACAAATCTCTTCACAATACGATGATCACGCTTAAGTTTTCATGCAATATCAAATGTTTTCATCCCTTGTCCAAGGCATTGCACTATTTGTTGCTTTGCGGCAGCAGAGACATCCTTTCTCTTTCCCATGTTACTTGAAAACTGTGGCCTGCGTAATATTGTGGAACACACAGTTTTCCTTTTATTGGGCTCACCTGCCAAACTAATTATCACAGATATCTGAGATTGATTTCAATGATCCAAAGAACCCTGAGACACAATACCATCAATGGGTTTCATTGAAGAAAAAATAAAATAAAACCCTATGACACTTAAAACCAATTTGCATAATAATTTGGAACACAGTGTATATCTTGAGTAGTCATCTATAAAACTCATCATGTATCTATTTCCTCCTGATGTAGTCACTTTCACGGGTCCACAAACGTCAGTATGCACCAAATCAAGTGGTCTTTTGCTTTTCATCCCACTTTCTTTAGGAATGGATATCCTTGTGACTTTAGATTTTATACAACATTCACATCTTACGGTAATCGAGCAATCTGATATCTTTAGATCTTTTGTTAATTCTTTTCTTTGTAGTTCCCTTATACTGTCATGGTGTCTGTGTCCTAGACGTCTATGTCACACGTGAATACAGTTCTTGTGATCATGTGTACATACCTTCATTTGTTCCATTGGTGTGTCAAGATGATATAATTGTTCATCTGCCTTGACATTGGTTATCACCTTGTTTCCTCCTCGAATTGCACACTTATTGTCTTTATATTTTACAGTAAGTCCTATGGCTGTCAAACGCTTCACAGACAACAATCCACCTTCCAGTTTTGGAACATACAACACATCCTGTACAAGTATCTTTGAATCTTGTCTGAACTTGTTTGAACAGTTTAGCATACCTTGTCCGATACCTTCTGCGGTTATTTTGTTTCCATCTGCAAGATATATGGCTTTTTTATTATCTAAATCAAGATCAGTAAAGAAATTCTTGTCACTTGTCATATGACTTGTTGCTCCTGGATCAATAAACCAAGTGATGATTTCTTGTCCGTTGCTTTAAATGTGCCATTCCAATTATTCTCACACGAATCGGAAATTGTGTTTTTCACTGTGTATGCTCTATATGTTGTAACTTTTGTTGTTCTGCTTTCCATATGGTACAGTCTTTCTTTAAATGACCTTCTTTCTTACATCTGAAACATTCTCTTGTCTGTTAATTATAGGGTTTTAAATTCTGTAGCTTTAAAGGGGGTGTCACACGCGTCAATATCGCCTGCACGATATCGACTGCACGTGACGTTGCAGCGATATTGACGCGTGTGACATACTGCATCAACCAGCGATAAATCGCTGGTTGATGATCGCCAGGTTTCAGAACCAGCTCTGAAACCTGGCGATTGTCGCCCGGTGGACACGCAGCATCGCTGCGTGTGACACCGGGACTAGCGATATTCCAGCTCCCAGCGCCTGTCACAAGCGCTGGGAGCTGGTATCCAAGGTACACTGCGGGTAACTAGGCAGCGCGCGCTGCCTAGATACCCGACGTGTACCTTAGTTACCAGCCTCCTCCGCTCACCGGGTGAGCAGAGGAGGCTGGTAACTAAGGTACACGTCGGGTATCTAGGCAGCGCGCGCTGCCTAGTTACCCGCAGTGTACCTTGGAGACCAGGCTGCTCCCGCTTCCAGCAGGCTGGCAGCGGGAGCAGGACATCGTGGAAACGATATTTAAATCGTTTCCATGATGTCACTGGTCAATTGATCGCTGGTGAGTCTGTCTGTGTGACAGCTCACCAGCGATCAGCCGTCAATGTCGTCAGCGATCAGATCGCTGACGACATTGACGCGTGTGACACCCCCTTAAGAGTGTTTCCACTGTCCTTTTCAGTAGAAGAATCATTTGTTCTTTTCTTCTCTGATATTCATCTATTAGTCTTGTTTTCACAAAATCTAATGTAATGTCTGTTTCTGGTCTTGTCTCAAGGGCATTTATTAAGGCTGTATACGAATCTGGTAGACTGCACAATAATATAGCTGTAACATGACTTTCTTTGATGTCTTCACCAATAGATGTTAGCTGTGATATCACTTCCATCATTGAGAATATGTGCTTCTGCATGTCGTCATTTGCACTCAATCTCATACTGTAAAGCTTTCTTAAAGGGAACCTGACCCCTCCAAATCACCCCCAACCCTTTGAATACCTGTCCCTGCACCATGACAGATCATTATTAGTGGTCCTTTTCTATAAAAAATGCGTGGTGTAACATAGCCAAAATCAACATTATGCACTTACATATCTGCGACTCCTTGTCCCTGAATAAGTCTCACAGGGCGTTCCCTGTGAGTCTCTAAGCCCTCCTTAGCCACTCATTATCACGCCCCGATGGGCATGATAAATAATCCTAGTCCTCCTCGCCCTGCTGTATGGGCGTAATAGCCGGTGTGACGCTATTTGCGTCACATCCGGTCATAGTGACGTCTGTACACCCATTAGGTGTAAATCAAATGGCGCCCATGCGCAATGCGCATGGTGAGGTCGGCGTACACCTAGAGAACAACACAGCAAACATATAACTTTACACATACTATTGCCATCTGCTGTCTGCTCAGTGTAAAGTCCTCCCTTCACTTATAATAAGTCCTGATCTGTTGCATATGTCAATATTCTTCCCTTCAAGACCTCTTGGAGAATAGCTTCATTACTTCTGGACTTCCTGGGTCTGTAAGAACTTTGATTCTACATTTAAATTATCAGTGTATTTCATCCGGGACTAAATGCGGGCTGTTGGTGGGGGATTTGAGCGGGACTTTTCAGCCAAATAAGTACACTGATAACCATTTGTTTGCTCGACTCTTCTCTGCGTATTATTTCTGGACATTTACGTATTGGTTCACTAGACATGCTTGTTAGTTTCAATTTCTTAAACTGTTTGATTATTATTTGCAATATAATTATTTACCCAAAATCCTGGTGACAGTTTCATCATTATCTCACGCTATCAGATTCCTAAGTACCTACATAATTGTTATAATGAGAAGCTTTTCCCTGGAGTCTAAGTTGTAACGTCTTTGTGTAGAGTTACATGCCTGACATGGCAGTGTAAGGCTGGTTTCACATCAAGATTTTTTGTGTCCGTGTGGATCCTGGTTTTTGCAGGACCACACGGACAGGAACGGACAGAAATGGATCGGAGGACACTTATGTATCCGATCCAATTTTGTGACGGATCCGATTTTAGAGTCTTTAAAGCCAGAAAAATCATTCTGCGCATGCGTGGTGCACTAAATTGGATCCGAGAAACGATTCAATTTTTTAGCGGATCCAACGACCTTAGACTCCCATGTTATTTACCGTGGACAGCATCTGATCCGTGCCTGTCCGATTGTGTCCAATTTGACCAAAATCACAGCAGACTTTGACTTTGGGGACAGGAAAAAAATCTGACACAATCGGATCCATCACAAAACTGACACAATCAGAGGCCATTTAAGGACCAATCCGATCACATCCGTGCCCATAGAGATACATTGAGGCCAAAACGAATCTGTGGCTGTCTGTTTTACAACCGACAGCCACGGATACCCAAAATCCTGGTCTCAGTATCTTGATGTGAAACCAGCCTAAGGAGACTTTTAGGCCATGCAATGCTCAGCTAATTTTCCAGAGGAGCATTGCAGAGCCTATAAGTCTTCTTACATTAGCTTGTCATTCTCTACAAGTAGGAATGTTAACCCTTAGACACTTATAGACAACAGATTTGCGGTTTTACATGTATTATGCTATGAGAAACCAGTGCATTAGGCAGTCAAGATAAAATAAACATACTAAATCACTGCTGCTTTATGACCTTGGAAAATGTGTCCAGTTGTCTTCTCTTAAGGTACCTTTACACTCCGCAATTTTCGGCGGCGATAGGAGGCAATCTAACGTGCGCGTGCATGTTTTTCATGGTTGCCTACGAACACCAAAGGCGCTTTTACACGCCGCAATTTCGCCCTCAACCTAAGGCGATGTGTCATCCCGGTAGTTCCCACACCAACAGCGGGAAACATCCGGCATATTTCCGTCGCCGCTTCACACGCCGCAATCCCCAAAGGAATGTGGGCGTACCTGTTCTGTGCGCCGAATACATAGGTGTGCCAAATTGTGTTACACAACGCCCCAAACACTCTCTTTGGACAATGCAATAGCGTCCTGATTGGCCAGCCTGCGCTGGAAGGCTGGCTAATCCGTGAAGCCTTTCTCTCGGAGTATTGAAGGAATACACGCTCGTGTAGTGACAAGTGGCTGCTGCAAGACACTTTCGAGGCGCACAAATGTCACACAGGAGCGGTTTTGGCCAGGACAGTGGCTTACACTACACAATGGTTTGCTATGTGTGCGTCTGTAGCTGATGGTGGGAACATACACACAACACTATGCCCATATGTGGCAACATTGGTCCATGCCATGGCACAGCTGCCATGTCACAACTGAACTATGTTTGTGTACACATGTTTTTGTGTTTAATGGACTGTACTTACATCCCCCACAAACACCATTGCTTGCTCCATATGTGTGAATACGTGCCTCTGTGGGGCCAACACATCACAATGGATATGTACACACAGTTGCGCCCTACACTGTGGCCAAAAGGGCTGAATCTGTGTATGGCATATTACCATCAATGTTTCACAGATCCATCAGTAGCTTTTCACGGATCACATACCTCTGTGCACAGCATAAAGCCATGTGCAATTGCCTTGTATCCCAAAGTAACGACACACACAGGTTGTTGTTTGGATCCAATTTGTTTTACTTTATATTTTAGTGCACCCAAAAAATAAGATCAACAACACACACAAAATAACATAAAACAAAAGTGTTAACATCACACAAAGAACTGGAACATGATGAGAAATGATGTTTAAAATAAACATGTCAAAGTAAAAAACACACAAAAAGAACCTAACTAACTAACTAAAGAATGTGCACACACAAAAAGCAAAATCAAATCCTCATGGTGAAGCCACCCTGGTGACTACACCCTTCTCAACATGTTGCTGCCTGACAACACCAGCCACCCTACACCTGCTGGTACTGCCAGGCCAGTGCCCCAGGGCCATTAAAGTAGGAGCAGTATGCGTCTCTACTGTTCCTGGCCTCCTGCTGAGTCCGACCCTGGCTCAGCGGCTGGAGTGGCGCCACACCATGGTCAGTAGTATGCCAATCCCCGGGACAGACCTCCCCTGTTGTGGGGTCCACTGAATCCACATAACTTGCCAGCGTGTATGATGACCGATCCTTACGACGCAGGAAGTTATGCAGCACACAGCAGGCCAGCACTACCACATCAATAGATTCCAGTTTCATATGCAGACATGTATGAAAAACTGGGATTGTATTGGCCATGATCCTGAACGCATTTTCAACCACACGGAGGGCCTGGGATAGCCGGTAATTGAAAATGTGCTGCTCAGAAGCAAGGGTCCTCTGGAGATATGGCCGTAGTAGGTGTGCCTGAAGTGGGAAGGCTTCATCCCCAACAAACGCAAAGTTTAAATGATGGGTGGTCTCATCATTTGAGGGCAAGTTCAGCCCCTGCCCTTAGGTCTTGGGCCAAGGAGCAGTGTGTGAACACACCCCCATCTGAGATACGCCCGTTCATTCCAACGTCCACATAGGGGAACTCATAGTTCGCATCCACCAGGGCCATGAGGACAACACTACAATATCCTTTGTAATTGTAATACAAAGACCCAGAGTTTGGGGGTTTGGTGATCCTCACGTGCTTACCATCCAATGCACCGCCAAAGTTTGGGAATTGCCAGCGGTCCTCAAACCCTCTGTCAACATCCATCCATTCAGCGGGTGTTGTGGGAAACTGCATATAGGATGGCAGCAGACTACTCCAGATGGCCTCACACGTTTCGGGGATCAGGCGGCTCAGCAGGGAGAGTGATACATGTGAAGTGTATTGCAGGTCGGTCCTTGAACGACCTGTGGCCAGGAACCGCAAAGTTACAGCCAAACGCTCCTCAGGTGGCACAGATCAACGCCTCACAGTGTCCTTTCAGGCTATCAATGGCCTTATGTGTTACAAGAGGAATGTGAAAGAGTCCTCGGACATACGGAGGTAGTTTCGGAAATCATGCGGACTACGATCCTCCAGCTCACGCATCAGCTGCATGTGGCTCTGGGTGTCCCAGTGCAGAAGCCAATCCCGAGCCCACACACGCCGTGGTCTCTGAGCCCACAACCTCTCATATCTATCCTCCAGCCACAATTGCTCTTCCACCAAGGCAAGAGCAACGATAGCATCGCCATCAGGGTTGAACATCATCTCATGTACCAACACCTGCAAAAATGAGAAAATGAAACATCAGTACAAGAATTCTTCATTACACATCATCTATACACACCACCTTCTTCCCTAACCATCTACTGGCCACTTTCACACAGCATACCCAAGTGTGCTCACCTCACCACACACAAACATATAAATCACCAATGAAGGCCCAACCACAACATTGCAGTGTCTGGCAACCAAATCCCGTGACTCTACACCCCTAGCCCACCAGTACAATACATCTCCCTTGTCAAAAGCAACACATCATGAGGCTAAGGCCATATACATGGCCATAATGTTGTCGTGTGACCACAAGGCATGGCCAAACACATAGGTCAATTTTTTTTAATTTTGGTATTTTGCCAAAATATACACAATTACATTAGACATGTACCCCTAGCCTTTGGGGCTCATGGTCAAAATGTCACACCACGCAGCACACTATTGAATACTCATCATGTCCAAGACACATCCCTGATGTGTTGTTAACGCAGGCTCTTCTGAGGCAGACATTCGCAGAAGCCACACGCCCCACTCCACATCTGATTTTGGCCTTAAACGTCCCATTGTGTGTGATAAACGACTTTACTATGTGTCCTCAATTCAGATGATCACCGCAACTAAAGACACACACATCCTTCAAACATGATCCTGTATGGCAAAGGCAAAATTACTTTTCAATGAGGATAGGGTTTAGGTTGTCCAAACACTCATGCATCCATTTGCCAAGGCACAAGATAAAATAGTTTGACTAACCTCTCGAGGAACTACATACCCCACCACTTGGGCGTGACCCACACTACACAATAGCTTCCCGTAATGTTAAGTTGCTGTTAACGCAACACAGCCATATCTCAGTTCATGATTTCACATCACTACTTACTTAATGACTCTGGGCAGCAAGCGTGAACAACCTCGGTCTTGTGTGCTTTTTATATGCCAACCAATCACACCGCAGCGGCGTCTTGTAATCGACGTAGTCGCCTGGGCGTACGCAGGTGCGACCAATGATGAAGCGCCATTGCGCTTTTTTAATTGGTCAGGTTGTGTTTAAATAAGCATGTGCTGTGGCACCACCCCTGCTACGACTGGAATGTGCATTGTGCTAGTAGTGTCTCATCACAAGATCTCTGTTGGACAGACGGCAAGTGGTGGCACATGCGATTCAGCACTCCTGGATGTTATTTGCTGTGTGCTGCTGACCCATATGTTGGCTGATGTTTGTGCGCCTTATGTACAGCTTTATGTAGCGTCCTGTAGAAGTGTATTTAGCGACGTGTAGGCATTGTAACTACACTCCGTGTACTGTAGCACACATAATGTTCTGGGAGATCCTGGCCAGCACGATGTGTACTACAGTACTATGTGGATTCCTAAATATGTGTTTATCTGATGATGGTACTTTTTAATGTATTTATTAAGGTCGTGTGTGCCCTTTGTAATGTCCGACCTTGACATATTTGCCTCCAGTACTCCAAATTACATATATCAACAAGGCTTGTCCTGCATGCCCCATGTATGTACACATGTTAAGGCCAAGATTGATTTAGGCATAGCCAAGCTGACTACCACAACACATGTAATTAGTATTACTGTACATGGACACGCCCACACAGAGTAGGGTCTCACCTGTGCTGGCCATGTTTTTGTTTGCATGACACATTTTTTGTTTGTTTTCACAGATGGCTGAGTATCATGATTTAGTGACACAGCTCCTCACCATGTACCAGGAACACACATGCCTGTGGCGGGTGTTGCTGCCTGCTTATCACGACCAGGCAGCGAGGGCTGTGGCCTACAGGCCACTGGTGGAGCTGGCAAACCGGCTCCAACCCAATAGAAATTGGACTGCGGCCCTGGTTGCGGATAAGATCAAAAGCCTGTGCACCGTGTTCACCAAGACACACAAAAAGTGGCTTGATGCCTGGTCCAGGGCTGGAGCTAAGGAGGTCCGTAGGCCAACTCTCTGGTACTATGACCTCCTCACCTTCACCCTGGGCCAGAAGGGGCAACACGGTGCAGCAGGCACCGCCCAGAACCAGCTGTAGGCGCAGCCCAAGACCCTGCCCCATCGCAGGAGGTGGGAAATTGTGTTTGTGTCATCTATCTACCCAGCTTGTTTTTTACACTGATGTGTGGTTTGCAGCACATGTGTTAGTCACCATTGTGCTTTTCCTGCACGAAGCATGTTCAAGGTTATTTTCTTTCTGTTTTTGCTCTGTGTTCTCACAGATTGTGCTGTGTTATTTGTGGGCACATTATATTAATGTGGACCCTTAGGTGAGTATAATGCACTGGTCTACTTCTTTGCCTTTGTTATCTCGAAACTCTGCTCATTTGCCTTTTGTGGTTAGCCTTGGTGAGATTGGCTCTATGTTGTCTTGGGTGTTTGGTTGTGGTATTAGCTTCAATTACATAGCAACATGTGGCTGATGTTTTTTTTCATATTGTTTATTTTTCAGGCCCCTCGGGAGCCTGGCTCCAGTTATGAAGAGTTAGCAGCTGGCGAGGCTCTCCCCTCAACATCTTCAGGAGAGCCAGTGCCTGATCTCAGTGGTGGGGGACCAGGCCCAAGGCCCAGGTCTGGAATACGACGTCGAAGAACACCTGCCCCACCCAACATGGAGCTGGGTACCTGGGCGAAACGGGTCCTCCTGGATCGAGAGAGGACCCCCGGCTCTGGGATCGGGTACGTCGCCAGTGAGATGCTGGCCCGCATGAAGCCAGAGCAGCGTGACATCGCCAAGCGGGCCATCTTTTGTGTCCTGGAAGCAGGCGTGGATGGGTCCCTTAGATGGGGGGCATCATGGACATTCCCCCGGAAGACCACCCCAGGGCCCACTGCGCCCGCAAGACGCATGGTCAGGAGGCAGCAAAATTGTGATACTTCACCTCCCCCCCGGAGACAGCCCAGCAGATCAGGGACATCACAAGGCCGCTGGGTGTATGAGGAGGAGGACCCATTGTCTGATCCAGCAGAGGAGGAGGAAGAACAAGAGCCCGACTAGCCAATGCACAACCTTGGCCCAGAGAGACAGTGTTATTTTGCCCCGGTGTTCACCCGTTTTTTTTCCTTAAAAATTTCTAAACAGTTATAAAAATAAAAAAAATAAAAAAATAAATTTTGCCACAACTCTGTCCATACAGTAAGGGCCAGAAATATTTGGACAGTGACACACGTTTTGTTATTTTAGCTGTTTACAAAAACATGTTCAGAAATACAATTATATATATAATATGGGCTGAAAGTGCACACTCCCAGCTGCAATATGAGAGTTTCCACATCCAAATCAAAGAAAGGGTTTAGGAATCATAGCTCTGTAATGCATAGCCTCCTCTTTTTCAAGGGACCAAAAGTAATTGGACAATGGACTCTAAGGGCTGCAATTAACTCTGAAGGCGTCTCCCTCGTTAACCTGTAATCAATGAAGTAGTTAAAAGGTCAGGGGTGGATTCCAGGTGTGTGGTTTTGCATTTGGAAGCTGTTGCTGTGACCAGACAACATGCGGTCAAAGGAACTCTCAATTGAGGTGAAGCAGAACATCCTCAGGCTGAAAAAAAAGAAAAAATCCATCAGAGAGATAGCAGACATGCTTGGAGTAGCAAAATCAACAATTGGGTACATTCTGAGAAAAAAGGAATTGACTGGTGAGCTTGGGAACTCTAAAAGGCCTGGGCGTCCACGGATGACAACACTGGTGGATGATCGCCGCATACTTTATTTGGTGAAGAAGAACCCGTTCACAACATCAACTAAAGTCCAGAACACTCTCAGTGAAGTAGGTGTATCTGTCTCTAAGTCAACAGTAAAGAGAAGACTCCATGACAGTAAATACAAAGGGTTCACATCTAGATGCAAACCATTCATCAATTCCAAAAATAGACAGGCCAGAGTTAAATTTGCTGAAAAACACCTCAAGAAGCCAGCTCAGTTCTGGAAAAGTATTCTATGGACAGATGAGACAAAGATCAACCTGTACCAGAATGATGGGAAGAAAAAAGTTTGGAGAAGAAAGGGAACGGCACATGATCCAAGGCACACCACATCCTCTGTAAAACATGGTGGAGGCAACGTGATGGCATGGGCATGCATGGCTTTCTATGGCACTGGGTCACTTGTGTTTATTGATGACATAACAGCAGACAAGAGTAGCCGGATGAATTCTGAAGTGTACCGGGATATACTTTCAGCCCAGATTCAGCCAAATGCTGCAAAGTTGATTGGACGGCGCTTCATAGTACAGATGGACAATGACCCCAAGCATACAGCCAAAGCTACCCAGGAGTTCATGAGTGCAAAAAAGTGGAACAGTCTGCAATGGCCAAGTCAATCACCAGATTTTAACCCAATTGAGCATGCATTTCACTTGCTGAAATCCAGACTTAAGACGGAAAGACCCACAAACAAGCAAGACCTGAAGGCTGCGGCTGTAAAGGCCTGGCAAAGCATTAAGAAGGAGGAAACCCAGTGTTTGGTGATGTCCATGGGTTCCAGACTTAAGGCAGTGATTGCCTCCAAAGGATTCGCAACAAAATATTGAAAATAAAAATATTTTGTTTGGGTTATGTTTATTTGTCCAATTACTTTTGACCTCCTAAAATGTGGAGTGTTTGTAAAGAAATGTGCACAATTCCTACATTTTCTATCAGATATTTTTGTTCAACCCTTCAAATTAAACGTTACAATCTGCAGTTGAATTCTGTTGTAGAGGTTTCATTTCAAATCCAATGTGGTGGCATGCAGAGCCCAACTCGCGAAAATTGTGTCACTGTCCAAATATTTCTGGCCCTAACTGTATATGTGTCACTTTCACCAGTATGTTTGTGTGTGTGTTTTTGGTACTGTGGGTGTCATATACTGCACATTGATTTCATATAGGGGTGCATGGCGGGTGTAATGGTCCATTATGGTGACATGTTGGCAATGTCACAGCATGTAACTGCAGATAAACCGTGGCCTAGCGTGGTTGTTGAAATGTAACCTCAGAAACGTTACCCTGTGTGTGATCCAACAAGCGATGACACAGGATGTAGCTGGTCATTATTTTATTACAGACCAACATTGTAAAATAACAGTGCCAACAAAATCATGAAGCCTTGGTCAGGTTCGGAGTAGCCAAGACACACTACCAACTTTCTTAATGTGGGACACTATAAGAAAAGAGGCCAACGTGGCGAAAAAAAAAAACAGGTGCCAACATGGCAACACAACAAGGGTCCAACAGGGACAACAGGTATTAGGGGAGTCTGATCCCCTTATTGGGTGAGGGATTAGGGGCCCTGCCGGACTGGGCTGTCTGGAGGGCGTTGATCATGGCACCCAAGCGGGCAAGGTGTTGCTGCCCTTCTTGATATGCCCTCTCCATATGCTGGTGTGCCTGCTGGTGAGCCAGTAGCAGCTCATCAATGGTTGGAACACCTGTATCGGTAATAAGGACATTAGTGAGTTACCTGTGTATGTGTAGGTGGGTGTTGAATTGAATGGAAATATATTATACGTACGCAACACATCACCATCCCGGGTGTCATCTGGAGGAGATGGGGATGGGCTGACAGCCCAGCCTGCAGCACGTGCTCGTTCCCCTTCAGACAAAACAAAAAAAAAACAAAACATGAGGACTCACATACTGGTGTCTGTAGCACATAACAGTGAGTACATTAGCAATCTTGTAGGCCTTAGCAGACAGTTACCACCATACACAGCACCAGCAGGCTCAAGGTGAGGGTGTGGGGACCACATCACCCCAGCGCTTGGCAGGGAGCTTGAGATGCTGGGGGTGGGGGTGTTGCTCCTGGGCTCAGGGTTTGAGCCCACAGGATGGGGCTTGCTGCTCCCAGGGGTCCAGTGCTGCCTGCAGGCAAGGCTTGTGGCCCTGGTGTGGAGGGACTGGCTGGGCCCTCCAGGGCCGGCCCTGCTGGAGTCCCGGATGGTGAGGGACTGGCTGGGCCCTCCGGGGCTGGGGCTGCTGGAGTCCCAGGTGGTGAAGGACTGGCTGGGCCCTCTGGGGCTGGGGCTGCTGGAGTCCCAAGTGGGGAGAGAGAGGCTGGGCCCTCCGGAGAAGGTGGTGGGGGTATCCCGGGTTCCGTTGGGGACTGTGGAGCGTCCCCAGATACGAAATCCTCGTCATCTGTAATATCAAACATGATAACAGACAAATTTAACCAAAGGAACACAACATAGGGAATACACCTTGCGTGTGTGTTTGAATGTCATGAGGGCGTGAATGGTACGGTAATAGGTTATGGTAGGTGGCGACCCTATGGTGATGGCCAACTCTGGTTTGTGACATGAGTCCAACACCAGTGGCCACATATTTTGAATGTTAGCTAACCCTTGGCTTAGCATGATAGGTTTTTGAAACTTGAACACAAGAGTAGCCAGTAAACATCAGGTGTTTGCACCATGGGGGCCAACACATAGCAGTGAGATTGTAGTCAGTGTTCTGTATTGTGATCAATGTGTATCAAAGTAGTATGTGTCACAGGTCACACATATGTGCTGCAAGGTGTCATGTGGTTCTGCAACATCATATTAATATGTTGTTGTTACCTTTGCAGTCAGGACACAACTATTTTTGACAACACACAGAACATGGACCACTATAGCCATGACTATTTCGATGATAAATTATTGTTTCACACACCTTCATGTTGCAGTGTAACCAACATGCAGATGCACATTGTTGACAGCTCCACATGGTGGCTTAGGCCACATTATGTGGCATGGCACAATACCACATGATGTTTGCGTAGTGTTTGGAGTATTTAGCTTGCCATGTGTGTGTTTAGCATTGGATCTGTTTGTAGGTCCTCTCAACCCTCAGTTTGTTGAGCAGGGCCCGCTGGATCCTTCAGAGGATGCTGCGTTTGCGCAGCCGTGGGTGCTGGTGACGCTGGGCACACCAGTAGTCATGGCGGTCACAAATGTCTATGAGGAGCATTAGCTCCGCCACACCCCATGTGGCAGCGCGCTGTGCGGCGACCATGATGGTTCTCCTATGTGCAGGGGAAGGGCAGGCACCTGGCAGGCAGGGAGTAACGAAAACAAACGTCATGACGTCACCACGCACACTGGCGCCGCCAAACTACCTTGAGGACGCTAACAAGGTAGCTTTCCGCGGCGAGGGAGTAGCGTAATATAGCCATCAGCATCACCAAATTCGAAAACTATTGCAGTGTGTTGCCCATGGAACCCATGTGCGATGTGTAGGCCAACATCTGAAGTGTCATGTGTGGCAGTATAGTGGACACAGTGAAACTTCCAATACACGCGTCCAGAATAGCTTGCGCTATTGAATGCGTGCGTAATAGAACTGATGCAGTGGATGGTTGTGTCAGTGAAGATGTGTGTGGTGTTGAAGTGACAGCTCTTCAAATATGGCGCCCTGTCAAGTGACAGCCAATGAAAACACAGTAGTCACAACCAATCAGCGCTAATGGGGCGTGGACTCCAGGACGCTGTGACAAGCCTCCAGGAAATCAATAGGCGACACTGATTCCATCCCTATTGCCTGTTCACACACCAAAAGCCTGGAATTTTGGCTTTTCTGATGGCCTCTGATTTTGGAGCAGTGCTGTGAATTCTACAAATACACGTGTAAAGGTACCCTTAGATGTTTGAGTCAAATATTATACTGGAGAAACAAGATATGCTCCAACTGCTTGCTTTTTACAGTAACCACTAACTCTCCCAATCCATAGCTATACTGTATACACTATATAATTGACACAAATATACTGTAAAGAGGCAGGTTGAGCTTTTGTCTTTGTTAATAGCTGCTCTTCTTGCACCAGATGTTCCGAGACTTTTTTTTATTATTGAAGCAATACATGCACTTTTCTTTTTAACAAACCATTTGTGGGTTCTGTTACTTGGTTGTCCCCCCACGCTTTGTTCTTTAGGTGAAAAAAAAGAATTCAAGGCAGAATAATCTGAAAGGGAAATACTTTATCATTTTACTGGTAAGGCAACTAAGTACACAATGGATTTCATATTTTCCCGGCAGCGAGAAGTCATTCCTAAGACCCACAGAGCACAGAATGTTCCCACCTCGTACAATTTCTATTGTGATCACCGACAATTAACTCTCAAATTATAAATTATACTTGACAACTCTTTTATTTAATTGTGACTCAAGGTGAAGAAAAAGCATGCATGCAAATTTTTTTTTTTAAAGTATATATATATTGTATATACAGTACAGACCAAAAGTTTGGACACACCTTCTCATTCAAAGAATTTTCTTTATTTTCATGACTATGAAAATTGTAGATTCACACTGAAGGCATCAAAACTATGACACATGTATTAACACATGTAGAATTATATACTTAACAAAAAATTGTGAAACAACTGAAAATATGTCTTATATTCTAGGTTCTTCAAAGTAGCCACCTTTTGCTTTGATTACTGCTTGGCACACTCTTGGCATTCTCTTGATGAGCTTCAAGAGGTAGTCACGGGAAATGGTTTTCACTTCACAGGTGTGCCCTGTCAGGTTTAGTAAGTGGGATTTCTTGCCTTATAAATGGGGTTGGGACCATCAGTTGTGTTGTGCAGAAGTCTGGTGCATACACAGCTGATAGTCCTATTGAATAGACTGCTAGCATTTGTATTATGGCAAGAAAAAAGCAGCTAAGTAAAGAAAAACGAGTGGCAATCATTACTTTAAGAAATGAAGGTCAGTCAGTCCAAAAAATTGGGAAAACTTTGAAACTGTCCCCATGTGCAGTTGCAAAAACCGTCAAGCGCTACAAAGAAACTGGCTCACATGAGGACCGCCCCAGGAAAGGAAGACTAAGAGTCACCTCTGCTGCGGAGGATAAGTTCATCCGAGTCACCAGCCTCAGAAATCACAGATTAACAGCAGCTCAGATTAGAGACCAGGTCAATGCCACACAGAGTTCTAGCAGCAGACACATCTCTACAACAACTGTTAAGAGGAGACTTTGTACAGCAGGCCTTCATGGTAAAATAGCTGCTAGGAAACTACTGCTAAGGACAGCCCACAAGCAGAAGAGACTTGTTTGGGCTAAAGAACACAAGGAATGGACATTAGACCAGTGAAGTCTGTGCTTTGGTCTGATGAGTCCAAATTTGAGATCTTTGGTTCCAACCACCGTGTCTTTGTGTGACGCAGAAAAGGGGAACGGATGGACTCTACATGTCTGGTTCCCACCGTGAAGCATGAAGGAGGAGTTGTGATGGTGTGGGGGGCTTTGCTGGTGACACTGTTGGGGATTTATTCAAAATTGAAGGCATACTGAACCAACATGGCTACCACAGCATCTTGCAGTGGCATGCTATTCCATCCGGTTTGCGTTTAGTTGGACCATCATTTATTTTTCAACAGGACAATGACTCCAAACACACCTCCAGGCTGTGTAAGGGCTATTTGACCAAGAAGAAGATTGATGGGTGCTACGCCAGATGACCTGGCCTCCACAGTCACCAGACCTGAACCCAATCGAGATGGTTTGGGGTGAGCTGGACCACAGAGTGAAGGCAAAGGGCCAACAAGTGCTAAGCATCTCTGGGAACTCCTTCAAGACTGTTGGAAGACTATTTCCGGTGACTACCTCTTGAAGCTCATCAAGAGAATGCCAAGAGTGTGCAAAGCAGTAATGAAAGCAAAAGGTGTCTACTTTGAAGAAAATAGAATATAAGACATATTTTCAATTGTTTCACACTTTTTTTGTTAAGTATATAATTCCACATGTGTTAATTCATAGTTTTGATGCCTTCAGTGTGAATCTACAATTTTCATAGTCATGAAAATAAAGAAAACTCTTTAAATAAGAAGGTGTGTCCAAACTTTTGGACTGTACTGTGTGTATGTATGTATATATATATATATATATATATATATATATATATATATATATATATGTACCGTGTATATATATATATATATATATATATACAAAATAAAGAACTGCAGCACTCTTCTTCGTAAAACAACCGCCTTTATTCGGCCATCAGGTGGGGGGTGTCACCCCCCACCTGTTGGCCGAATAAAGGGGGTTGTTTTGCAAAGAAGAGTGCTGCAGTTCTTTATTTTGTATACTTATACAGCAAGGAGGAGAGGAGCTGTAACTGCTGAGCACCAAGGGGAGCTGTGCTGCACCAATATACATATATATATATATATATATATATATATATATATATATATATAGTAAAAATGGAACAGCACTATAATAACAGTTCAGGTGCAAGCCTTACTGCCATCACCAAGATCCTGGACATAGCAGAACAAATGGACAGCAGCACTTCCTTTACTGTGGTAAAAATGTGGATCTTAATCCTGGACCGCGACGTTTCGGCTAGACAACAGCCTTTATCAAGCAGTACAGTCTAAGTGACAATGTGCTCATATATATAAGGCCCACACAGGGGAGATTAAATCTGTGATGATTACATCAATAAGAATAAAATCAAACTTTAAAAAACGTGATTGAATAGTGAAAGTGCTATAAGACACTATACAGTGTTATAAAATACATAGTGAATATACCCATGTACCACAGAATCATAAATATCCTTTCTGTTAGATAAAAATCTGCATAATTAATTAATAAGTACATATCTAGTGCACATGTAAAGTCTGGTAATGAGAAGCGATCTCCAAACCACCTGCATGCGGCTCACACATACTGTCATGTTGCATTACATGTAGTTCAATGGAGGATCTTTGCGCATGCCCATCTGAACCTTTCTCCAATCCCGCGCATGCGCAGTACCACAAACGCGAATCTCGCACTCAGACTTATGCGAGATCCCGTGCCTGCGCAGTACAGCTGCTAGAATCTCGGCGGCCATTTTTACCATAGCAATTCCGGTAGCAAACACACTACTATAAATTATAAGAGCGTAGCTATTGGGCCAGTTAAATTAGCGTATCAGCACCAATATAAATATAACAGAATGCTGTGGTCATTACCTATATATATTACTAAGGGGCTCAACTGAGTATTAGCAATACATATTTGGACCAGGGATAACCCTATCAGTCCAATCCAACCAAATATTATTATTAACCCATGCTTTCTCAGATACATAAGTTACAGTAAGTAACACACGTCTTTACTCCTCACCCCTCACATAAAAAATTGACCACAATTATATCTCATTCATATGCTCTTTATTATACAAAATATTGATGTGTATTAATAACTACATGATTATACATATAGACCAGCATCATGGAGCCGTAACCGCATGGCATCAAAAAATCGCAACCAAACACCAGTTCTGTAATAATAAAAAATCCATGTTAACATAGAAATGATTCCAAATCTCATATTATGCAATTTAATCTAAAAGATTTTTCTATAATATATCTAAAAAATATTTTCACAATCAGACTGATATACCTCAAAGAATCAAAAGAATCATATCAAACTAAAAAGATCTTATACTTTATCATGTCTTGGGTACCAATCTATTAGATAACATGAGTGAGTTTGTACTCGGCATTTAACCCATGTGGTCTTAATGTCCCCAACTGGTAAATCCATTCTAATTCACGCCTCTTAAGGAGACGTGTCCTGTCACCTTCTCTTCTTTGTACTGGGATACTGTCAATAATCCTAAACCTAAGCTGATGCTCAGTATGGCCCTGATCCAAAAAGTGTTTAGAAACTGGGAGATCCTTGTGTTTTTTTCTTATGGTATGTCTATGGTGATTAATTCTAGTCTTAAAGTCCCATGTCGTTTCTCCCACATACCATAAAGAACATGGGCATTCCAAATATACCCGTGAGGGCCTTATATATATGAGCACATTGTCACTTAGACTGTACTGCTTGATAAAGGCTGTTGTCTAGCCGAAACGTCGCTTTCCAGGATTAAAATCCTCATTTTTACCACAGTAAAGGAAGTGCTGCTGTTCTGCTATATATATATATATATATATATATATATATATATATATATAATATACACATTAGCGATTAAAATTAGAGAGCACCACACAATTTCCTTAAAGGGAACCTATCAGGTCGCTCTACCCCTCTTTCCTATCACTACCTGTCCCTGCACCTTGGTAGCTGTTCTCTAACTATCCCTGTCTGACCTGAAGGGGCCCTATAATGATTATGAAAAATGATTTATAACGTACATACAGTCTCCATCTAGGAGACTGGATAGGCGGGCTCCAGGCTCCATTCTCCCCTCCTCGATGTATCCTAGCATGCCACGCTGGGCGTCCTCACTCCTGGTGCTTTGCCGTCTCCTTTTTGTATATCCCGCTCTCTCTGCTGCTGTAATGCCCAGCCGGAATGCCATATTCGGCTGGGTGCATTATGGGCTTGATCAAGTATTCAGTACGCATTGCACATGCTCCGGAGCCGGGCCGATCACATGATTAGGCCCACAATACATCAGGCTGATCACGTGATTAGGCCCACAATGCACCAGGCCGGATATGACGTTCCGGCCGGGCATTACAGCAGCAGAGCGGGCGGGAAATACAAAAAGGAGGCAGCAAAGCACCATGAGCGAGGACATCCAGCGTGGCATGCTAGGACACATCGAGGAGGGGAGACTGGAACCCGGAGCCTGTTTATCCAGCCTCCTAGATGGAGAGTGTATGGAAGTTATAAATCATTTTTTATAATCGTTATAGGGCCTCTTTGAGTCAGACAGGCATAGTTAGGGAACAGCTACCAAAGTGCAGGGACAATTAGTGATAGGAGAGAGAGGTAGAGCGACCTGACAGGTTCCCTTTAAGGTTAAGGTCAATGTGCTGTCCTGTGTGAAAATATCTTAACATGAGTAAATTATCAGTATTTTAAGCTTATTTCATAAACTGAATATATTCTAAACCACAGAATGAAAATGTAAATGAGAGAAATGAAAAAAGACACTGATCAAAATGAGAGAACACGTTCAGATACCTGCAAGTTATAGGTGTTAATCTGGAACCTGGTGCTAATTTCTTTAATTATCTGACAAACACTATATAAGGGCTCAGACACACTCTCCGAGTTTCATGCGAGTCTCTCGGATGAGACTCGGAACAGGCTGAAGCAGTGACCCTGAACAGGGTCACTGCTTCAGCCTGTTCCGAGTCTCGTCCGTCAAACTCGGATGAATGTGTCCGAGCTCTAACAGGCAGCCTAACTTTCCAGTTTGCACCTACTTTGCAAAAATGGTGTACCAATCCAAAGTGACTTAAACCCTCTGGCAGCAGGATCTCCAGATTAAGGCTGAAAAAGGTCATCATATCAGCGACAGCAACAGAAGTTGGTTGTTCCAAGTCAGTGATTTCTAGAGTATTGCATCTTTACAACATCACAAACTCTTTCAAGTTCCCGAGAAGGCTGGTCTCCCTCAAAAGACAAATGCAAACGAGTAAAGGATAATGTGGAAAATCTCCATGGGTAATCATTTCAACACTGCAGCTGGAACAGCTCACTAGATCAGAACTAAATAGAATAACTACCGTATATACTCGTGTATAAGCCGACCCGTGTATAAACCGACCCCCCTACTTTTGCCCCCAAAACCTGGGAAAACCTATTGACTCGTGTATAAGCTTAGGGTGGACCCCAGCACAGGTATACAGCCCTCAGCAGTGCGGTATACAGCAGCCGCAGAGGTATATACAGCAGCCCCAGTGGTAGTATACAGCAGCAGCCCCAGAGGTATATACAGCAGCAGCCCCAGTAGTTAGTATACAGCAGCCCCAGAGGTATATACAGCAGCCCCAGTGGTAGTATACAGCAGCAGCGCCAGTGGTATATACAGCAGCAGCCCCAGTAGTTAGTATACAGCAGCCCCACAGGTATATACAGCAGCCCCAGTGGTAGTATACAGCAGCCCCAGAGGTATATACAGCCCAAGTGGTAGTATACAGCAGCCCCAGAGGTATATACAGCCCCAGTGGTAGTATACAGCAGCCCCACAGGTATATACAGCCCCAGTGGTAGTATCTAGCAGCCCCACAGGTATATACAGCCCCAGTGGTAGTATCCAGCAGCCTCACAGGTATATACAGCCCCAGTGGTAGTATCTAGCAGCCCCACAGGTATATACAGCCCCAGTGGTAGTATACAGCAGCCCCACAGGTATATACAGCCCCAGTGGTAGTATACAGCAGCCCCACAGGTATATACAGCCCCAGTGGTAGTATCTAGCAGCCCCACAGGTATATACAGCCCCAGTGGTAGTATCTAGCAGCCCCACAGGTATATACAGCCCCAGTGGTAGTATCTAGCAGCCCCACAGGTATATACAGCCCCAGTGGTAGTATCTAGAAGCCCCACAGGTATATACAGGCCCCCCCATCAGTATACAGCAGCCCCAGTGGTAGTATACAGCAGCCCCAGAGGTAGTATACAGCAGCCCCAGAGGTATATACAGCCCAAGTGGTAGTATACAGCAGCCCCAGAGGTATATACAGCCCCAGTGGTAGTATACAGCAGCCCCACAGGTATATACAGCCCCAGTGGTAGCATCTAGCAGCCCCACAGGTATATACAGCCCCAGTGGTAGTATACAGCAGCCCCACAGGTATATACAGCCCCAGTGGTAGTATACAGCAGCCCCACAGGTATATACAGCCCAGTGGTAGTATACAGCAGCCCCACAGGTATATACAGGCCCCCCCCATCAGTATACAGCAGCCCCAGTGGTAGTATACAGATGCCCCAGAGGTCCCCCCATCTATATACAGGCCCCCCCCGCCGCAATCCTGTAAGGGAAGAGATTAGTATACTTATCCCTCCACTGCCGCTGTCCTGCCGCCATCACGATCCTCCGTCTTCTTCCAGCGTCTTCCGTCTTCTTCCGGCTTCCTCCTCGGTCGCGCAGGCAATGACGTCATTGCCTGCGACCATCGGAGTAAGACGGAAGACGCTGGAAGAAGACGGAGGATCGTGATGGCGGCGGGACAGCGGCAGCGGAGGGATAAGTATACTAATCTCTTCCTTTACAGGATTGCGGCGGGGGGGCCTGTATATAGATGGGGGGCACTGTATACTGTATACATTGTATACAGTATACAGTGACTCGCGTATAAGCCGAGGGGGGACTTTTCAGCCCAATTTTTGGGCTGAAAAACTCGGCTTATACGCGAGTATATACGGTATATGTTTCGTCATAGAGTGTCACAATGTTTAAGAGCATTTGGACTGAAAGCCCACTGGACAGTGACCAAACCTCTCAGTAGAAGAAAGAATCAAAAGGCTAAATTCACCTTTGGTGAGGAGCATATTGTGTGGACATAGGAGAAGTGGTCGACAGTTCATTTTAGGCTGAAGGCACATTGACCGAGTTAGCCGCGCCATGACAGTGACAGATCCCAACGACCGTCGGGGGTCACCGCATCGGTGAGTAGATCTGCCTGTGTGGCATCTCACCAGCAACCACTTAGTGACATTCCAGCGATCCCTGCCAGGTCGTATCGTTGTCGGGATCGCTGGAATGTTGCTAGGTGTAACTCGGCTTTTACTTGCATCCAGCACTCAATCAGCCACTAATTTTCATGCAGGACAATGACCCCCGTCACACAGCAAATTGGGTAAAGCAGTTCTTTCGAAACAGAAAACATTGAAACAATGAAATGGCCGCCCAGAGTCCTGATCTAAACCCAGTAGAAAACCTCTGGAAAATCCTTGGTGACAAAGATATGGCTAAGAAACCCACAACAGTCAGAGAACTGTGGTAGAGACTGGAAGAAGAGTGGACCAAAATCTCACCAGAGCAGTGTGAGAGACTAGTGATGTCCTGTGGCTGCAGATGTGCTGAATTCATTCAAAGCAAAGGCCTGTACAAAGCAAAGGCCTGTACACTTCCTAGTGATTAGTGACTGTTAGGCTAGGGTCACATTTGTTATTACTGCGCTGCCCGGGGGGTTGCGCTAAAAACGTAGTGTTTTGCAGTATAAACGAGGTGCTACCACCATGGTAGCACCGTGTTTACGCTGCCCATACTCACCTATGGAGGACCCGCCCCTAATGCAACGTCAACGCCGGCATCAGATGGTAATCTTGTGGTATTTCCAAATGTGAGCAAAAATGCTGTGAATGCTGTGGACAGTGTATTTGCTCATGTTTGGAAATACCGCGAGATCACCATCTGATGCCGGCATTGACGTCACGTTAGGGGCGGGGCCTCCATAGGTTAGTATGGGCAGTATGGCGATAGCACCGCATTTATGCTGCAAAACACTAATTGTTTAGCACAACCCCCCATAGCAAATTTGACCCTAGTCTTAAGCCCAGTTCACATCTAAGGATAGTTCAGACTCGCACGCGTTTTTGCAAACGCAGCCCAAAACGTTGCAGCCCACGTTCTGGGCTGCGTTTGCAAAAACGCATGCGTTTTGCGTTTTTGCAAAATGACATGCGTTTTTCATTGCGTTTGTAATGCGTTTTGCATTGAACCTTATGGGTGCATTTTTGGTTGCATTTGGATGCGTTTTTAGCGACATAGAAACGCAAACGCAGGCAAAATGCAGATGTGAAATGGCCCTTATAACCTTCTCAAAATGTACTTTTAATCTTACTCTGGAATTGTCCACACACCTGCGCTTCAGTATTTAGCGCTTCTTGCGCTAAATACTTAGATTCTGGCAGAGAAGCGCAGGTGCGTGGATGCGGCCGCTTCTTGCAGACGCTGTCCCTGGTTACCCGATCTGTATCGTGGTAACCAGTTCTGACAGCAGCCTGCATAGTCACCGCTTATTGCGAGCGCACAGGGAAACGCTGCTTGCAGTGTTTCCCTGTGTGCCTGGGATAAGCGGTGACTATGCAGGCTGCTGTCTGAACTGGTTACCACGATACAGATCGGGTAACCAGGGACAGCGTCTGCAAGAAGCGGCCGCATCCACGCACCTGCGCTTCTCTGCCAGAATCTAAGTATTTAGCGCAAGAAGCGCTAAATACTGAAGCGCAGGTGGGTGGACAATGCCTCTGTCTACAGTCATTGCTGTTCTTTAATTATGATTATCACATTTTGTGTTAAATAAAGGTTTTAAGTTGACAAGCTTTGGTTAGTTTGGAAAACCTTGTTCTAGTGGCATGGTGTACCCCTTACACAAAAACCACCAAATGTTCATCAATGTAGATTATATTTTGTCTAAAAAATCAAGTGATCATACATTGTTCACCAATTATGATCCCCAGTGTATATGTGTATATATATATATATATATATATATATTAGAAGTTATTAGAAAGACAGAATTTCCCTAAAATCTTATATTTATTATTAACTTCAAATGAACATTCAAACATGAATCCACGACTTAAAAAATGATGGTGGAGCAGGAGAAAAGGGTAATCCCTGTCTATTAGATTCCCCCTACCTGACAGTGGGTGTTGGCACCCTAAAGATTCCCTGTGGTGCCAAATTGAATGAACACTTTAGACCCTTTAGGGTAAATACCAGTTTTAAAATACCTAAAATATCTAATGGCCTTTTTCAGATATTTTTATGTATTGTTTTCTCTTTTTTTTACACTGAGCTGGTGATAAGGGCAATAGTTTGTTTGTATAATCCTCTATGGCTTAATTTTATTAATAGTGGGGTGTTCATTTAGTGTATTTGTAAAAAATTGTAGCTCAAAAAAGAGGGGGAAAATACAGAAAAAGACCCAAAATGAGCTGAAGGATAAGTTGGTATATGTGCAATAGTAAGAAGAGCACTGTACAGTAAATGTCCTTTTTTATATACTTACTAGCTGTACTACCCGGCTACGCCCGGGTTAATAAATAACTGCTGTTAGCTATAACAAAATAGAATTTGAATATGTCATATTAATGACCTGTAAGAAAATAGAAGCTGAGCTGTGATTGGTTGCTATAGGCAGCCTAATAAATCTCCAGCTAACAGTAAACCCTCCCCCTGGCCGGGCAGTATATGTTACCTCACACATACACATAATAGACAGCTCATGTGACTGACATCTGCCTTAATTCCCTATATGGCACATGAGTTGCACATTGGCTGTTTTTAATCAGATGTATGTCCCTGTGGGGGGGTCTGTGTGGGGTGTGTTTCTGTTGTGTGTATCTCTTTGTGATGTATGTGTGTCCCTGTGGGGTGAGTGCATGTGTCCCTATAGGGTGTGTATGTGTGTGTGTCCCTGTGGGGGGGGTCTGTGTGGGGTGTGTGTGTCTCTGTGTTGTGTGTCTCTCTTTGTGGTGTGTGTGTGTGTCCCTGTGGGGTGAGTGCATGTGTCCCTATAGGGTGTGTATGTGTGTGTGTCCCTGTGGGGGGAAGGTCTGTGTGGTGTGTGTGTGTCTATTTGTGGTGTGTGTGTGTGTCCCTGTGGGGTGAGTGCATGTGTCCCTATAGGGTGTGTATGTGTGTGTGTCCCTGTGGGGGGGTGTCTGTGTGGTGTGTGTGTCTGTGTTGTGTGTGTGTGTGTCCCTGTGGGGTGAGTGCATGTGTCGCTATAGGGTGTGTGTGTGTGTCCCCATGGGTGTGTGTGTGTCTCTGTGTTGTGTGTGTCTCTTTGTGGTGTGTGTTTGTTCGGGTGCGTGGTGAGTATCCAATATTGCGGCTGCACCTTAGCGACTACACACTTGCTGTTACTCTTTGTGGGCGTGTGGTGTGTATACATGTCCCCGTGCGTGGTGAATATCTCATGTTAGGGCCCCACCTTAGTGACTATATGCTGGTATGTGCTGTTAGTCTTTGGCGCTATCATTAAGCCCCTCTCATTTACAACTGTCAACTGGTAACTGTCACTTTTTCCCCAGATAGGGGCAAAATTGTTTGGTGAACTGGAACGCGCGGGGTTAAAATTTTGCCTCATAACATAGCCTATGACGCTCTCGGGGTCCAGACGTGTGACTGTGCAAAATTTTGTGGCTGTAGTTGCGACGGTGTAGATGCCAATCCCGGACATACATACACACATACATACAGACACACATTCAGCTTTATATATTAGATATACACGCACACTGTACAGTATATAAAATAGAAAAAAATGAAAAAACAGCAAAAAAATAAAGCCAAAGGTAGACCTTTATTGCCAGTGGCATGGCGACGTTTTGGATGTCTTTATGCAATAAATGTCGACTTTTGGCTTTATTTTGTGCTGTTTTTTCATTTTTTTACTCTATTGTGAGCACTTTAACAGATGTTTGAAAAAGCGCTGCACTTTAATAGGTAAAGCTTTTGTGCTGTTACGAATTTTTGATTTATACTGTATACAGGGCCGGCTCCAGGTTTTTGTGAGCCCCGGGCGAAACAATCTCAGTGGGCCCCTTTAACACATACTATGATTCATGAATATAATATAGACGCTGTAGGCTGTGTATACGTAATACAGAGGCTCCTGGGTGGGCTGTATATACAATATAGAGGCTGTTCAGGGTTGTATATATAATATGGAGGCTGCCGAGCTTTATATATAACATAGAGGCTGCGGGCTGGATATATTAATTGGAGGCTGTACTGGGTTATATATACTATTTGGAAACAGTGCGGGGCTGTATATATAATATGGAAGCTGTGCTGGACTATATATTATTTGGAGGCTGTGCCGGGCTGTATATATTATTTGGAAGCTGTGGAAGCCCAGCAGCAGCCTCCAAATAATATATCCAGCCCAGCAAAGCTTCCATATTATATATACAGCCCAGCACAGCTTCCAAATAGTATACATAGCTCAGCACAGCCTCCAAATAGTATTTATAGCCCAGCACACCTTCCATATTATACCAATATTAGAGGTTACTGGGCACTGTATGGTGTAACTAGGTGTAGCCACTATATTTATGACCTTTTCAGTGCCATCTATAGGTGTTGCACACTGATTCCACGATAATCACATTCATTCAAGAGACTAGTCAGCGGCACTCACCAAGAAGATCTTTGTGCTTTTATTCAGAGTCCAGCAAAATCCATGGACAATTCAGATGGGGAGGGGGAGTGCAGAGACGGCGGATGAAGGTCTGCCATTTCGCGGTCTGTACCACTTCGACCATGACACGTCATCCGCAGAAACGACAAGCCGTCATCCGCGGATTTTGTACTCCCCCTCCCCTATATGAATTGTCCAAAGATTTTACTGGACTCGGAATAAAAGCACAAAGATCTTCTTGGTGAGTGCCGCTGACTAGACTCTTGAATGCCTTCCATATTATATATACAGCACAACAGCAGTCTCCATATACCTCAGCAGCATCTTTTGCATACCCCAGCACAGCCTCCGTATACCATCAGCACAGCCTCTGTATACTCCAGCACAGCCTCTGTATACTCCAACAAAGCCTCTATATACGCCAGCACAGCCTCTGGATACCCCAGTACAGCCTCTGTATACAGTCAGCACAGCTTCTATATGCAGTCATCACAGCCTCTATATACCCCAGTACAGCCTCTATATACAGTCAGCACACAGTCTCTATATAGCCTAGCACAGTCTCTATATAGAGTCAGCACAACCTCTATATACAGTCAGAACAGCCTGTATGTACATTCAGTACAGCCTCTATATACCCCAGCACAGCCTCTATATACAGTCAGCACAGCCTCTATATAGCTCAGCACAGTATCTATATACAGTCAGCTCAGCCTTTATATACCCCAGCACAGCCTCTATATGCAGTCAGCACAGCCTCTATATACCCCAGCACATCCTCTATATACAGTCAGAACAGACTTTATATACAGTCAGTACAGGCTCTATATACAGTCAGCACAGGCTCTATATACCCCAGCACAGCCTCTATATACAGTCAGCAAAGCCTCTATATACCCCAGCACAGCCTCAATATACAGTCAGCGTAGCCTCTAAATACCCCAGCACAGCCTCTATATAGAGTCAGCACAGCCTCATTATACAGTCAGCACAGCCTCTATATACAGTCAGCACAGCCTCTATATACAGTCAGCACAGCCTGCATATACAGTCAGCACAGCCTACATATACCCCAGCACATCCTCTATATACAGTCAGCCGGACTTTATATACAGTCAGCACAGACTCTATATACAGTCAGCACAGACTCTATATACAGTCAGACAGCCTCTATATACCCCAGCACAGCCTCTATATACAGTCAGAAAAGCCTCTATATACCCCAGCACAGCCTCAATATACAGTCAGCGCAGCCTCTATATACCCCAGCACAGCCTCTATATACAGTCAGCACAGCCTCTATATACAGTCAGCACAGACTCTATATACAGTCAGCACAGCCTGCATATACAGTCAGCACAGCCTGTATATACAGTCAGCACGGCCTCTACATACAGTCAGCACAGCCTCTATATACCCCAGCACAGCCTCTATATATCCCAGCACAGCCTCTCTATACAGTCAGCACAGCCTCTATATACAGTCAGCACAGCCTCTATATACCTCAGCACAGCCTCTATATAGTCAGTACAGCCTCTATATACAGTCAGCACAGCTTCTATATGCAGTCATCACAGCCTCTATATACCCCAGTACAGCCTCTATATACAGTCAGCACACAGTCTCTATATAGCCTAGCACAGTCTCTATATAGAGTCAGCACAACCTCTATATACAGTCAGAACAGCCTGTATATACATTCTGTACAGCCTCTATATACCCTAGCACAGCCTCTATATACAGTCAGCACAGCCTCTATATACAGTCAGCACAGCCTCTATATAGCTCAGCACAGCATCTGTATACAGTCAGCTCAGCCTTTATATACACCAGCACAGCCTCTATATGCAGTCAGCACAGCCCCTATATACCCCAGCACATCCTCTATATAAAGTCAGAACAGACTTTATATACAGTCAGTACAGGCTCTATATACAGTCAGCACAGACTCTATATACCCCAGCACAGCCTCTATATACAGTCAGCAAAGCCTCTATATACCCCAGCACAGCCTCAATATACAGTCAGCGTAGCCTCTATATACCCCAGCACAGCCTCTATATAGAGTCAGCACAGCCTCATTATACAGTCAGCACAGCCTCTATATACAGTCAGCACAGCCTCTATATACAGTCAGCACAGCCTGCATATACAGTCAGCACAGCCTACATATACCCCAGCACATCCTCTATATACAGTCAGCACGGACTTTATATACAGTCAGCACAGACTCTATATACCGTCAGCACAGCCTCTATATACCCCAGCACAGCCTCTATATACAATCAGCAAAGCCTCTATATACCCCAGCACAGCCTCAATATACAGTCAGCGCAGCCTCTATATACCCCAGCACAGCCTCTATATACAGTCAGCACAGCCTCTATATACAGTCAACACAGACTCTATATACAGTCAGCACAGCCTGCATATACAGTCAGCACAGCCTGTATATACAGTCAGCACGGCCTCTACATACAGTCAGCACAGCCTCTATATACCCCAGCACAGCCTCTACATATCCCAGCACAGCCTCTCTATACAGTCAGCACAGCCTCTATATACAGTCAGCACAGCCTCTATATACCTCAGCACAGCCTCTATATAGTCAGCACAGCCTGTATATATTGTCAGCACAGCCTCTATATTATTATTATTTTTTTATTATTAGTTATTTATATAGCGCCATTAGGCTCCATGGCGCTTTACATGAGTGCCCGTATCCTCCACCAAAACAGCGTTGGCACTCGGATGTAGTGTATATATCCTACCACACCAAATATCAGTTACAGACCCACAAGATAACTGATGGCCCACACGCCTCATCTCAGTACACCAACTTTGATTCCCATACTGTGACCTTATTATACACACGCTTACATCTCTTATCAAAAGAGCCTACAATGTCTCCACTTCAGTGTTCATGTCTGTCTCTCGCCTCTTAATTCTCCTTCACAAAGGATTAACAAGTAACCTAACCTCATCTGGAACCTGGACCTAACACCTACAGAAAATTGAAGTCTCCTCAAGCAAGCTTTCTCGCGGACTGCGGCAAAGGTACAGCCGCAGAACCATCGATGTCTCTGATGTCCGCACATGAGGTAATCGAATTTAATCAAGTCTCCTTCAGACAATCCAATCTAGCCCACCTCGCTAGCACCTCACCAGGTATGTCGCACCTCCTTGCACCTCTAATCCACATTCAAAGAGAGCAAACAGACCAGACAGATGACTTAACCTGTATAATCCACTGATTATTCAGGACACGACTCAAGTAAACGTTTTAGAAAATGGAAGGGCATGTAGCTCAGTGGTAGAGCTTTGCATGTAGGACGCCCTGGGTTCAATCCCCGGCATCTTCATATTTCCCTCTAGCAGTGGTCCTCGTTTAGCTGCTCTCTGGCAGCACCAGCTCCTTACTCCATAGACTACAGTCTGCTTATCCAGCAAATGTCTAATCATCAAAACTGGCAACCCCTACACCATCTGCCAGTCTGACCTCCCTCTTCAAAGGCCTTCCTCTCGAAGCCAAAATTCCCGTCCCAGTGCTGGTAGAACAATATGCTAATCCACCTGTCGGTAATAAACCCCCTGTCTGTCATTCAGCTGAAGGTTGCGAAGTCGAGTTTAGAGGAGGGCACAGTATGAAATAAAATACAATTTTTTGCCTACCTGGAACTTGGGTCAAAAACCACCCTAGATAATTGTCCTTGCCTAACCAAAAACGTCAACAGGGCCTCAGTCCCTTACTGGGCGCCCGGCCCTCTACCGTGAACTGCTAGCAAATGCTAAACTTAGCATCTAGTTTTCATCTAGTGCAAGTAAAGAACCGTTTGAGCTGAAGTGATGTCTGTCCTCCTTTCATTCGGCGCCCGGAGGGCAACAGCATCGTCACTGGAGGTGAGGACTACTGCCCCTTTCATCTGCCCCGCTGCCCTGAGGTGAAGCTCCACCTGTGGGGAGCTGTACTACTAAAGCTGCATTCCCATCACGTCAGCGGCCGGCTGCAGCGCTGGTAACCCTATTACCAGCTACCACAGGTGGCGTCACGTTACCATTCCCCCATCATCATCACCCCACCTACGCCATTGATGGTCCAGGGCACGGAACCGGGAACCGACCAGCCGTGATCCCCCCACCGAAGTAACCACCTGTCCCTGTATCTGAGTACCCCCTACCCTGTCGACCGACTCACAGGAATACCGGTAAATCATCAGCTGTAAAGGGAAACTTCAGAAAAGCATATCAAACTATTCATTAGGGAGAATGAGAAAAAAAACTACCCCGGTTTGTGTCACCATAATAACACAGCGACTATTTTAATTCCATAGTGATTACCTTCCTACACAAAACAAGTGTGACTTGCTAATTAAAATTATTCAGGACTTTATTTATAATGGCAATTCTTTTAGTTTTTTTTCTATTTCTTGAATATCCCTTTAAAAATGATCAAAATTAAATTTGTGCTTTACATAGAATTAGAAACTAGAAACACTTGTTTTTCTGCATTCATAATTGCCACCATGACTCTGGATTCATTATGCGTCTTTCATGTGGTCACCCCTCTGGGATCAGGTTCTGCGTTAAATAGATATTGTGTAAAATCCTTGATGTCAAATCCATATATGTGTTTCTCAATTCATTTACCAGCTGAATTCCAAGAATCTCTGTCAAACAGACTAATTGCAACTGGTAATTAGTCTCTAAACAATCGAAAATCAAAGACAACAATTATCCGTTAGTTGTTAGTTAGAAAGTCTGATCAGCAAATTCATTTAATAAATCAAACTTATTCAGCTCTTAAAGAAACATTGGTCTCGCTACATCGTTATTCATATACGGTAATAGATGGAGCCCCGATGCTATCACATCGGGAGAGCTTTGACGTCACGATGGGGGCAGGCTCTGTGGCACTGGGAGCAGTGGCCGTCTCTCCCCTCTCCATGCACTCTCCCCCTTGTCCGCTCTCTCTCCCCCCATGCTCTCTCCCACCTGTGTGCTATTCTGTTTCCCGAAAATAAGGCAGTGTCTTACATAAATTTTTCCTCCCAAAGATTAGTGATGGGCGAATCCTAAATTACTCGGAATCGCTTGACTCTAGCGAGTCCGAGCCCAGGACTCGCTACTCGTTGCGAGTCTAGCGAGTCCAATGTTAATGAATGGGGAAGCGAGTAATAGCGAGTAGTGTGAGATTTACAACTCGCAGATGTGTCTCGGAAGCTTCAGCCTGAAGCAATCCTAGTTTTGTCATTTATTTGCATTGCTCGTTTACTTTGTAAGTAATCGCTGACTTGCACAGATAAGAGTCCTGTCTCCTCTGTGTTGGCTGCCAGCTCCAGGGTCCTAGAGCCCGCCTGCTGCCTGATGTAGCAGAGCTGAAATTGTTCTCAGTCTGCTCATTCCCTGTGTACAGACATGAATGTCTGTGCACAGAGATGATGTAGCAGAGCTGAGATTGTTCTCAGTCTGCTCATTCCCTGTGCATAGAGATCTATATCTATACACAGGGGATGTAGCAGAGAGGACATCGCGTTTTGGACTGCGTCGGACGGAAGAGGATTTTTTTAATTAAAGATGGAGTCCCTAATGGCTTTTTTTTTTTATTTCTAATAAAAAATTTTCTTTGTGTTGTGTTTTTTTTAAAACAATTTAATAGAAATTCATGGCGGTCATGTCTAATATTGGCGTGACCACCATAAATTTCGGGCTTAGGGCCAGCTGATAATACAAAGCTGGCCCTAACCTCTTTATTACCCAGCGTGCCACCGCTACCAGGGCCGCTGGAAGAGCGGGGTTCAGCGTCAGAGGATGGCACTTCAATGAACGCGCCATCTTCTGGGGCGGCTGCGGGCTGCAATTTGCAGCGGGGGGTGCCCAGAAAGCTTGGGCATCCCTGCGCTGCGGATTCCAGCCCCCAGCTGCTTAGCTGTACCTGGCTAGACATAGAAATTGCGCGGAGCCCCACGCATTTTTTTTAAATTATTTCATGAAATTCTGAGATTCTGACTCTGAGACTCTGACTCTGAAATTCATTAAATAATTTTAATTATTATTAGGGACTCCATCTTTAATTAAAAAAATCCTCTTCCGTCCGACGTAGTCCAAAACGCGATGTCCTCTCTGCTACATGCACAGGGAATGAGCAGACTGAGAATAATCTCAGCACTGCTACATCATCTCTGTGAGCAGGCAGGTTCTAGGACCCTGGAGCTGCACAGAGAAGACAGCTGGACTCGGCTCGCAAAGAAACAGCAGTTACTTTGCGAGTTTCCCTGCTATCACTGGCACAGTAGCCAGTGATGACTCGCACGAGTCCAATGCAAACAATGGCAATCCTAGTTTTGTCAGCGTTTGACAAAACTAGGATTGATATTGATTTGCATTGGACTCGTGCGAGTCATCACTGGGAAACTCGCCGAGTAACGAGTCCTAGCGAGTCCCTTACTACTCGCCGAGTAACGAGTCCTAGCGAGTAGATTCGCCCATCCCTACCAAAGATGCACTATGTCTTATTTTCAGGGGATGTCTTATTTTTCCATGATCCTCAATATCCCCATCATCCCCTTGCAGACCCAATATCCCCATGCAGCCTCCAATAACCCCATCATCCCATTGCAGGCCCCCAATATTTTCATGCAGCCCCCACTATCCCCATCATCCCCTTGCGGTCCCCAATATTCCCATACAGCTCCCAATATCCCCATCATATCTTTGCAGCCCACAATATCCCCGTGTAGCACCAATATCCCCATGCAGCTTCCAGTATCCCCATCATTCCCTTGCAGCCCAAAATATTCCCATGTAGCCCCCACTATCCCCATCATCTCCTTACAGTCCCCAATATTCCCATGCAGCCCCCGATATCCCCATCATCCCCTTGTAGCCCCCAATATCTCCATGTAACAACATTATCCCCATGCAGCCCCCATTATCCCCATCATTCCCTTGCAGCCCCCAATATTCCCCTGCAGTCCCCAATATTCCCATGCAGCAACAAATATTCCCATCATCCCATTGCAGCCCCAAATATCCCCATGCAGCCACACACACACTCACACTCTCTCACACACACACACACACATGGAAAAATTTGTTGGATCCATGTCCCATCTCTGGAATCTAGTACTCACCACCAGTAATATATTTATTAGAAAAGGCATCCAGGACCATCATGAAACCACCAGGATTAAACCACGTGTAAATCAGTGCAGCAGGTGATTGACGTGTGCAGCATGACATCACTATTTTTTTTAAATGTCTTCCCTGTGGGCTTGTCTTTCTGCTGTAAGCCAACCTTCCCTCCCACCTGGGGGAGTCTGGATGAGAGGGAAGGTGTCCGCTTACAGCAGAAAGGCAAGCCAAAAGGGGAGGAACACAAAACTCCAAATAGTGATGTCATGCTGCACACGTCAATCACCTGCTGCACTGATTTACAGGCGGTTAAATCCTGATGGCTGGTTCCCTTTAACCTTTTAAAGTGAATTCACCATTCAAACATATTGTTGCAGACAGTTTCTTAAGGCTGATATCGAATCGTTCTGTTCACAGTCTAATCTGTATGGGGGCACCGGCCAACTGATAGTCGAGTGAAATATCAATAATGCATGTATGATTTTGGACTGATGATCTTATTGTTCTCTTGGACTGTGAACAAAGTCATGTGACCAAAACGTTGACCCACTGCACACAAACCGTTTTGCTGATGCTAATAAATGCATAATCATTTCATCTTGAATTGGTACTTGGTTTTACCATCCTTATAGTTACAAATTTCCCAAGGAGCACCTAGTCTTTAACCCCTTTACGACTAATGACGAGTATACTCGTCATGAAAAGATGTCAGTTCCCCCATCATGACGAGTATACTCGTCATGGCTTTGAACTGTCACTGCTTCTAAACAAACAGTGACAGTTCAATTCTAAAAGCTGTCAGTGACAGCCAAGGGTTAGGGGAAGAGGTGTGGGGACCCCTGTTAGGGGTCCCCACACTCAGAGCGATGTGATCGGTCAGTCAATCTGACCGACCGATCACATCAAGATCACGCAGGGAAATGCATGATCTTTGCAGGAGCAGGGCTGTCAGCTGTGCCCGGCTCCTACAATCATCCCCTGCTTGTGCCCACTGATGTGCCCGCTCTCCTGCATCACCCCCCCCCCACTCATTCCCCATGACCCCCCACTGTGTCTGGCACCCCCCCACTCATCCCCCCTGTCCCCTGCTGTGTCCGGCCCCCCCGTACTCATCCCTCTTCTCCCCCGCTGTGTCCGGCCCCCCACTTATCCCCCTGTCCGCTGCTGTCACTGTGTCCCCCCACGCTAATCCCCCCTGCTATGTCCGCCCCCGTTCCCCTACCCCCGGTCATCTCTCTTGCTCCCGCCTTGTCCCGGGTCCTCCGCTGTCCCCCCTGTCCCCTGCTGATTCTGGGCCCCCCCGCCACCGCTGGTGACCGGCGGGAGGAGGTGATCACCAACCCGGTGAACACCTCTTCCCGCCGCTTCCTCCGCTCACCTCCTCCTGCCGCCGCTGCTGCCTCCTCCAGCCACCGCCACCTCCTCCTGCCGCCACCGCCTCCTCCAGCCGCCACTGCCTCCTCCTGCCGCCGCCGACCTCCTCCTGCCGCCGCTGCCTGCAAGGGGATCCCTGATCCCCCTGCAGGGGGGATCCCATATCCCCCATCCCCCTGCATGGGGATCCCTGATGCCCATCCCCCTGCATGGGGATCCCTGATACCCCTGCAGGGGGATCCCTGATCCCCCACCCCCCTGCAAGGGGATCCCTGATCACCCATCCCCCTGCAGGGGGATCCCTGATCTCCCATCCCCATGTGGGGGGATCCCTGATCCCCCATCCCCCTGCATGGGAATCAAACTGCAGAAAGAGATCTGACAGCTCAGGTGCAATGATCCAGTAGATCACTGTGCCCAAGTTGTCAGATTGCTTTCTACATCTTGATCCCCATGCAGGGGGATTCCCCTGCATGGGGATTGAGCTGCAGAAAGCAATCTGGCAGCTCGGGTGCAGTGATCCAGTGGATCACTGAAACCAAGCTGTCAGATTGTTTTCTGCAGCTTGCTCTCCATGCAGGGGATTCCCCTTGCATGGGGATCGGGCTGCAGAAAGCAATCTTGCAGCCCCGGCACGGCACCCGGGCTGCCAGATTGCTGCTCTGCAGTCCGATCCTCCTGCATGAGGATCGATCTGCAGAAAGCGATCACGCAGCTCCGGCGCTGCACCCGGGGTACCAGATCGCTGCTCTGCAGTCCGATCCTCCTGCATAGGGATCAAGCTGCAGAAAGCAATCTCGCAGCCCCAGCGCTGCACCTGAGCTGCCAGATCGCTGCTCTGCAGTCCGATCCGTCTGCATGCAGATTAAGCTGCAGATAGCGATCTGACAGCCCGGGTGCAGTGATCCACATAGTGGATCACTGCACCCGGGCTGTCAGATCGCTACTTTGCAGTCCGATCCTCCTGCATGGCGATCGTGGGACCTTTGTTGTGGACTACGTCGGAGACGATCGAGCGTCGTGGGACCTTCGTTGTGGACTACGTCGGATCTTTTTATAATAAAGATGGAGTCTAAATTTTGTTTGTGTTTTTTTTCAAAATAAAAATATTTTTCTCTGTGTGAATTTATTGACTACTTACCAGAGATTCCTAATGGCGGGTCTAACATTGGCCCAATATTATGAATCTCGGGCTTAGTGCCAGCTGCCAATAAAAAGCTGGCATTAACCCCTTTATTACCCAGTTTGCCACCGGCACCAGGGCAACTGGAAGAGCATGGGTACAGCGCCAGAAAATGGCGCTTCAATGAATGCGCCATTTTCTGGGGCGGCTGCGGGCTGCAATTCACAGCATGGGGGGCCCAAACTGCTTGGGCCTTTCCATGCTGACGATTCCAGCCCCCAGCTGCCTAGTTGTACCTGGCTGGGCCAAAAATATGGCGGAGCCCTAGTCATTTTTTTTTCTAGAATTAGTTCTAGAAATAAAAAAAAAGGCTTTGCTGTATTTTTGGTTGCAGCCAGGTACAACGAGGCAGCTGGGGGTTGCTGGCAGTCTGTAGCTGCCAAGTTGTACCTGGCTGGACCAAAAATATGGCGAAGCCCCACGTCATTTCTTTTTTTCTAGAATTAGTTCTAGAAATAAAAAAAAGGCCTTCGCTGTATTTTTTGTAGCCAGCCATGTACAACTTGGTAGCTGGCTGACTTGAATTCTCAGCGTGGAGAAACCCAAATGTTGTGGGTCCCCCACGCTGCAAATTTCAACCCACAGCCACCCAAGAAAATAGTGCATTCATTAGAGGTGGCATTTTCTGGTGCTGTACCCCAACTCTTCCAGTTGCCCTTGTGCTGGTGAAACACGGGTTCTCCATATGCGACATGGTGTCCGCTAACAATTTCAATGGAAAATTAGCTCCAATTGTTAGCGGAAACCATGTCGGGTATGGAGAGCCCCTCCCTGTGTGCCTGAACATTGGAGCTCCCCCACAAGTGACCCCATTTTGGAAACTACACCCCCGAAGGAACGTATCTAGATGCATAGTGAGCACTTTGAACCCACAGATGCTTCACAAATTCATCCATAAAAATGAAAAAGCACTTTTTTTTTCCACAAAAAGTTTCTTTTTCATTTTTACGGATCAATTTGTGAAGCATCTGGGGGTTCAAAGTGCTCACTATGCATCTAGATACGTTCCTTGGGGGGTCTTGTTTCAAAAATGGGGTCACTTATGGGGGAGCTCCAATGTTTAGGCACATAGGGGCTCTTCATATCCTACAAGGTGTTCGCTAACAATTCCAATTGTTAGTGGACACCATGTTGCGTATGGAGAGCCCCTGTGTGTCTCCACATTGGAACTCCCCCACAAGTGACCCCATTTTGGAAACTAGACCCCCAAAGGATTATATCTAGATGCATAGTGAGCACTTTGAACCCCCAGATGCTTCACAAATTGATCCATAATAATGAAAAAAGAAATTATTTGTGGAAAAAAAAGTGCTTTTTCATTTTTACAGATGAATTTCTGAAGCATCTGGGGGTTTAAAGTGCTCACTATGCATCTAGATACGTTCCTTTGGGGGTCTGGTTTCCAAAATGGGGTCATTTGTGGGGGAGCTCTAATGTAGAGACACACAGGGACTCTCCAAACGCGACATGGTGTCCGCTAACAAATTGAGCTCATTTTCCATTCAAATTGTTAGCGGACACCATGTCGCGTTTGGAGGGTCCCGGTGTGTCTCCACATTGGAGCTCCCCACAAGTGACCCCATTTTGGAAACTAGACCTCCTAAAGAACGTATCTAGATGCCTAGTGAGCACTTTGAACGCCCAGATGCTTCACAAATTCATCCATAAAAATTAAAAAGCACTTTTTTTTCCACAAAAAGTTTCTTTTTTCATTTTTACGGATCAATTTGTGAAGCACCTGGGGGTTCAAAGTGCTCACTATGCATCCAGATACATTCCTTGGGGGGTCTAGTTTCCAAAATGGGGTCACTTATGGGGGAGCTCCAATGTGGAGACACACGGGGACCCTCCCAACGCGACATGGTGTCCGCTAACAATTTGAATGGAAAATGAGCTCAAATTGTTAGCGGACACCATGTCGCGTTTGGAGGGTCCCTGTGTGTCTCCACAATGGAGCTCCCCCACATGTGACCCCATTTTGGAAACTAGACCCCCAAAGGAACATATGTAGATGCATAGTGAGCACTTTGAACCCCCAGATGCTTCACAAATTGATCCGTAATAAAGGAAAAATAAATTTTTTGTGGAAAAAAAAAGTGCTTTTTCATTTTTACGGATGAATTTCTGAAGCATCTGGAGGTTCAAAGTGCTCACTATGCATCTAGATACGTTCCTTGGGGGGGTCTAGTTTACAAAATGGGGTCACTTGTGGGCGAGCTCCAATGCCCTCCAAACGCAACATGGTGTCAGCTAACAATTTGAGCTCATTTTCCATTCCAATTGTTAGCGGACACCATGTTGCATTTGGAGGGTCCCCGTGTGTCTCCATATTGGAGCTCCCCCACAAATGACCCCATTTTGGAAACTAGACCCCCTAAGGAACGTATCTAGATGCATAGTGAGCACTTTGAACCCCCAGATGCTTCACAAATTCATCCATAAAAATGAAAAAAACACTTTTTTTTCACAAAAAATTTATTTTTGCCTACATTTTTTCAGTTTCACATGGGTAAAGGGATAAAATACATCCCAAAATTTGTTGGGCAATTTCTCTTGAGTACACCGATACCTCATATGTGATCATAAACCACTGTTTGGGCGCACGGCAGGGATCAGAAGGGAAGGAGCGCCATTTCACTTTTTGAACGGAAAATTGGCTCTAATATTCAAATGTCGCTCCTTCCCTTCTGAGCCCTGCCGTGCGCCCCAAACAGTGGTTTATGACCACATATGATGTATCGGTGTACTCAGGAGAAATTGCCCAAAAAATTTTAAGATGCATTTTATCCTGTTGCCCATGTGAAAATGAAGAAATTGAGGCTAAAAGAACATTTTTGTTACAAAAATTAAAATGTCCATTTTTTCCTTCAACTTTATTTTAGTTCCTGTGAAGCACCTGAAGGGTTAATAATCTTCTTGTATATAGTTTTGAGTAGCTTGAGGGGTGCAGTTTTTGGAATGGTGTCACTTTTGGGTGTTTTCTGTCATGTAAACCCCTCAAAGGGACTGCAAATGTGATGTGGTCACTAAAAAAATGGTTTTGTAAATTTTGCTAGAAAAATGAATAATTGCTGATGAACTTTGAACCCTTATAACGTCCTACCAAATTTTTTTTTTTCTTCCAAAATTGTGCTGATGTGAAGTAGACATGTGGGAAATGTTATTTATTAACTATTTTGTGGCACATAACTCTCTGGTTTAGCAGAATAAAAATTAAAAATTTGAAAATTGCTAAATTTTCAAAATTTTTGCCAAATTTTTGATCTTTTCACAAATAAACGCAAAAATTATCGACCTAAATTTAATACTAACATAAATCCCAATATGTCACGAAAAAACAATCTCATAATCGCTAGGATCCGTTGAAGCGTTCCAGAGATATTACCTCATAAAGGGAGAGTGGTCAGAATTACAAAAAATGGTCTGGTCATTAAGCTGCAAAGTGACTCGGTCCTTAAGGGGTTAAGCTGCTGAGTGCCAACCATACTTAATTATTAGACAGTGGAACAGTGGCGTCACAGAAGGTGAGTATAAGTGTTTTTATTTTAGCAAGGGCAAATACTCAGCTTCAGAAGGATCTGTCATTGAACTTTGTTGTGCAAAAACTGCAAGGAAGAAATACCGTATATGATATACCATCATAAAAACAATACCACATATAGCCATAATCTACCATAGCATAACATCACCGTGTATAACTGTAATCCCCCATCAGTCTAGTAACTCTATAATATACTATTAATACACAATCAAAGAGCATCATTATACAATGTTCCACAACAATACCACCATGACTTCTAGTAGCTTTCAAAGATATCATCCTTTGTAACTGTAAAATGTACGGCCATAGACTCTAAGAACTACAGGGTGGGCCACTTATGTGGATGCACCTAAATAAAATGGGAATGGTGGGTGATATCAACTTCCTGTTTGTGGCACATTAGTATATGGGAGGGGAAAACTTTTCCAGATGGGTGGTGACCATGGTAGCCATTTTGAAGTCGGCCATTTTGGATCCAGCTTTATTTTTTTCAGTGGGAAGAGGGTCATGTGACTAATCAAACTTATTGAGAATTTCATTGAGAACTTGATGCTGCAGGTAGGCCCCGGATCCGATTTTTGCCCCATTTGTTCCCTATGGGGCCAGATAGGGTCGGATGGCAGTGATTTGCCATTTGGTTTTGTCCTGTTCGGAAGATTCCAGCACATTTCGTTTTTTTGCCCGGACACAAAATTGCAGCTTGCAGCGTTTTTGTGTCCAGGGCAAAAATCTGACAAAATCGTATCCTCCCGAATCCATCCGGATCCGGCGCCCCATAACATGGGAGTCTACGGGTGCTGGATCGTGCTAGGTCCGACATAAAATTGGACTAGCAGCCGCCGCTGAATTTCAGCGCCTGGACGACTCCCTGGCTGAAATTTCAGCACCTGGAGAGCTCCAGGGCTGAAATTTCAGCACTGAACAGTGTCAGCTGCTGCTCACAAACGAATACGGCAGAAAACATGATCGAAGGGCATATTTGCATCTGGTTCTGTTTTTCCGGTGCTGTCAGGTTGCTTCCTGCAAAACAACGGACAGAACCTAATAGAGGAAAATCTGTCTGGCTTCGCACCACGTTTTTTTCGGGTCCGGGGCTGTCCAGTGTGAACCTGACAGCCCCGGACCCGATTTTGGACATAATGTAGCCCTATGGTGCCAGATAGGGCCGGATGGCAGTGACTTGTCTACCGATTTTGTCCCTGTCCGGCAGCATTAGGTTGCATTCTATTTCTGCCCCGGCCACAAAATCGGAGCTTGCAGCATTTTTGTGTCCGGGGCAAAAAGTTAATCAAAACTGGATCCTCCCGGATCCAGAGCCCATTAACATGGAAGTCTATGGGTGCTGGATCCGACAGAAAATCGGATCCGGCTGCCGGACACCGGGCGCTGAACTTCAGCACCTGGAGATTTCAGAACCGCGGCTAGCGACAAACAAAAATATGCCCCCCGGTCCTGTTTTCTGCCAGATTTAGGACTGCGTGGCTGCTGCCGCTGTCCAGGTCCTGAAATTGAAATGCTACTTTCTCAGAGGGATGTTGGGATTGGCATTGATGCTATATTCAAATCCCAACATCCCTCTGAGAAAGTGGCATTTAATTGATAAAGACACTATTGTGTTCCTCACCTCCTTCACTAACAACTGCTGCAGCGTTTTATGTGGAATGGGGTCACATCTCCTCTGGGAGAACCAGACTATGCTTTTTTTTATCCCCAGAGAAATCAGCATTCAGCAAACCATAAAATAGACACTCATTATACTCTTTACCTCTTTCTCCTCCAAGAGAACCAGATTATGCCTTTTTTTTCTTATCTCCTGGGTTATCTCCCTGAAGGGCCTGTCACACAGGGAGATATCGCCGGCGATGTTGCCGGCAACTGAGGGGCGTGGCCAAGTTACGGCGACATCGCTAAAGAGTTGCCTCGTGTGACAGGGCGATAATCAGGAGAAAAATCGCCTGAGTCACATCGCCAGGTTTCCCAACGTTGTTAGGAAACCTGGCGATGTTGCTCAGGCGATCATGCCTGATCGCCCTGTGTAACGCGGCAACCTGCAATGCTGCGGGCGATTCCGCCTATCTACAACATTGCGGGTTACCGCTGGCTGGGTTGCTGGGCAACCCAGCGAGCGATAGCCGCGGCAACTAGCCGGCGACATTGCCGGTAAGATGCTCCGTCTGACATCTCCCCGGCGATGTTGCCAGGGATGCGCGCTCCCGCGATCCCCGGCAACATCGCCGGCGATATCTCCCTGTGTGACGGTACCTTGAGAAATCAGCATTCAGCAAACCATAGAAAAAGACTCTCATTATATTCTTTACCTCCTTCTCCATTAACCGCTATGACGGTTGATGTGAAATGGAGACACATTCTCCCCAGGAGAGAACTGCACTCTAACTCTCAGGAATATGATATTATAAAGTGGAATAAACACAACACTTAGGATATGTATGGATTTGCTCTTTCAAGTTTTTTCAAGTAATTTTATTGGGTGATATTGATCATAAAATAGAAAAGAAAAACTCTAAAAAATAAACCAGACCCATCCAATAGATTTTATTGATGAAATCAATTATTTATTAAAGATATGAAACTCAAAAAAGTTACAACTCATAACAACATTTAGATATTTATAAATTTATTAACAAGATATTGTTTTTAATCATATGATAAATTTACGATACTTAGGGTATATATATTTTTATATACGGTACATATTTTTATGTGTCTATTTTAACCTGTACAGCTTACGAAAGGAAGAACCATGCATTTTTGTTACATAACTTTAAATTTCAAACTGGTTGACCACATGGAAATCCTGATCCAATTAGCAAAATGAACTGGTTGGGCGGTGTTTCTCTGTGATTAATTCAGTCTGAGGTTTATCTATATAATGAAAAATTCTCTGCTTATTTCATTATAACAAACTATACCTGAGGAAGGCTCAAAAAGAGTTGAAATGCGTTGTACTATCTCCACTGCTGTACTTTTAATAAAACTACGATTGAAGAAATATCCCTGGCTGCATTTGGAAGCGCCGCTGAAATCAAACTGGAATCCCCTTATAGGCACAGAACCAGACAACTAGCAACATGGATCAAACAGAATGAACACATTGCTATGGCACCTCTCAAAGGTGGAGGATGCCTTAAATACTTAGTACTTCACAGCTGTAGGCAGAGAGGCACTTCTGGGTTAGGTCATGCTGGTCCTTTAGAAGAAGGGAGAGATGCATACGTCCCCTAAGTGCACTCCTGGGAGATTTGTGTGCACGAACCTTGAGAACAGGAGGCAGAGACTGGGACAGAAATCATATATGAGCAGTTGAGATTGTTAGTGCATCGATGTCTCTGCTGAGAGGAGCGCCGAGGCACCAATGTTGATACACTGTCACGCTGGGTGTAGGAAGACACCCAGTGCAGAATGATTGAGGGGGGGAGCAGTCCCTGATGCTAAGAGCAAAGGTGAGATGTGACCCCTAGATAAACTAGCACTGACACCTGGCTCCCCTTATAACCCTATACAATCTCAGCAACTGTTGCCAAAATGGATACCTAGCCCTTCTATTCCTGAACTAAGACTACATAGGGATCAGAGCAGGTGAACACTAGTCAACCCAGATAACTACTAAACAAACACACCAGGGAAACAAAGAGGGAAGGGAAAAACACTTAACATATGAAGATCCAAACAGCAATCCAACAGAAAGTCCTGGATACACTGCTGAGCTAGGAAGCAACCTCCAATACCTGACAAGCTATCACCGGCAGTGCATCCTGGGAGTCAAGGGGTATATATAGCTGAAGATAAGGCGATATGTCACCCCGGAGCAATCAGTGTGAAATTGCCTCACGGTTGCGGCGTGTGATTTGGAAATTTCACAGTGATAAATTGCCCCTCAGCCGTTGCCTGATTCCTGAACTGTGCTCAGTAATCAACCACAATCGTTAAGGCGATATATCTGTGTTGCGGCGTATGACAGGGCGATAATGATGGAAAGAGCGTTGCCTATGATTTCCCGTAGATGTGCCGCAGCGTGCTGATGTCCGTGCCCCGTCTGAGATGATAGGTGTGGGCTACTGTGTTCCCATTGGCTGTCAGTGGACATCGCGCCATATTTGAAGAGCTGTTCGTTCAGCACCACACACATCTTCAGCTACACAACCGTCCGCAAATTCAGTGCAAACTCCGATAGACAATGACGTCATATATTAGCCAGCCTCCCAGAGCAGGCTGACCTATCAAAACGCTGTTGCGTTGTCAAATGAGCGTGTATGGGAGGCGGTATACATCACTGTGGCACGCCTATCTCCTCACCGTGCTGAACATGTACACCCATATTGCCTTTGAAGCGGCGATGGAATTAGGCAAGATTGGTTCCGCTATAGGGGAGGCGATTTCCGGAGCGACACAGTGCCTTAGCTTCAGGGCGAAATTGTGGCGTGTGATGCCGCCATCGGCGATCTGAGGCGACCATGAAAATGTGCACACCCACGTTAGATCGCCTCATATCGCTAGGCGAGATTGCGGCATGTGAAGGTACCATTAAAGTGACAGAGACATATTTTATAAGAAACAAAAACAATGTTGCGCCAAACTGCTGATGTTTATGGCATGGGAGCGGTTAAATATATCTAGGGCTCACCTTCTCTAGTTGTGCTGACCGCACAACTAGTTTATGCACTGATTTGTTACCCCAAAGGGTTTCCACATCAGCCGGTGTGCTGCAAGCAGGGATGAGCGTGATTTCCAATATGCACACGCTGCTGATTCTCGTGCTTGTTCCAAAGACGTCTGATGCGTCCTGGGTGCCCAGCTGCTGAATACCACGCTTCCCAATGGGAGGATACGTGTGCGTTCAAATAAAGATGTGGTATTAGATTAGCGCTACAAACCACTCCAGGCGATCGTTCTGTATAAATTACCTTAAAGCTTTATTCAATCGATGTAGAATGTCCAGTCTCCACAACGCGTTTCGGCGCTAATTGCGCCTTTCTCAAGTGTCACTTGAGAAAGGCGCAATTAGCGCCGAAACGCGTTGTGGAGACTGGGCATTCTACATCGATTGAATAAAGCTTTAAGGTAATTTATACAGAACGATCGCCTGGAGTGGTTTGTAGCGCTAATCTAATACCACATCTTTATTTGAACAGAGACATATTTTAGGATTTTGGCTGTATGGCCAGATGCTGTGACCTTCTGCGAGTGGCCTCTACAGCCTCATCTCTGCCTCCTGACACACCTGTTACATACACCTTTTGAGGGCTACATCTATTTGATTCTACTCCATAGAAATACCATTCTTAGCTGCAAAACTAATTTAATATGCACAAGGCATGTGGTAAGGGACAGGGAAGGGGACGGGGACAAGCTGCTGATGTTGCTGGCAGAGGTAGAGTCTGTGAGCCAGGTGAAATTGTGCCTGCTGCAGGAGCACAACCAACATGCTCATCCATGAGACCTGTCTTCCTGTTTCACTTTTCAGGGAGCAAGGGACACCACTCTTGAAGCCAGAACTATGCAAACAGGTGGTCAGTTTGATGACAGTTAATGCTTCCAATATGCTTCCCAGCATCCCCCTGTCTTTCACACGGTCCAGTCTCTCTAGCCAAGAGTCTGGACCACATAATCCTCACCCTGACCCTCCTTTCTTCTATCATGGCAAGTTCCAGGAGACAATTGACGCCACACTCGGACACTCCAAGGGGCTCTTTACATTTTCATGTATTGCTTCTGGCCTCTCACTCTGCACATTTCAAGAAAGACATGAGGAGGTCATGTGTAGTAATGCGTAAATATTTGAGTCAGAAGAAGATGCGGTGGGGAATAGTAATTATTGTCTCAAGAGTTGGATGAAGATGATATACAATTGCCAAAAAGTCAAGTTGTTAAGCCAACAAGTAAGGAGAAGGACCATGGTGCAGTGGTAGATGAGGTGGTGGGTGATGAAGTTACTGACCCAACCTGGGACAACTGCACAGAGGGTGAGGGATCCTCAGCACTGCAACAAGAAGGAAGAGGTAGTGGGGTGTCAAGAAGGAGAAGATGGGCAACTGTGCCCCAGAGTACCCACATTTGGCAAATTCCAAGGCCATGGGTTAGGTGTTCCTCAGTTTGGCACTTTTTTCAACAAAGTGCTATGCCAAGATCATCGGTGACTAACCACCACCAGAATGCTCAGGCACATATCATCAAAACACTAGGTTGGAAGAACATCTGGGCTCACAATCAGTGTCTGCATGTGACACCACTGACTCTTGCCCTTTGCTACGTGCTAACCAATATCCTGTCCAGGACGCAGGCATGGATGCCTCTTGCCCTCTCACCAATAGGCCAAAAAACTAAACAGGCACTTTTACAACCTGGTTGGCTTGGAAATATTCCCATTTAGGCTTTTGGACACTGAGGTTTTCCTCATGGCAGCACCAGTCCCTTGATACTAGGTCCTCATCTGCCACTATTTCTTCCAGTGTGCCATTCCCCACCTTACACAAGCACATGTCCCATAACATCACCTGTGCCCTGACCAATGAAGTTACTTGGAATGACCACTTAACTACTAACATGTGATAAGTACTTGTTGCCAGGGATGATACATTTCCTTGACAGCACACTAGGTGAACCCTGTGGACAGTGGGACAGAGTCAGATCCTGGGACAACTCATGTGCTACCATTGTGGGTCCTAGTTCCATCAGGGTTTCCACTACCTCCTAGACCTGTGCCTGCACCCTCTCTCCCTCCTTATCTTCCATCTTCGAATTGTCATCCATATCAGTCACAACAAGCTGGAAGCACTACAGCACTACCTCAGTGAAGCGGCAAAAGGCTCTGCTAAGGTGACAAACAGCATACCGCTGCAGAAAGGCGGAAGGAAGTAACAAACCATACAGATGTGTCTATCCCCACTGAACCTGCAACCAGACATGGACGTGTGTGATAACGGCCATAACCTGGTTTTGGCTCTGAAGCTTGGCAAGATCGCACATGAACCTTTCCTGGCCCACGTGTTCAATTTATTGGTTCAGCAGTTTCTGAAAAAATACTCAAATTTTTCCAAGCTACTTGTGAAGGCACGTTGCATGTGCGCCCATTTCCACTAGTCAGCTACATGTTTCTCCCATCTGGCAGTGATGAAAAAGAGCTTGCAAGTGCCAGCTCACTGACTGGTGTGCGACATGCCCACATGCTGAAACTCCACATTACAAATGCTGGCAAGGCTTTGTATACAATAGAGATCAGTAGTTGAATACCGGCTACCACATTCCCTTCAGTATTCCGGTCAGCCTCCGCAAATAAGAACCAAAAGTGGTCATGAATGTCTGGTGACAAAGGAAATCAGCTTTCTGGACACCATCATCAAGCTGCGGAACAATGAAATAGAGACATCCCTGTTCCAGAGGCCAATTGACCATCCAACATATCTTCGATGGGACAGTTTTCATCCAAAACACATAAAAAATTCTATTGTATACAGCCAGGCCATCAGATACAACCGGATATGTTCCAATCCTACAGGTAGAGACAATCACCTTAAGGGCCTCAGAAAGACCTTTTTGAATCAGGGCTATCGTCCAAGAGCAATTGAAAAACAGATTACAAGAGCCACCAGAATATCAAGGAATTATCTCCTACATTACAAAATTAGGCTGGGGTCACAGTACCATTTTTCACATGCGTTTTTGGAGACCTGCGTTTTCAAAAACGCATGTAAAAAACGCACCCATAGGCCCCCATGTTAAAAAACGCATGCCCTAATAGCCAAAAAGCATGTGTGACTGTCCCATGCGTTTTTGGAGCATATCCAAAAAACGCATGCGTTTTTGTAGAGAACGCATGCGTTTTTGTAGAAAACGCATGCGTTTGTATAACATTGGTTCCTATGGAAAACGCATGCAAAAACGCATGTACAGTTAGTACCTTTTAGTGCCATTCAAAAACGCATGCGTTTCCCATAGGAGCCCATGTTAAAAAAAACGCATGCGTTTTTCCGGAAACGCATGCGTTTTTGTTAACATGGGCTCCTATGGGAAACGCATGCGTTTTTGAATGGCACTAAAAGTTACTAACTTTACATGCGTTTTTGCATGCGTTTTCCATAGGAACCAATGTTATACAAACGCATTCGTTTTCTACAAAAACGCATGCGTTTTTCAAAACGCTCAAAAAAATACTACAAGCACTATTTTTAGGTGCAGATTCAAAAAAGCACCCAAAAACGCAGGGAGCCATCAGAGACCTTACAAAACTCATGCTGACATGAAAAAAAGCATGAGTTTTGGTAAATCACTTAAAAAAACGCATGGCAACTGTGACCACAGCCTAAGAGAAGAAAACAACCGGGTCCCTCTCGTAGTCACCTACAATCCAAATCTGGAAGTGTTAAGGGGAGCTGCACAGAAACTGCAACCACTACTACAAAAGGATGCCAGACTAAAATCAATATTTCCAGACCCCCCACTTCTGTATTTTAGGCAGCCCCTGAATCTAAAATGCATCATTGTCAGAAGCTCAGTGTCCTCCCTAACAGCAACAGTAATCTTTCCCTGCAACCAGAACAGGTGCAAAACCTGTCCATCTATAATGACAACGGACAAGATAAAGATTCCTGGGACAGATCAGGCTACAAGATCCCAGGTAACTTTACATGCACCACAAGCAATGTGTTGTATTTAATTATATGTACTAAACATGTGAGCTGGAATCTATATGTAGGTGAGACGGGGCAACAACTCAGAACTAGGATGATCTCTCATCGCCATACAATAAAGGAAAGAAGGACAGATTTACCTGTGCCTAGATATTTCTGTAGGCCTGATCACAAAGTATTGGATATGAAAATACTAATTCTAAGAGGTAACTTCAGATCACAGCGAGACAGAAAAGTGTGGGAATGTAAACTGATAATGAACTTTAACGCACTTAAAGAATGAATGAGTGTCTCACAAGGATTTATGGCTTTCTACATTCATTGAGGAATTTTCAGGTCTCCACCAACCACTAATCATAGAACAATAACACAATCAGTTCCTCTTATATCGGAACTTTGATTTTACCTCCCAAGCTGCTCTCACCCTCCCAAGACTGACTACTATTTTCTGCTTTACGTCACCTATCATTTACTGCATCATCCTATCCTACATATGTACGTGTGTGTCTTCAGAATTTGTGTTATTATTAACATGATGAAGAGGCCATAGTGTCTGGAATGTTTGACTTGCTTTTTCTTACTATCTTTTCAGCTAGCCATTAAAAGGTATCGACCACTGAGGACTCTCAGATTCTAATATTTTTGTATCTACTGGCTAACATGGTAAAAACATTTTTTACCTTATCAAATTTATTTGGACCCTTTGCTAAAAACAAACAATGCGTTTGTGCCAGCAACGGCCTTCATCAAGTAAATATGCACTTAACAAGTGCAAATGATACCTGTTGAAGGCTGTTCCTGGCAGAAACGCGTTGTTTGTTCTTAGCAAAGTATCCTAATATATTTGATATCGAGAAAAATATCTCATCTCTAACCATCCTTATCCTCTGGAACTTCCGAAAAGGGAAATCTTCTACCTTTAACACTACTAATGTTGGCCAATTTAGGATTCTCTTTCTAAGACCAATGTTTAGTTATTTAAATATCCATGCATTTGCTCCTTTGTGTGTATATAATTGTGTTTCTTCTAATATCTTGTCCTACCATGCCTGATGAAACGTTAAAGACGGTAAAAATATTTTATTTTTGCTAGCCATTAAGATGTATCACAACTACAAGATTTTATTTTGTCTCTCCCACTGAGAGCAATCAATCTTTCTCAACTGGCTAAGGTACCAGATCTTTTTTTTCTTCTTACTCTTGAAAAGGGGGCATGTAAATTTGAGCAATGGACCTAATCTTGTATGGTATGGACTCTACCTGCTGAGATGGGAAAAAAGATGAGTTTTCTTAGTTCACAATCTAACTGAACCTCTGCAAGGTAACTAACTTAGAGGCCAGGCTGCGGATGTTTTCTTTTCTTGAGGAAGCCTTCTCGAAGAGGTTATATATGAGAAATTACCACAACTGAGAGTTGCTAAGAATATGGTTGACATTCTGGAGCAATGGCAAAGCCAAAGAGGAGTGTGACATTTGAAAACATTGAGAACCTACAGCAATTTGTAAAAAGCTCTGGTAGGACCTGTAATTTTGAAATTTGGAATGGCCCTTTTTCACACAAACAGCCTCAAGGATTCCATGTAGAAGATCGAAGGGCCCCATCACACTTGGCAACGTTCCAGCGATCCTGACAACGATACGACCTGGTAAGGATTGCTAGAGCGTCACTGGTAAGATGTCAAACAATCAGATCTACTGAACGACACAACAACAATACGGCGACCTGTATAAAGACCTCGGTGGTCGTTGGGACCTTGTCACACAGCAGCTAGTCTGATGACTCAGACGTACGTGGTTGAGTTCTGAGTCGCCAACGATGTCATTGTTATGTCATTGTTAAGGCGTCAAACACACCGATACATGCTGCCCAGCGGAAACCTGACAATCAAAAAATGGTCCAGGCTATTCCGACACGATCGGCGATGTCACAGCAGGGGCCAGGTAGCTGCTACGTGTCAAACACAGCGAGATACAAAACCTGTGATGCAACAGCGATCTCGCTATGTGTGACGAGGGCTTAACTGTGGACAAGAGTTCAGCTTTTTTATGTCCCAGATGGGCTTGTTTTGGTGTGAACAGAGCCCTTTAAAAATTCCAGCTGTGTTGTGCATATGAAGAAGTCAAAACTCTTATGGTACCTTTATACTCCGCAACAGGATGGTGGCAACAACTGGGTGCTTCACGTGCACGAGCACGCACAAACGGTTGAAAACGGTAATCGCACCACCTTTACACGCCGCAACAAGGTGCGCTACGGTAGGTTACATCTATCTTTGGATACACCGCCGGGTGCCACAAGTTACCCTCTGTTGCTTACCTTACCTCATTTACACGTCGCTATAACAAGGTAATATGGGCGGAACAAAGGCAGCAGGGAAAACATATAGGCGTGCCACAGTCCATCACGCCGCGCCCAAATGACAACCATTGGCCAACACAAGAGTGTTCTGATTGGGCACGCCGCGAAGGGTGGATGGCGGAGACGTGACATAGTAGTGTTCGGACTGTGGCACGGAATAAGCGCTTGTGACATGGCGGCCTGCGAAGGAAGAGCCAATCGGAACGCAGCATCTTCCACCAATGATCGCTGATGGGGCGCGGTAACCCGGAGCCTGCGTCAACGCCCCAGGTACATAGCATGGTGTCGAAACAACCCTTCTGTTCCTTATTTACACGCCGATACAGGCCGCAACCATCGCCTTGAAATCAACCTGTTTTAGGGCACTGCTCTGAAACAGGTACCTCAAGTGGCGGGTGGCAACAACTGTCTTTACACGCCGCTACCTCGGGTTGATTTGGCGGTGCAAGATACATTTCTCTCATCTACCCGGTTGTTGCCACCATCCTGTTGCGGCATGTAAAGGTACCATTAAGATGTGTTGAGGCCTTAAGTGGGAAAAAAAACTCCTAAATACAGTGAATTTTGATGTGCATGGTTTAGGAGCACTGTGACATGCCTGCTAAAAAGAGTTTGGTTTACCCACCACCAACCACCCAACCCCAGAGGGCAGCATAGTTTCCAAGTTTTAGCAACAAAGAAGACCCACTTCAGAAACTTCTTATAAGAATTTAGACACAGGAAGCTAAGGTAAAGAATATTTATACCATGTTAGCCAGTAGATAGAAAAATATATTGCAATCTGAGAGTCCTCAGTGGTTGATACCTTTTAATGGCTAACTAAAAATATGGTAAACATAGCAAGCTTTCGAGACACTGTGGTCCCTTCGTCAGGCTGGTAAGGACACAAATTCTGAAGACACATACATATATACATAAGCAAATAAAATAAAAAAAAGGCAAAACAGTGTTACATGCCCTGGTGGAAATGACAGGTGACGCAAAGCAGAGTAGGGTTAGGAAGGGGTGGAGGAGCAGGGACAGGGAAACCAGTCTTCTAGGATAAGCGCAACAAATTGTATTAGGTAAATGGTTAGCAACCCATGGAGACCTGAAAATGCTTAGTTAAGTTGTGGAGAGCAGAGTTCTAAGTGAGACAGTTCACAGAAGTGTTAAGAGTTCATAGTACTATAATTTGAGTGTGTTGCAAGATGTCTCCAAATGCACTTTCATTTTATATAAAAATGCATGAATCTGCTATCCCCAAATGTCCGTTCATTTTACATAAAATCCCAAGGACCCATGTGAAGCATTTAGTCCTGTTTTGAATGTGTCAAAGGTTGTTATCAATTTGTATTCCCAAATTCTTCTCTCTCTCTGAGATCTGAAGTTACTTTTTAAGATGAGCAGCCTCATATTGGATTCAGTGTTGTGGTCAGAGCTGCAAAAATGGTTTGCTACAGGTAGGTCCATACGCTTTTCTTTTAATTGGGTGGCGATGAGAATTAATTCTTGTTCTGAATTGTAATCCGGTCTCCCCTACATACATGCTACCTGTTGTACATTTGGTACATATAATTAAACACTCCACATTGCTTGTGGTGCAGCTGAAGTTACCTGGGATCTTGTAGCCTGATCTGTCCCAGGAATCTTTATCTTGTCCGTTGTCATTATAGATGGACAGGTTTTGCACCTGTTCTGGTTGCAGGGAAAGGTTCCTGTTGTTGCTGGAGAGGACAGGGCGCTTCTGACAATGATGTGTTTTAGATTCGGAGGTTGTCTAAAACACAAGAGTGGGGGATCTGGAAATATTGACTTTAGTCGGGCATCTTCTTGTTGGAGTAGTTGCAATTTCCGTGCAGCTCCTCCTATTACCTCCAGACTTGGACTTGGCCTGGCTGTACACAATAGAGTTTTCATCTCCTACATTACACAACTAGAGAAGAAAACAACAGAGTTTCTCTCATAGTCACCTATAGTGGTATCAACCACTGAGGACTCTCCGATTGCGACACATGAAGAAGCATTTTAAATTTGATCTCCCACATCTTCCCATGATGCTCCTTTATCAATGTCATGCCTTAGCTGTGTAGCCCAAATATACAGGCTTTTTGGTTGGTATTTGCTTCCTTTAAAGGGATCATGTCACCTCCAGAACGCCTCCTAAGCTACCAAAACATGTCCCTGCAGCATCCCATTACTAATCTCACACTTCTTTTGTCTCCTAAAAGCATCCTGTGAAAGTGCATAAAAACGTTTTAATACTTACTCATTAGTGATTATAATTAGCAGGGGCTATAATCTTTAGCCCTTAGGGCGTGTTGTTTTGCAGCCTGAATGATCCACCCTCTCTGTGCAGCTTCTGCTGTGATGTGGAGCTGAAGGCAGGACTAATGATTTGCATTCTGTGAGTGACAGAGAGGGGGGGGGGGCAAAGACTGCACAAGCACAGCAAACAGACAGAGAGAGGGTGGATCCTGGAGCCTGCAAAACAGCCCGCCCTGGTGACTAAAGAATATAGCCCCTGCTAATTATAATCACTAATGAGTAAGTATTAAAACGTTTTTATGCACTTTCACAGGATGCTTTTAGGAGACAAAAGAAGTGTGAGATTAGTGATAGGATGGTGCAGAGACATGTTTTGGTGGCTTAGGAGGCATTTTGGAGGTGACAGGATCCCTTTAAGATACAGTGGATCTAGCAGCTAAAAAGGCAAACCTAGTGAATTCCACTTTTTATCTAAGCTGCATTTAACATGAACAGACGAAGCACCACCATGTCTTTTCATGAAGACTATGGAGAGAGTAATTACTTCTTTACAAGATCCTAGAACAGGGAAAAACATATACTGTATGTTCTAGATGTGATTATATTTTTCTTGAGATCATTCCATTCTTTAGTGAGGAACTCTTCAAAAATGCCATGGTTACAGTATAATAGATCCTGATGGAAGTTGTCTGATAATCTTTAGCTTTAACTGGGGATAATTCAGAAATAATAGATGAACAAAATCTATCAAAAGAACTTCTGAAAATCTTATTTGGTCTTCTTCTTGGAAGAGAATGAATTCTGCCTCAGATGCTACTTTAGGGACCTGCCTAATGCTACGAGATTGTAGATGCTGTGGGGCTGTAATCATAAACTGAATACGTCTCTATACATCTCCTGTTGCCTTGGATAGGGTCTTGACCCATTCAAGTGACACTGCATTCTGACTGACAGCATCAAAGCAATCTTAGGGGGCAATCTAGAAGCAAGGCACTATAAGCAGACCATTCTAGCCAGATTGGAACATTTTATTACAGTGAGCAAATACAAATTGTGTCATGACAATGGTGCATAATCCAATTCTCTAAAATAACCCAACTGGAGTAAGACGTGTTGCCTGACAATAAAGAGGAATATGGGTGGAACAAATCAGTGGGGGCTATTAAAGAAAAGAATGGGATAAATTCCGAAGGTTTGTCTCGTAGAAGATCTGTGTCTGCAAGGCAGTTGAGCCTGCCATGATGCTGGAGGTTAAATTTAATGGATCATGATACTGAGGAGCTGATCTGAACACAGAATATTGATGAAGAAGGAGAAAGAGTCCAGATGAAGAGTATTAAGGAGCAGCTAGTGGGATAAGTTAGCTCCTAAAAATGGGCTAAATCTGTACTGGAAGGAAAAAGATCTGTCCTTCTCTAGTGAGAACCGAAGTCTTAGGATGGTCATAGGGTCAGCCCTTGGAAATCTCACACTATGAGTGGGGCTACATTCATTCCATAATTTCGGCAACTGGAAGACTGTCTATTGAAAGGAAGATGAAATCTTACATGTGTTTCCATGACTTATTACTTTCTATGGGGAGAAAAAGAAATTAAATTAAAAAAAATTGGATAAGAGATTAAAAAAAATATCATGTCCACCAAGCAGATACACTGTGAAGGCCCTCTAAAATACTCCTCTCCGCGGCTCTTCTGGTCTCACCTTCTGTGGCAGACATCCCATTTTACACTTCTCTCTGCCTCTAGGCTTCGTTCTGGTCAAGTCTCTCTCTTGTGTTTGCTGACTCCTGGGTTCCCATTGGGTTTCTTAATTTTTCTCCACAATTAAATTTCTTGTATTAGGTGCTTGAGCTATCATTTGTCTTGATGCTTGTATAGACCATTTACTCACATGTAGAAGTGTCGTCAGATAGTTTGAACTCGGCTGCAGAGGCATGTATGAAGACTCCAGAAGAAGTGGTTTATTTTCAACTGAATTCTTGAATTTTTGCTCAGGACTGCAGATGAAAAATATTATTTTATCAGAGCTGCAAAGAGACAGTGCTAATAAGATACCTGACAACATAAAATGGGGAAGAAGGGAGGAGTTACTGACATCAGAGGAGGTACAGAGAGAAAGAAGAAACAACCTTCCAAAAAAAGGCAAACCTATTGCATAGCAACACAATGAAAACAATACAATGGAAATAAAAGAGTGGATGTTTGTAAAGTCGTAGGACATGACATTTCTGAACTGTGCAAAGATGTTTGCTATTTCCATATCTCCTGGCTTTGACCACCCTTATTTCTAACTATCTTCTTCCTAACTTGACCCTTTTCTCATCTACCACTGTTAAATTTGTCTCTACCATTAGTCTGACTACCCTGCTTTGGTATTGTGCGTTGAAGTCTTCCATAAGTCAGCTGTTGGTAGCGATGACTACTCTGGGGCTAGCGATCTGTGGATTCCCTGAAGCAATGGATAGAAGTAGTCAGAACTTCCCTCTTTTGGCATAACCAGTCAACCCTATGATTTGTATAACTGTTTCTCTTCTCTTCTCTGATGATGTCCTTGAAAGCTATGGATGGGACAGCTGTATTTCAGGAATAAGTTGAATTGAAAAGGGACCTAACTTCACATCATAGAGCATTGTGACATCCCAAAATGTACACCTGGATCTTTGGCCTGGAATGCTGTGAGATAGCATTTGAAGTTGCTACCAGCCGGGGCAAATCTCAACTGACCAAAATCTTTCTTCTGTCCTTTGAACTCATAAATGGTAGGCGAAAGATGACACCGGAATGATATCTGTTAGCCAAATGATTCAAGGGTTTGTCTGATGGCTATCTTGTGTATATTAAGCTTTACAGAATGAAAACCAGAGAGTCCTGTAGCCTTTATTTCTTAGTTTAGCCAAACACCCAACCTATAGCAACCCAATGGGTCCACACCATTTCCATTGATCCTTGTGGCTCACACTTGGCTAATAATTGTGACTGGCAGGGTTATAACTTGCAGGATGATGCCTATACTCTTATGCGCAGTGTAAGCCGCCCAATGGCATGGCCTTTACTCATGGTGTCACCCAATGACAAGAAATAGTTATTCTTACAGAAATAAAATATATAACAAAATGTTATCTATATAAACCAAACCAGACAGAGCAGGGTTTTTGAAGTGATGAAACATTGCCTGGAGATATTTGTGATGCGCAAACAGAACAAGTTTATATCATATTACTCCTAATTTGTTGGGTCTTGCAGCCTTGGAGCATTTTACAGTATCTCACAGATGTATGGAGAATGTATGGGGATGTTATGCTTACTCATACAAAGGCAGCAATTAGTGGTGATGGCTCTGGCAGAAGGTGTTTTATCTCTGCTGTCTCGTAACATGTATATTACCAATGAAGTCTCCATTATTGTTTACTAAGGAATTCTGCATTCTACATATTTATACAGGGAAGCAATTAGAATGCAAAAGGGCAGTGAAGAAACGTGCATAGTTTTGAGAAATATTTCACATTTCAATCATCATTGCATCAAACATTGTGAGTGCAGCTGTGGAGCGTAACTACAATAGGTGCAGGGGTTGCGATTGCACCCGGGACCTGCAGCCTAGGGGGGCCCCAAAAGTTCCTTTGGCCTATAGAAAAAAACTAATGTTGTTAAAAATTTGCAATAATTGGAGCTTCCACACCGGGACCCATGAGCCTGAAGTTACGCCACTGCTGTGGAGTATAATATATATGTGTAATGTAAAGTATATACACATTGACTCAACCAGCTGAATAGTGAGTGCAGCTCTGGAGTATAATACAACTGATAACTCTAGATCAGGGGTCCCCCAACTGCAGGCCTCTAGGGCCGCCAACAGTGCAGGATTTCAGGATCTCCTTAGTATTGCACAGGGGTTGGAATCATTACCTGTGCATTTGATCACATTAACACCTGTGCAATACTAAGGAAATCCTAAAATCTCTCAGGGGCGGACCTACGGTGGTGCAGCTGGTGCTGCTGCACCAGGGCCCCGACCGGCTAGGGGACCCCTAAAGCCAGCCAACCTCCTTAACCCGATGTCAGAGGAGAAGAGGAGAGGAGGGTCAGGCAAGGGAAGCTTCCTGCTTCCCATGCCTGATCCCGCCCCTCCTCTCCTCTGCCGTCCCATCCCCCAGGATCCCGGCTCTCAGTAATGCATACGCCCGCTCAGCATCGCAGGTAGCAGAGCCGACGGCCGCCAGCAAACCCCCCACCCCGGTACTTGCCGCTAGCACCCCCCTCCCCGGTCCTCGCCGACAGCCGCCAGCAACCCCCCCATTCCCCGCCCATTTCTCAATACGGCTGCACCAGGGCCCCCGGGGCCATAGGTCCGCCACTGCCTTTTAGGCCTGTAGTTGGGGACCTCTGCTCTAGATCAGTACAGGATAAATAAAGTAATGTAATAGTGCATCTCAATGAATTAGAATATCATCAAAAAGTTTAGTTTTTTCCCACATAGGGAACTGCAGCCAGGTAGAAAAATAGACATTTTGTGCAACAAACACTCTCACAGCACAAGCACACCCACTAGAGGCAGCACCCAACCCGGAGCCCAGAACTCTAAGCGGGCAAAGGGTGGTGGGTTTAGAGGAAAGTGGGTGGGAAAGAATGAAGATCAGGTGACAGAGAGCTCAAATAGAGGAAAAAGAGCAGGAAGGAGTTAGTAGGCCGGAGTAGGCTGAGAAGTAAAGACACAGTAGGCCAGAGTGAGCCGAGAGGTAAAGACATCAGAAAGAAAGTGACTCCACACTCCACAGAGTCACAGAAACCATGGAGAGAAAGTTCGTCCATAGCCGGAGTCCCAAGGGAGTGTGAGGACAGAGACCGGACCGGTATTACCGGGTCCGAGGAACACGGCAGCACTGACTAACTACGGGTGGAGATGTTTTCCCTGATTGTGCTGGAATCACACGTGTTAGATGGAGCCTGGTAACACCTTGGAAGATTGGGTTACTGCAGGCAAGGCACACACCAGAGTGTCGGCTCTGAGGGGGACTGAAGCAATATACCGGCTCCCCAGACAAACCGGAGCACAGATTCCAGGTCCGTGTTCCCACTGCAGGTTGAAGGCACAGCAGCAACCACGAGGACCCACAAGGTGCCGCCATACAACCCGCGGAGAGAACAGAGAGGGAGAGAACAGCCTGAGAGTACACTTAGAAGGAGTGAGGGGTCTCAGAGCGACAGCCTGGCTGCAAAGGGTTAAGTGTTCCCGGAGTTAACTGCACTGTGAACTGTGTTAAGAACTGCACCGTGACTTGTGTGACTTTGAAGAACTTGAAAGTAAACCCGGTGAAACCTGCTTCAGTGTCTGATTCCAGGTATTCTGAACTGTGCATCATACCTTTTATCCTGCCAGGAGCAGCCCGACTCGCGGCGAGATCATCCATCCAGCTGCAGCCCATCCATCCCTCCATCCTCCTGGCAGAACTGCGCTGCAGCGTAGGTCCCATTACTGACCACAACCCATGGGTGGCGTTACGACAAACTAATACCTGTAAATATCCCTTTTACTTGTGAGAACCCGGGACATGGTCCGGACCAGGACCTCTGTGACATCCCCAGCAGTACCCCGGTCTGGCACCGAGTACCCCGTCCCAGTGGGCTTCACAACTAGATAAAGTGAAACACATATATTATATAGAGTCATTGCAGAGTGATCTATTTCAAGTGTTTATTTCTGTAAATGTTGATGATTATGGCTTACAGCCAATGAAAACCCAAAGGTCATTATCTCAGAAAACTAAAGTAGGGAGGAAGAAGTGTTTAAACCAAGCTGCTGTATTCCACGAGACATCAAAGCGTGAATATAATATCGATTTATTAGTCAATGCCCTGAAACATGGCAATATGATATTTATTTATGAAAATATTCTAATTCATTGAGATGCACTGGTATGTACACAGTGACTCCATCATAGAATAGTAAGTGCAGCTCTGAAGTATAATACAGAATGTAACTCAGGATCAGTACAGGATAAGTAATGTAATGTATGTGTGGTACCCTGTGCAGGGCACCACAAGAACTCTTAGGACATGGATGGAAAGTACACAGCAAGCAGGCCCCACTAACACAACACCTTTCACCCCAGACCTGTAGGGGGAGCTCCACTGGTTGCCTTAAGCCAGTTTTCCCTATAAATACAGGCCCTGGAGGGAGAAACACCGGAGTGTGCAGTCACTAGAGAACAGTAAACAGCTAGGAGAGCTGACCTGGTACTGGTGCCACGCTAGGCCCATATCAGAGACACCTGGAAAGTGGTAGACCCTTAGAATAGGGGTAATAGGAACAGGAGAAAAGTATCAAGAAGGGGCAGAGGAGTCATCCCGACTCCCCCTAACAGAACTCCGGTCACTGAGTCCGAGCTACAAGGACACAGTACAGACTTGTAGAGAAACCAGCACCACAGCAAGGCGGTTTAGCTCCCCGGACGCCCGAAGCACCGCCAAATGAGAGCCCAGAGTCGAGAATTCGGCAGTATTCCCTTAGAAGTGCCCTCAGTGCAGCAAACCGGGTGTAAAGAGTCACACAAGAAAGTGCAGTAACGGTTTGGTCGGGTTTCATGCCTGCCAGACCCCAACAGAAAACGTCACTAGGAAGCCTACAACCCTGCTTGCTGTGGAAAATCCAGAAGTGTTTACCTCATCCCGGTCGAGTGTACCAGTCAACACCAGTAAAGGTACCAAAAGACTTTATGTGTATGTGTCCCTCCTTCCAGTCGCACTACACTGACCACGCTACTATACTCCCCTCAGCTTCACTAATTGACCCTGGGGATTACTGCTCATCCTGTGGGGAGCATTTCCATCTAGCTGCCGCACATCCCCCGGAGGTCAAGCAGCGCCGGTGCAATCACCGGACACCCACAGGTGGCGTCACGAAACAAACTTTATTTCCTACCCAACCCTTACATTGACCACCGGGCCCTTTCAGCCTCAGGCACCGAACCATGACAGCAGCCCAGCGCCTGAGAACTGAGAACCCGGCAACGGTGAGTCAAATTTGGCGTCTCGAACAGGATGCGAACAGACCCGTTTCCAACGGGTATTGTGTGCTACTTAATGACTGTAATTGTTGAACTGTAAATTTGAAACCGCCATTGCTGCACAGAGAGGGGGAAAAGAAGGGGCGTTACTGTGCAAGCGCATGAAGATAGGCCTCACCCCACGCTCTGACGAGTTCCGCCAAACGCAGCAGGAACTGGAAACTCCTATGGTGCCACACTCCCCACCGCCGAGCCGACAACTTCCGTTGGTTTGAAAGCGACTGGCCGCGATTAACTAAGGGGGAGCGAGGATGAGTAATCCGGATCCCAGTAACGCGGTAGCCCCGCAACTAAACCAACCGGTTGCCCCACTGTTGCCCCAGAACGTACAGCTCCCGGGTGCCATGCTGCCACCGCCGTCCGCAACGGCGGCCCCGATAATGCCGATATCTCTGCCGTACGTCCCAAATGTGGCCTGGTTACCAAAGTACAGCGGCAAGCCCAGTACCCTAGATGCGTTTCAGAGGAAGATATGCACCGTGCTGGATATGTACGCGATGACCAGTAAGCAGAGAGCGTCAGTAGTAATGGGACAGTTAACAGATGCAGCAGAGCTGGAGACCTGAAACTGGTCTGTGGAAGCTCAGGAGTCTGTTGAACAGATATTCGCGAAACTAAACAGAGTTTTTGAGCATCACACCGAAGCAGAGTTAAGACTTGTTTTATCATTGCAAACAAGGGGCACAGGAGAGTGTCCTGGACTATTCACTGCGCCTGCAAGAGGCACTGAGACTGTTAAAACAAGCTGATCCCGGTGGTGTTCGAGATGAAAATAAAACGCTAATTGAACAGTTTATTGTGGGACTTAGACTAACCGATGATAAGAAACAGGCGCGCTGGTAGGCTCTGCAAAATCCTGATGCAGAGTTTGATACATTAAAGGACTTAACGGTTCGGGGACAGCAATTCCCTACAGTGCCAGATTTAACTCCACAGCTGCAGTGGACTGAGAGACCCCTTCCGTGCCTGAAGCATCTTCTTTACCCACTGTAGCTCAATCCAGTGCACAGACTGTAACACCCGACCAGTTTGACAAACTATGCGCCGAGGTGCAGCAGCTGACCAAAGAGGTGGCGAGGCTCTGAGGCGAGAGAAGACCCAAGACGGAAGCAAGACCATCTGACAAGATCCAGCTCGCTGACAGCCCTGACGACGTCCCGTGGATGAAGAGGAGGACACCGCCATTTCGAGGGAGACCCACAGATCGCTACAGCGCCAACGGACATCGCATCTGCCGCAAGAGCGACAAGGAAGGACAAGCTTACCGTTCCTCTCCTTTAAACGAGCAGCCCCTGGGAAAGGAGGGCCACCCCCAGGAGTAGACAGTTCAGGCCCAACCAACTGGGAGCGCAAGTACGTGGGAGATCGTCCGTACTTGTCCATCATCATTGACGGCACCGCTACCACTGCATTGATCGACACCGGATTCCAGGTGATGACCATCCCGAGTATCCTTTACAAACAGTTCTGGTCCAACATCAAACTAGAACCCCCAAACCCTGACTTGCGCATTGAAGCAACCAATGGGATGCTAGTTAAAATAGAAGGGCAGTGGGAGGCTACAGTAAAGGTGGGGAGGGTGCAGCTTAAGAATCAAGGCCTCATAGTGGTTCAGGACAAACCACATGAGCGGGATCCACATGTGATACTGGGTACCAATGTAATGGTGAGATGCCTAGATGAAGTGTTGTTTTTGCTCCAACAGAGTGCCGATACCGCTAAGCCAAGCGAGAGAAGAGCTCTGCAGAGAGAGATCCGAGCTCTGGTGTATCATCAACACTTAAAAATGTCAAATGGTGAAATTGGCAGTGTACGTGTAACGGACCCAATTCCAATCGTAGTACCACTTAGAAGTGAGATGATGATCTGGTGTCGGGCAGCAGTAGGCCTCAGAGGGCAGGACTACCAGGCAGTAGTGGAGCCCGTGATGTCTGATAGTAGTCCTACACTCCTGACAGCCAAGGGGGTGGTTGATGTAAGAAGAGGAAGGGTCCCTGTACGTATAGTAAACTATGGTGATGATGAAGTGAGGCTGCCAAGGTATTCCACTGTTGCAAAATTGTACCATGTTGATAACAATGCCATACACGAAGTAAAATCATTTTCACAGACAGTGACAGATGAACCCCTCACTCCAAAAATCAGCTAGAGAAATGGTGTCAGGAGCTCAGTGTAGGAACTGACAACACACCTTCTCACCAGAAAAATGGAGTCTATCGGGTAGTTCGAGAGTATGAGCAGGTGTTTAGCAAACATCCACTTGATTTTGGGAGAATTAAAGGGGTACAACACCATATACCCACAGGTGACCATGCACCCATGAAGGAAAGATACAGGCCTATACCACCAGCACACTACCAAAAAGCAAAACAGAGAGAGAGACTCCAGGCATGCCGGAACTACTTTGAGCATGCTCGGTGTGACACCCTGATCCAGCTTGGCCGCATCCATCAATCAATCTGCACTGCAAAAATGCGACTTGCTGCAACCATAGGGTGCATCAAGATGACGGCACTTGTCTGTGTGCAGCCCACTGGGACGGGGTACTCGGTATCGGACCAGGGTATCACAGATGGTATCACGGTAGTCTTGGTACGGACCCTGTCCTGAGCCCACAAGTAATAAGGATTTGGAGGTTATTTACAGGGGATATAGTCATAACGCCAACCTCCGGGGATGATGTTTAGCAGCTGGCGATGTTACAGCTCTCCACGGGCAGAGCCTGGTTCCCCGGGGCAATGATGATGATAGTCTATGGATGATGCAGGGTAGGGGTAGTGGTAGAGATGATAGCAGTTTGTGAGGGAAAGTAAGGCTTGAGCGCAAGAATTACACAGACTCACGGTTTTGTAGTTTTCCAAGTCTTTACTGTAGGTGTTATTCAGCATAGTACTGTCCACAGAGTCTGTACCGGAGCCGGGTTGTTCCCACCCTGACCGGGTCCTTGGCTTCCCACTCCTGCGCTGTGTGTGTGGTCCTGCTGCCGCTTTAGCTAGGCTGCCGACCCTGTCTCCTCTCACAGGTACCCACTTGCTAGGCAACTTGAGTCTTATCTTTGTGTTTCTGACCCCGCCGTGTGGCTTCGCTGTGGTACAACCTCCACTAGTCTGGTGTTTACTATGCTGCTTGTGTCAGGCACAATTTCAGATCTGGTATCCGGTCTTTGCGCTCCTCCGGGGCGAGTCATAGGGTAACTCAGTCTCCCAGGTGTGTTCCTCTGTTTCTCTTAACTCCTTTCCTCAGACCCTGGCTAGGCCTGGAATTGGGCAGCGGACCGTGGGGTGAGCCTAATGCAGCTTCTTTACACCCAGGTCCTTCTTCCTCTGTCCTCCCAGGAACTGAGCTGCTCACTTCCTCTCCACACCAGCATATATAGGGAAGCAGCTTTAGCTCCCATTCTGGCCTGGAGGAGCTAGTGTTTTGCAGTGGGTTGTGTGGGGAATTAACCCTTGCTGTTGTTACTGTGGTACATTAACCCCTGAAGTGCCACATTCCCCCTTAGTAAAGAACAGTACTCCGGGACTGTAGAGAAACAAACAATTAACATATCAAACAATTAATATTTACAGAGTCTTAAAAAGTAAACGTACAAAAACCACTGATGCTCAAAAAGAGTCCAAAAGTTCAAAAAAGCAGTCTTTCCGGTGGTTTTAGTCTATTGCCTCCGGGCTGATTAATATATTTACAAGTAAAGTCTTTACCACAACTAGTCCTGTGGTAGGTATGGTCTATAAATAAATAAAGGAGAAAAGTTCAAAGTTCAAGAATATGTAAGAAGTTCATACAGAATAGTCTCTGTAGGTACTGGGCTTTTTTTAACGTTGAAAACTATTAACACGTACGGGTGTCTCTGGATTAAGGGCAGTAGGCTCCTAAGTCCTCGGGTCACTGCACAAGAGGCCAAGTTCTTACTCTCCGTGGCTGCCACTGAGCATCATGCTATTCTCACCCTTTTTGTACATTTACACTCTACCGGGTTCTATTAAACTTTAAAACAACATATTTACATTTCACATTTGATTGCATACTTTAATCTCTGTACCTAGCAGGTTACTGACCCTTGGTACTATGCTCTGATCTGCATAACGCTGGTGTACTGGGTGTATTTAGCCTGATGGCGTGCGTGGATGTGTACCTATTTGTAGTATCTGGTACTATTGCAGATGGAGATCTGACAGTAGGACTGGCAAGCTCACTGGGACCAGGAATTGGTTCTTCCTCTTCAGGCTCGACTTCCAGTTCGTCATGTCTTGGGACTTCTGGTGGTACGGGTTCTGGTGTTGGTTCAACCATTGGAGGGAAAGCAATCATGGGGACTACAACTGCTCCGTAGTAATTTGGCCATGTTTTGGGGAAATCTCCTAAAACTGTATGGAAAATTTCTTCTTCTTTCTTGACAGGTTGGACCTGTACGGGTACTGTTACTTCTGGTGTCTTCAGGGTTTCAGGACACGGTTTAAGATGGTCTCTTGACACAACTGATGACGTTCTTCCTTTTTCTTTACTGATTAGACACACTTTGGCATTATCTAAATTTGATGGTAAGACTGTATATTGGGTGGTTTCCCACTGATTATCCAATTTGTGGGTGCGTCTCTTTCTTTTGAGAACTTGCTCACCAGGTTGTAATGGGGTTGCTAGAGCATGTTGGTTAAAGGTTCTTTCTTGTCTTTCTCTAGCTTGCTGGAGACTTTTCTCTACGCACTCTTGTTCTTGGCGATACTGCTGTTAACGTAGGGTATCCCAATTGGATTCTTCAACTTCTACATCTGGTTTTAGAATTCCCATATCTAAATCAATTGGCAGCTTACCGGGTCTTGCACGCATAAGGTAGGCTGGGGTGCAGTTTGTAGAACTCACCGGGACATGGTTGTACAAGTCTACCAAATCGGGTAATTTCTCTGGCCATTGATTTCTCTCTGACTCTGGTAATGTTTTCAACAGGTCAATCACAATATGGTTCATCTTTTTGCATAAGCCATTGGTTTGAGGATGATAGGCTGTCGTGTGGATCTTCTTACAGCCGTATATGTTGCAGAATTCCTGGAAAATCTCTGACTCGAAAGCTGGACCTTGATCTGCAAGGACTTGTTCCAGGTAGCCATGAGGTCTACAGAAATGTGTCTGAAATGCTCTTGCAGCCATCTTTGCTGTCAGGTCCTTGACGGGTACCCCCACTAAGAAGCAGGAGTAATGGTCCACGATAGTTAAGGCATAGACATAGCCTGACCGGCTTGGTGACAACTTGACATGGTCTAACGCAACTAACTCAAGTGGTTGCTTGCTTACTATGGACTGGAGTGGGGCTCTCTGACTCTGTTGGTCCTTTCTTCTGAGGTTGTACGGGCCACATTTTCTACACCAATCTTCAATTGATTTTCTCATGCCAAGCCAGTAGAATCTTTCTCTTAAGAGCACTTCCAACTTCTTTCATCCAAAATGACCTGCACCGTCGTGGTAGGCTTCTAAGACCATTTTGACGTTTCTCTTGGGTACGATAATCTGCCAGACCAACTCATGTGTTTTAGGGTTGGTATGCCTTCTGCAGAGCTTCCCTTGATATAGGAACAACTTGCTTCTTTCTTCCCAGAGTTGGGTCTCAGGTGGAGCATTCTGATTAGGGTCCGCACCTTGTTGTGTAAGCAGTTCTTTCACTAGCTTCACAGCTGGATCGCTATCTTGGATGTCAGCCCATCCATGGTGCGCTAATGGGTTGAGATTTGCCTGCTGTTGTTTTTGATAGATGCCGGGTTGATACTTCTCTACCTTAGAACGGTAAAAGGCCGGTAGTTCAATTTCTTCCAACTCCTCCGGTTCCTCTTCTAAGTCTTTCAGGTGTGGCATCAAGGATAAGACATCTGCATTCCCGTTCTTGCGGCATGCCCTATATTTGATGACAAAATTGTAGTTAGACAGCCGGGCTATTCATCACTGCTCCACGCACCTAATTTTGCTGAGTCCAGGTGGGTCAATGGGTTGCTATCAGTGTAGATGGTATATTCTGCAGCTGCCAGGTAGTGTTTGAAACGTTCAGTTACAGCCCAAACTACTGCCAGTAGTTCTAACTTGAAGGAACTGTAATTCTCAGGGTTTCTTTCCGTAGGCCGTAGTTTCCTGCTTGCAAAGGCAATAACTCTTTCTTTGCCTCCTTGCTTCTGTGATAGTACTGCTCCCAGTCCCACGTTGCTGGCATCCGTGTACAGAATGAAGGATTGATGGTAATCCAGGTATGCCAGGATCTCTTCTCCTGTCAGCGCACACTTTAGCTTTTTGAAGGACTCTTCCGTCTCATCACTCCACTGGAAAGGGTTGAAGACCTTTTTGACTGTCAGGATGTCTTGTAGGGGGGCTGCTAACTTTGTGAACCCTCTGATAAATCTTCTGTAATAGCCTACCAGGCCCAGGAATTGTCTCACTTCTTTCACATTAGCAGGTCTTGGCCAATCCCTTATCACTTTGACTTTATCAGGATCCGGTGCCACTCCCTCTGAACTCACAACATGTCCTAGGTACCGCACCTTTGGCTTGAGAAGGTGGCACTTGGATGGCTTGATCTTCATGCCGTATCCGGACAAGGCTTCAAACACTTCTGCCAGGTCTTGTAGATGTTGCTCATATGTCTTGGAGTAGACTATGACGTCATCCAGGTACAGGAGGACAGTTTCAAAGTTCTTATGTCCTTGCTAGGCAGCTCTCCATCAGGCTTTGAAAGGTATGGGGTGCGTTGCAGAGTCCAAACGGCATACAATTGAACTCACAGAGGCCTATCGGCGTAGTAAACGCTGTCTTCTCCTTGTCAGCCTCTGCCACAGGAACTTGCCAATACCCACTAGTCAGATCTAGGGTGAAAAGTAGTTAGCAGATTTTAATGCGGCTAATGACTCCTCAATCCTAGGTAACGGGTATGCATCCTTGTGTGTAATGCAGTTGATCTGCCGGTAGTCTACGCACATTCTCATGGTCCCGTCCTTCTCTATAACCAACACTAAAGGCGCTGCCCAGGGGCTACAACTGTCTCTTATTACACCTGCAGGTTTCATTTCTTTGAGCATTTCTTTGGTGGTTTGGTAGTGAGCGGGTGGTAATGGTCTATACCTCTCTTTTATAGGCTGATGGTCACCTGTGGGTATAGTGTGCTCTACCTTTTAATTTGCCCAAAGTCTAACGGGTGTTTGCTGAATATCTGCCCATATTCTTTTACTACTCGGTATACTCCATGCTTTTGATGGGGAGGTGTAGAACTGGTACCCACGTGTAGCTTTTGGCACCAATCCTCCAGCTTTTCCCCTGAGCCATTGTCATCCTCCTGACTTGACAGGTTGAAGGGCTCGATGGCTGTGATGGCATTGTTACCAACCGTGAATAACTTAGCCATAGTAGCACACTTTGGTACAGTGACCTCATCTTCCCCGCAATTTAGAAGACGTAATGGCACTCTTCCCGGTGTACCTCAACTGCTCCTCTGGCCATCAGTATAGTGGGTCTACTGTCTGAGTACACGGGTTCTACCAAGCTTGATAGTCTTGCCCTTTAATGCCTATTGCGGCTCTACACCAGACCAACATTTCAGTTTTGGGAGGTATTACAATGGGTATCGGGTCACATATCCTTACACTGCCGATTTCACCTCCTGAAATTTCTACCTGTTGTTTCAACATCAGGGCTGTTATTTCCTTTTGCAGAAGTCTCTGTTGCCCGGCTCTAGCAGTCTTGGCGATTTGCTGTAAGATAGTAATTACCTCGGAAAAACAATTTTCAATTACATTCATTCCTAGCAACATTACTGGTTCACGTTCTCGCCGGTCAACATCTACAATCATAATACCCTGATTCTTCAATTCTACCTTCCTAATCTGAATGGTCATTTCTCTGAACCCATCTAGTGGTATTAGTTCACCATTGCGAGCCCATAAGGTCAATGCAATGTTAGATGGACCACTACTAGTGTCTGAATCAGCCCAGTATCTCTTGTAGAGAACATGTGGAATTGATGTTATCTGTGACCCGGTATCCAACAAGGCACTGAAGGGAATGCCATCCAACATGATAGGGATGATTGGACGTACTCTCACGAACTGTCATACCAGGCTGAAGGACCTTGAGAGTCCATTCCTGAGGAGCGGCCCGCCTTCCCAGGGGATCCTCGTTTAAAGCACATTCCCAGGCAAAGTGACCTGACTCCTTGCAACAGCGGCAAATGGGCTGTCCATCCGGCTGGTAGCAGTTGCTGGGTCGTCCTTTCGTTGCTTGGTACTTCCTGGGCCTCATCCACGGGACATCCTCCTTGCCGGTTGCCAACTCGATCTTGGGTGCAGGCTTGGATCCACGCAGCTCCTTGATGACTTTAGCCATGGAAACAACAGTGTCCATCAGGGCATCTAGCTTTTGCTTGAGGGCCTCATTAGAGATAGGTTCTCTGGGTTCAGCAACAATCTCGGACATGGCAGATGTCGCTGATGCTCCTGGCTGCTGAGGTGCTGCTGCAGGGCCTTGAATAAAGTTTATATCCCGAGGCTCCCCTATCTGCTGGAGGCAGATGGCTCAATCTTTTAACTCGGCAAAAGTCATTCCAGGATTCTGGATAATCATCATACTCAACTGTCCTCTGTGAGAAGGGGATAGGAGGCCCTCTATGAACTGATCGATTAGCATTTTGTCAGCTCCCGGGGCTAAGGCAGGTTCTGCTAGTTTAAGTGCTTTGAGCGCTTCCTGAAAGTTTAAGGCATAGTCTCTTGCGCTCTCCTTAGGATTTAATTGGCATCCAAAGAACCTCATTTTAGCCCGTGTGTCAGCACTGGACTCAAATGCTGCCTTGAGTCCAGCCACAAAATGCTCTACAGTGTCTTTGTCGGTGTTCGGCCAGGACGTTACTTCACGCTGTGCATTGCCGGTTAACTGTCCAATAATCATACCGACACACTGGGCTTCTGTTAGGGGGTACATAACGTATTATGCTTTGATTTTTATAATAAAGTCATTGAGGGTATTGGGTTCATCTGAATATTGTGGTAGCTACATTGCTCCCGGAGTGTATGGCATCAGGAGCGGCATGATGGGTGTTGCTCCTTGCGCCGCAGCACCGTCGGGTGCTCCTCTGTTATCCTGTGCTGCAACACCGCCAGGTGCTCCGACGCTGCTTTGTGCCGCAGCATCTCCTTGTTGCGACATCCTGTGCCCCTTTAGTTAAGGTCGACCCTCCTGTCTTCCGCTTCCGTCCGGATGTCTACTAAAGGTTCCGCTGTGCGACAAGGATTCTCTTCCCCTCAGGATGACGTCAGAGTGCTTTGCAGGTTGCTGCTCACAATGACACGGCCCATTTTCTTCCCGCGTGTCCCGCGCTTTGTAATGGCGGCGATACAAAAATACAGTCCATGTGGTACAGTTTAAATTCTCTGTGCGCTCTGCAATGGTGGCAATTTCAAAACAGTTTCTCACACAAATCACGGCACACAATGCCCGGTTTACCGGGCACGGTAGATCCTGTTTGTAGACCCCAAGTTGTGGACCTCACTGGGACGGGGTACTCGGTATCGGACTGGGGTATCACAGGGGGTATCTCAGTAGTCTTGGTCCGGACCGTGTCCCGAGTCCACAAGTAATAGGGGTTTGGTGGTTATTTACAGGGGATATAGTCATGACGCCACTCGTGGTATGTGGTCAGGATGACCACCGCTGCGGTAGAACCTTCGGGGATGATGTTTAGCAGCCGGTGATGTAACAGCTCTCCACGGGTAGAGCCTGGTTCCCCAGGGCAGTGATGATGATTGTCTATGGATGATGCGGGGTAAGGGTAGTGGTAAAGATGATAGCAGTTTGTGAGGGAAAGTAGGGCTTGAGCGCAAGGATTACACAGACTCACGGTTTAGTAGCTTTCCAAGTCTTTACTGTAGGTGTTATTCAGCAGAGTACTGTCCACAGAGTCTGTATCCCACCCTGACCGGGTCCTTGGCTTCCCACTCCTGCGCTGTGTGTGTGGCCCTGCTGCCACTTTAGCTAGGCTGCCAGCCCTGTCTTCTCTCACAGGTACCCACTTGCTAGGCAACTTGAGTCTTATCTTTGTGTTTCTGACCCCGCTGTGTTGCTTAGCTGTGGTACAGTGAAGATATATAACCTACACTAGTCCGGTGTTCACTGTGCTGCTTGTGTCAGGCACAATTTCGGATCTGGTATCCGGTCTTTGTGCTCCTCCGGGGCGAGTTATAGGGTAACTCAGTCTCCCAGGTATTTTCCTCTGTTTTCTTAACTCCTTTCCTCAGACCCTGGCTAGGCCCGGAATTGGGCAGCGGACCGTGGGGTGAGCCTAAGGCAGCTCCTTTACACCCAGGTCCTTCTTCCTCAGTCCTCCGAGGAACTGAACTGCTCACTTCCACTCCACAATAGAATATATAAGGAAGCAAGTTTAGCTCCCCCTTCTGGCCTGGACGCGCTACTGTTTTGTAGTGAGTTGTGTGGGGAATTATCCCTTGGTGTTGTTACTGTGGCACATTAACCCCTGGGATGCCACATCTGCATTCATCAAAATCCTGATGCCACCTGATGTACCTGCGGCCCCATGTTAGGCTGTTTTCACATCAGCATTGTTGTACAATCCCGGCAGACCCGGGGTTTTGACGCATCTGCTGCGTAACAGCTCACTTTCGGCAAACTCATTTCCTATGGGACTTGTGGTCAGGTGTGGTACTTCTAGTTTTGACAGATCTGGCACTAATAGCAAGTCAAAAAACCTCTGCTAGCAGCATTTTTCTTCTTTAGTCGCAAGTGCCGGATTTACAAGATCCGACAAAACCGCATTTGCCACACCTGACCGCAAGTCCCATAGGAAATGAACTGAGCATGCCGCAAGTGAGCCGTTACGCTGCAGATGCAGCAAAACTGCCAGATCTGCCTGCGATTGTACAAAAACGCTAATGTGGAAGCTGACTTAAGTATACAGATGAATACCTGATCAGGATGCATCAGGATTTCAACGGATACTGACGCGAGACAGAAAAACGCTAGTGTGAAACTACTATAAAATACATAATACAACAAACTCAACAGGTACTCACCCTTTTTGGGTTAGTGTGTTGCCGTTCCACTCCCAGTGTTTGATCTGCAGTAGTGATGATGACCCATCAACCACATTACAATCAGTTGTGTACTGAGCTCAGCTTCGTGTGCCATCAACCTCAGTGTACTAGTACTGAGCTCAGTGACTGGCTGGAGAGGTGATGATTCTTACTGTTCAGCTGTATTCAAGACACTTGGACCACATCAGCGGCGGTAATCCAGAGCTAGACCCATGTGGATTGAGCAAGGTTTGAGTTTGTTAATTTATGTAATTTACACAGTTATGGCCAACTTTCAAGAAGATAAACAGAGTCCTCTTAATTCAGATATATATAAATATGTGGTACAAGGTCTAAAAAGAAAAAGGAAGACAAAAAAAAACAAATGAAAGAAATATATAAATGCTGCTCAAGTGTTCTATCTTTTACCAGGTCTGGTACACTGCAAAAGAATAATAGCTGTTGGTTAGCATAGCTCCCAACTGTCCCACATGCAGCGGAACTGTCCCAATTTGAGGGCACAGTCCAACTAACCTGGCACATCAGGGCTTTTTCCCGACTTCCTCCCACTCTCAATCCACTCATCTCTAGTTTTGTATAAAAAGGTATCACTCCCAAAATACATTTGTTATTTTTGGGGCATAATCTTCTGGTTAATTGTGCTACCAGGTACGTTTTTCTCTGAAACAAACCTGAGTATTAGGGAAAATATACTTTTAATATTCAGAAGGGAACCATAGCTAGAGACTAGACTAGCCTGGCACCACCCTCAGTTGACTCTTCCCAGTGCCACTGCAGGTGGTTGGCAGGTCTCTATGTACAGAGACTGGATGTTTGGATCTTTAAAGTAGTTTTTCTCTGAAATGTCACTGTTCCAGAGAAAAATATAACTGCTGCAACAGGGGGACTGAGACAGTGCGGACACTGACAGCTCAGGGCCCCTGTGCAAGAGATTTTAGTGGGGGCTCATAGCACTGGGGGGTTCACAGTAGTGGGGGCTCACAGCACTGGGGGTCAAGCAGTAGTGGGGGGCAGTGTAGGACTCACAGTAGTGGGGGTTCACAGAACTGGGGGCACTCAATAGTTGGGGACACACAGCACTGGGTGACACACAGTAGTGGGTGGCTCACAGTAGTCGGGGGCTCACAGCACTGCGAGGGTACACAGCAGTGGGGGAATCCCTGTCTGTCCCCTTTGTTCTCTGTTCCCCCCAAAGCCTATTAAAGGGAAAAAAATTCATCTCCTATTCCCGCGGCACCACTCTTCTTTTCTGCTGTCAGGTATTTTCAAATGACACAGGCATGCCGGCATGCTAACGTCATCAAGCCATGTGCGCCTGTGTCATAGAGATTAATGCTTGGCAGGAAGCAGGAGTAAGACTCCTGCATTCCATGGCAGGATCGCTTCCTGCCGGGCATGTTGTTTATAATGAGGGCAATTTGACTTAGGGGTCCCCAGAGCCAGGAGCTCCAAACAACAGTCTCCAGATTGCCGTCATTATTTCCTGACCAGCAGGGTCTCCTCCAACCCTGAGGCCCCGATGAAGCTCCACTGGCTGCAAAGGCGATATGTTAGCCGCTGGACTGCACTCATGCATGTGGTTTGGACCATGAATTAGATCACAGGATCACTTTAAATATTAAACTCCTCACTGCTTTTTTTCTGGTTGCAATATTCTGCCTTCTCTAGTTTGGGTGACAATGACAACAAGAGCTTCCATCTCCTTAACTTCTTGAGTGACACATGTTCTGTCACATTTTTAGCTTCTCTGTACCCAATCACAGTACAAATGTCATTTACAAGGCGTGTTCATCACGCTGTTATCTTTGATTGATCTTTGATTGCAGAGGACAATGGTAAAATGCAGTGAAGAAACAGACGTGCTGAGATCAAGTATGGTCACCTCTGATGAGGGGCATGTTGATGGTTGACCATCCAGATGTGTGTAGACAATACTGACTAATTGCAGAAATGTTTCATTTTCTCCTGGACTTTTTCCCGATATTCCCCACTTCTAGCTTAGAAAATGTCATGCTCCTATTTTGCAATTACCGTAAGTGGTGGCTAAAATTTTGTTAACCCTTCAGAATGATCCATATTTCTAATAAAATGTATTTAAAACTAAATCATCTTTTCACAGTCCTAAATGTAGATAAATGAAACAAATGCTATTTTTGTATTTTCTTTTAAATTCAGGAAAATGATCCAATATCAAAGTTCTGTGTGTGATAAAAGTATGTGAACCTTTGTGTCACGTCTAGCCTGCACCAGTCTTCTTGAACTGCTTTGCAGTGATTAATTGTGTTTATTATTGATGGTGCCTTAAGGGTTAATGTCAGTAGCTTAGTTGCTATCCATGATATCAGCTGTCTGTGGCTCTTCAGGTTGTGAGCTGCTGCTGTGTATGTCAGATGATGCGGTTACCACTGCCCTAGTCTTTAACTAATCTCATTACCCTTCAGGTGGTGTCATTGAAAGACTTTAGTCTCTACTCTTGACCTTGTGCTGGGTGGATGCAGAGATGTGGTGCAGAAGCTTTTGTGCTGGTAACCTTTGAGAGAGCTATTGTGTGGGAGTTGCTGTTCCTTTCCCTGGATGGAGGTGTTGGCCCAGGGCTGGATAGGAACAGGACAAGGTTGGTGGCCCAGACATCTCCACCTTTAGGGGTAATTCTGGGATCAGGGTCAGCTATGGATCCCCAGTCTAGAGGGTCAGACTAACTTCCCTGATTCTCTTTGCCCATCTCTGCCTTCCTGCTACTACTCCCCTCATTTGCTATTATCACCCTGTTACACTTTGCTGTTAGTAAAAAGAAATGGGGGAACAAAAGTGCAAATAGTGTCTTATCCTTATGGTATAGTGGGCAAGGAAAACTAATATCGCTGCTCACCTTGTAAGGTTGTGAGACCCACAATGCACATGTTACAGTGGCTACTGGACCCACACTCCACGCAATCTCTGTGGCTGTAGTAATGATCCCAAGTGGACGGTGCTTCTTGTCCCACGCACACTGCCGATAACAAAACGAGCTAGAACTCCACGAGGTAAAAGTAATGATGCCTTTAATCCCAATGCGTTTCAGAGCGCTTGCACCCTCCTTCATCAGGAACATGTGGAGCAAACAACACTACTCCGTCCTCCTCCTCCTTGACCTATCTGCCACCTTTGACACCGTTGACCATTCCCTCCTGCTACAGATCCTGCAATCTCTTGGTATCACTGACCTAGCCCTCTACTAGATCTCCTCATATCTAACGGAGTGGACTTTCAGCGCCACCTACTCCCACATGTCCTCTTCGCCCTACCCCTTTCTGTCGGAGTCCCCCAAGGCTCAGCCCTTGGACCCCTGCTCTTCTCCATCTACACCCTCAACCTATGACAACTCATTGAGTCCCACAGCCTTCAGTATCATCTCTACGCCGACGACACCCAGATCTATCTTTCTGGAACTGACATCACCTCCCTACTATCCAAAATGCCACAATGTCTGTCCGCCATCTCACCCTTCCTCTCTGCTCACTTTCTAAAACTGAACATGGACAAAACTGAGCTCATCATCTTCACCCCAAGTTGCTCTCCCCCTCTACCAGACCTATCCATCACTGTCAATGACTGTTCACTCTCCCCAGTCCCCCAAGCCAAGTACCTTGGGGTAATCCCTCTCCTTCAAGCCTCACATCCAAGCCCTCGCCATCTCCTTCTTGACAATGACAATGCAAAAACTCTTGTTCATGCTCTCATCATCTCCCGCCTTGATTACTGCAACCTCCTGCTCACTGGCCTCCTCGCTTCCTCTCTCACACCTCTCCAATCTATCCTAAACTCTGCCACCCAACTAATCCACCTGTCTGCCGGTGAATAAGCTTTCCTTCAGTGATGTTAGAAAAGGAGGTTATGAGGGAAGGGCAGTGATATGTTATACAAAAGGATTGGGGTGGTGGAACAATTAAGACTTGACTTGTTTGGTCGATTTTATTTTTGAAGTGTGTGACAAAGTCTTCAGCAGAGATGAGGGAGGTGATGAGTGGAGGAGGAAGCCAAAAGTGCTAAAAAGCAGTTTGGGGTCGTGGGATAAGGAAGATATGAGGGTTGAAAAGTAGATCTGTTTAGCAGAGGTGAGGGCTGATTTTAACATGAGTGATGCTTGTTTAAATGCTGTGAAGTCGTCTTGCAAGTGAGTTTTCTTCCAACGCCGCTCCGCAATCCTGGGCACTTGCCAAAGGTTTTTGGTCAGGTTATTCTGCCAGGGCTGTCTATTGATTCGTCACATGTTGCCATGCATTAGAGGGGTGACTGTCAATGGCTGATGTGAGGGTGGCATGGAAGAAAGCAGTGGCGCTGTCTGTGTCATGAACATATGGAGTACAAATGTAAAATAGAGTCAGAAAGTGTGTGAATGTTTAGATGTGCAAGGTTTCTGCAAGGGTGTGCTTGTTGCTGGACATGGGTGGCGGGTGAGGAGGAGAAGAATGAGAAAGTGAGTAGGTGATGGTCAAATAGGGGGAGAAAAGAGGTTGTGAAATTAGATAGGGAATATAGGTGGGTCTAATGTATGTCTGTCTGTGTGAGTGGCTATAAAGGACCAATGAGTAAGTCCAAAAGGTGACATAAGTGACAGGTGTTTGAAGACTGCTGACTGGTGGGTATCAGAAGGGATATTGAAGTTACCCATGATGAGGGTGAGAATGTCAGTAGAGAGAAAGCGAACAACACAGGTAGAGAATTGGACAATAAAGGTTATGGCTCGGCCTGGAGGTCAGAACATAATGGCCATTTGGAGATTACAATGATTGTAGGCAAAGACAGAGAGCACTTCAAAAGAAGGGAGAGTAAGAGAGGTTAGAGGTTGGATTGGGTTGAAGATGCAATGATAGAAAGGAGAAAACTCACGGATGCACCATGTCTATTGCCAGGGCGAGGAGTTTAGGTAAAGTGGAGGATGCTGTAACATAGAACAGCAGGGGAGGCAGTGTCGAAGCATGTCAGCCATGTCTCAGTGAGGCCCAGGAAGGACAGGCAGCAAGAGGTAAAGAGGACATTGATTACATGGAGCTTGCTGTAGATGGAGTGGGCAATCCAGAGTGCTCCCGAGAGAGGGAGCGGGAGGGTGGGCGTCAAGGGCACGGGTTTCATGTATGAGAGATTGCAATAGTTTGTATTTGTTTCAGAGCGATAGGAGAATTAGTGGGAAATATCAGGTAAGGGGGGAGGATGGGATTGGGAGATATATATCGCCAGCAGTGGGGAGAAGATAAAAGGAGAGAAGGTGGGAGAAGGAGAGTGGCTTGATTGTTTTATGTTTTAGTAGTAGAGATCTGAGGTTAAGGAGCAGGTCTGCAGAAGAGGTGGGGGAAAGGGGAGATTATTAGTTAGAGGATGCTGAGGTTTAGGTATAGTCAAGGAGAGTGAGGATAAATGGGCATATGTGATCATGGTGAAAGAGCAAGTGTGAGAATAGATATAGGCAAGTACATTTGGTAAACAGTGGTAACTCTTACTTTCTGGTCAATTTATGGACTATTTCAGATACATTTCTGCTGCACAATTATGATGTGTTTTACTTTCTCCAAATATTTTTTCATGTAAACCAAGAAGGTCTATTTTGATCTCATCCATCTACACAACATTTTTCCATTATCAATCTGGCTTGTCCAGATGATCTTCAGCAAACCGTACATAGATAGCAATGTTCTTTTTGAAGACTGATGATTTTCTCCTTGCAATCTTGACATGCACATCATTAGTGTCCTCCTGATGGTGGAATCATGCACTTTCACACTAGCTAATGTGAAAGAGACCTTTAGTTGTTTAGATTCTACCTTGGGTTCTTTTGTGACCTTGCTGACATTTAAACATCTTGCTCTTGGAATGATCATTTTTGGTTGACCAACCTTGGGGGGGGAGGGTGAATTTCCTCCATTTATACACAATCTTACTGTACATTAGTGGAGGCCAAATTTTTTTTTTAACCAACCTGATGAGCATCAACAAATCTTCTGAGATCCTCAGAAATCTCCTTGGTTCATACCCATGATACATTTCCACAAACGTATTGTGAAGATCAGACTTTGATAAATTCTTGTTCTATAAATAAAGCACGTCGCCCACTCACACCTGATCGTCTTCCAACTGATTGAAAACACCACTCTAAATTCACATTAAAATTTCCTTCTAATCCTAGTTTTATATAAGTTAACATTAGTGGCCATAATGTCCAGTAGATGCACTATTCGCAGCACCTGCGTTTGCCCTGGCACAATGCTGAATATATCATTTTAAAGATGTCTTGTCTATGGCCAGTTTATAATTATGTTGAGTACTCCCCTGAACTTTTTTGACACATTAGAGTGTCACATTTTTGGAAAATGAAAAAAAAAGTCTCCTAAATATCTCCTAGAAATCTTAAGAAATCACATATGTAACCTGCATTGTACTTTCAATAGAGAAATGAGAGCATGTGGTGTGAGCTGCAAGGTTACATGGCAAGTTTTCTGACAAAAGTGCATAAGTTTTCAGCCTACAGCAATTAAGGATCATGAATCCAATTTTCTACCATTTCTTGTCTTCAGACTGTCCTGTGGCCATAATTTAAGTCACTTTTCCCTCTGTTTAACCTTTATTTTCCATAACCTCAGCCCTTCAACTGAATTTTGCACCATATTTTAACATTAATTGGTCGCAGAACTTGAAGGACCTTATCTCCAACAGGGCCCCCAACTATCATGGGTATTTGCATGGACCTATAGGAGCTATTGGGCCCCACAATATTCAGGGCCCAAATATAACTGCTAGCAGTATAGATAAGTCTCTAGAGTTAACTCTTTGCGTCCCTTTAACACTTTAACCGTGTCTTACTGGTCTGGAGTGCTTGATTCTGCTTCCACCGGTTCCATGAAAAATACCTACAAGGAAAAATGCCCAACCCTGACCCCAAACACTAACATCTAACCCTAACCCTAACACCTAACCCAAACCCAAACCCTAACCCCTAACCTTAACCCTAAACCCTAAACCTAAAACCTAATGTCTAGTCCAGTCTAGACGCCACGAGGGGTACTGCACCCAAGCCACGGGTGTGGTATTTCTGTAGTCAAGGGATGGGGATAATGGGTATGGGATCCTCTCTAAACACCCAAACACACAGATCCCAGTTAGGGACATGGGTGGACCCGCTGTAGGGAGGACCCAGTCCAGGGGAGGAGAATAGGGTAGAGAAGTGTGGGTGGGAGGTAGAGGAGAGTTAGTTGGAGAGAGAGAGACAAGTGTGGAGTCGAGTCGAGTGAGAAGGAGAGAACAGCTAAACTGAAGAGAAGGGGACTAGAGCATTGCTATGCTTGTCCCGGGAACCGAAAGGAAGAAACCCTAGGGGCATTGGTGGAGCTGAAGCGGCCCATGCGCCCGAATCCATGACCGGTGATACCAGATGGAGGGGTTTTGGTCTAAAAACAGGGACAGGACCTGAACACGGCACGGGAGTCCAATACCCAAACTGTTGAACCGGAGGCTACGGGCTTCATAGGAGCTGTGGCTCACAACTGGCGCATTCCCCGAGAAGGCAACCGGACGAGGGTCAGGGACAGGTACCAGTTGCCCAACAAGGCCAGTGGCTGCTGAACCGGGGCTCTGCGCGAAGAGGCGCTGAAAGGAGAAGCAGGCAGGAGCACTGAGGAACAGGAATAGAGAGGCATCAAGGATCTCATACTTTCTTCCCCGGTTTCCTTAAAGACTACACAGGCCAGAGCTTATCTGAGAGACTTTGTAACATCGTATGACCTGTTGAGAAGTGTTGTGAGTAAACCAAGATACAGAATTGCAGAACTGTGTGAGACTGTTTTATTCCTGCGGCAACTTGTTGTAAAGGCCACTGAGCAAGGTAACGAGGCCTACAGTGAACCCATACCTGTCAGAGACTACCAATTCTCCCAAAACCCCCAAAAACAACCAAACCAACCCCCCCCACCCCAACACCCCAAAAACCCCAACCCCCCCCCCCCCCCACCCCACCCCCCCCACACACCAAAACCCCCCCCCCCCCCCCCCCCCACCCCCCCCCCCAAACCCCACCCACCAACAACCCACCCCCCCCCCCCCCCCCCCCCCCCCCCCCCCCCCCCCCCCCCCCCCCCCCCCCCCCACCCCCCCCCCCCCCCCCCCCCCCCCCCCCCCCCCTAAAAAACCCCCCCCCCCCCCCCCCACCCCCAAACCCCCCCCCCCCCCCCCCCCCCCCCCCCCCCCCCCCCCCCCCCCCCCCCCACCCCCCCCCCCACCCCCCCCCCCCCCCCCCCCCACCCCCCCACCCCCCCCCCCCCCCCCCCCAACCCCCACCCACCCCCCCCCCCCCCCCCCCCCCCCAACCCCCCCCAAACCCCTGCATATATATGTACACTGCCCCCTCCAGCCGAATTTATTTGTATATTTGACCCTCACAATGCATAAATTGAAACCCGAAACCCCCCAAACCCGCATATAAATGTATACTCCCCCCTCCGCCGCATATATTTTGTATACTGGCCCCCTCAAAAGCTGCTATATACTGTATACGAACCCTCACAGCCGCAATATACTGAAAACTGCACCCCACAACTGCATAATACTGTAACTGCCCCCCAAAAGGCCGAAAAAAACTGTATACGCCCCCTTTCACACCCGCATAATATTAACTGCACCCTCAAGTGCATATATACTGTATACTGCCCCCTCACAACTGCATATATCCCTGTATACGCCCCCAGCCCCCCTTTAAAAATACGGGTATACTGCCCCCCACACCCGCTATTACTTATAGGGCACCCCACCTGCATTATACTGATAAGCACCCTCCCCACCCCATATATACGTATACTGACCCCAAAACCCGCAATATTTTTTAAAATTCCCCCCTCACACTGTAAAAAACTGTAAAAACCCCCCCCTCAAAACTGCTTTTTAAATTTTCCCTGCCCCCTCACAGTTTGCTATTTTACTTTTATACTGCCCCCTCCCCCCCCGCATATATACTGTATAGACCCCAACTGCAATATACTGTTCTGCACCCCCAGCCGCAATATACTGATACGCCCCCTCACCGCATTTTAAACTTTTAAACTGCACCCTACAGCTGCAATAAACTGTTACGAAACCCCTCACAGTGAAAATTTTAACTTTTTACGCACCACAAACCCGCTATATACTGTATACTAAACCCCCTCAAAAATGCATATATACTTTTTATACGCCCCCTAACAACGCATTTAATACTGTATACTGCCCCCTCACAGTGTTTATTACTTTATAGCCCCCCTCAAAACCCGATATAACTGTAATGCACCACCCCCCCCCGCTATATACGTATATGCCCCATCCGCCGCTATATATGAAAAATGCCCCCCCTCACCCCCAATATACTGTATACGCCCCTCACGCCGCTTTTTTATTATACTCACCCTCCCCAAGCCGCATTAACTGTATCGCCCCCTCACAGCCGAATTTTAATGTTACTGACCCTCACACCAAAAATTTATACTGTATACTGCCCCCTCCACCCCAAATATTCGTTACGCCCCCTCCAGCCCCCCTTTATATACTGTATACTGCCCCCTACGCCCGCATATTTTTTTTAAAGCCCCCTCAAAAAGGCATATTACTGTTTTTTTGCACCCCACCCGCATATATATTTTTAAAACTGCACCCTCACACCCAAAAATTTATACTGTATACAGCCCCTCCCCGCCACATTTTTTACTGTATACTGCCCCCTTTACGGGGGGGGGTCTGTGCGAAAGACTGGGATGCCCCCAAAACCCTGAAAAGGCCACCAAGGTGGCCCTGTATTTTTTCTATCTGTCTGTTGTCGACCCTGCCTAATAATTCCACAAGGGGCTGGCCCCTGCCATGTAAAAATGTTTTTAAAAGAGGGGGGGGGGCCGGGTTGTTTTAAATTGTGAATACAAGTGACACCACTCTTTTTTGGGGTAGGAGATAAAAAGTAAATTTTGGAAACCCGGACCCCTTGAAAATAAGTTTTAAAGGGGGATTTAGATTTTGATGTTTTTTCCCTTGTGTGTAAATAGTTTTTGTGTGTTATATATAAAACATATGTGTGTGAATATTATATTTTTAATAATATAATTTTATCCCCCTATAATGTGTGAGAGTGGGGGTAAATAACGGTGTGTGTATAAAATTTGTGTGGGGGGGGTGTGTGCGTGTAAATTATTTAAAAGGGTGTTTGAGGTGTGAATCTAATCTTAAATCTTTGTGTTATATAACTTTGTTGTGTGTGCTTTTATAAAAAGATATGTTTTGCTAATATTTGTATATATTTTAAAAAAAACCAACAACAATATTACACCAACATATAATAAAAAAAACACGGGCACGCACACACAAATAAACACACTCTCAATACCAAAAATTATAACCCCCCCAATTTTAAAAATATCCCACACGTACTCTAACACCAGCCCATATATAGATATAGGGGTTTATAATACAAAATATATAAAAATTTATATATATAAAAATATATATATACATATATAAAATTTTCCCTGCATTATCCCATAGAGTTTTTCTCATTTTTAACACAAGGTTTTCCTCAAATACCCCCTTGTCTCTTGCTAGTTAAAATTTTAGGATTGGTGGCTTTGGGTTTTTAGAATATATTTTTTTTTTAAGGTGTATCCACATTTGATTTTTGGAAAAAATTTTTTGAGGGCATTTAGGGTTGTAAAAAATTTACGGGAGGCAGATTACAAACTTTGACGGGGCACCACAGCTTTTGTCACTTTTTTCTTTCTTTCGTGCAGTGTATTGTTTTTAAATGCCACTTAGTTTTTAAAAAAAGGGATGTAAAAGGGGAATGAAAAAAATTTCCCCTCCCCCTGTAAACATTACTTTATACATTCCCTTCCAGGGGTCGAAGATCCAGAGACATTACACCATATGGGTGCCTAAATTATGATTTGGGGGTTTTTTGGGGGCCCTTTGGGCTTTAAAAGGCCCATGCAAATTGAAGTAATAGGAGATATGGCAAGGTAAAATAAGGAGATACTTTTTTAAAAATTTTTTTTGGGGAATTTGGTGGAAGCCTTATCTATGATCTTAAATTTATACCGGAGCTCTATGGAATATTAGTCTCATGTTTTTTTAACTACAGAAAAGTTTTCATCCCAAAGGGCATCCGTCAGCATTGTAGAAAAAAAAGTTAAAGATTGAAGGGGGGGAAAAACAGTTCACACTTTATGGCAGCTGCCCCGCAAAATTTTTTAAAAAAGATTCACTTTTGGTGCAATTTAAGATTTTTCTGTTTTTTTAAATTGAGGACATTAGGGGTTTATCATGGCGAAACTAGAGTTGGGGGCCCCCCCGGGTAAAAAAATTAGCCCGGGGCCCCCCCCCCCCCAGGGGCCCCGTTGGTCGGATGCTTGGGCCCCGTGTAATTTTTAAAAATTTCTAAAAGGGGAATCACAAATTCCCCCCTTATGTATTAATGCCCCTCACCCCTGCAAAAAGGGTCCCCCCCTGGAATGTGCCCCTTATCGGGGTTTAATTTTCCCCCCTTTCGGGTATATAGGTTTTTCCTCCCCCCGCCATAAAAGGGCCCCAAATTTAAAATTTTAAAACACACCCATATTCCCCCTATTTTAAATATTCCCCATAGCCCTCCTGTAAAAAAATTTCACCCCATACCCCCATTCATAAGGTACCCCAAATCATCCACTTATTAGAATGAAACCCCCACAACCCAAATTAGTGCCCATAGCCTTTTTTAATAGAAAAATACACCTCACAGCCCTCTAAAATAAAATGCGGGCCCCGTCCTCCATGTATGCAGCCCCTATATACAGCCTTATATACAACTCATGCTCTCCATTGGGCCCCCCCTTTTAAAACCCCTCTATATGTGTGTTAATATGCAGCCCCCCCCGAGATCAAAAAATAGGATTAGGACAACCCCAAAAAAACCCCGTAGCCCCCCAAAACCCGTGTCACCCCCATATTAGCTTATTCCAGTAGTGGAGCTTCCCGCTCTCCCTGTCCCCCCCTCTTCACCTCTGTGCCCCCCACTCCCCCCCCCGTGTCCCCCTCTGTCCCCCCCCCCTCCTGTGTCCCCCCCCTTCCCCCTCTATTCCCCATTCTTCGTACCCCCCCTTTCCCCCTGGGGTCCCCCGCCTCCCCCTCCCGTGTCCTCCATTCTCCTGGCCCCCCCTCCCTTCTCCCCTGTCCCCGTTTTTCCCGTGTACCCACTCTCTTTTCCCCCCGTTTTCCCCCCCCCTCCTGTGTCCCCCGCCTCCTCCCCCGTCCCCTGTCCCCTGGTCCCCCCTTCTCCTCCTCTACCCCCGTCCTCCTGTGTTTTTCCCCCTCCCCCTCCTCTAAATTCCCCTTTCTTATCTCCCCCTCTCTTTTTTCCCGTGTCCCCCCCTCTCCCCTTTCCCCCCCCCCCTCCTCCGTTCCCCCCCCCTCCTGTTTTCCCCCGTTCTCCCCCCTAATTTCCCCCGTCCCCCTGTGTTCCCCGTCCCTCCTCTGCCCCCGTTTTCCCCCCCGTCCCCCGATCTCCCCCCCTCGGTCCCCGCTCTCCCCCCTCCCCTTCCCCCTTTTCCCGTGTCCCCCCCCCCTCCCCCCTTTTGCCCTCCATTCTCCGTGTCCCCCCCCTCTCCTCCTCCTATCCCTCCCTTCTCCTTGCCCCCACCTCCTCCTCCCCGGCCCCCGTTCCCGTGATCCCCCCTCTCTTCCTCCTGGGGCCCCCCCTCCCTTTTTTCCCCCCCCTCCCCTCCCCCTCCCGATTTTTCCCCCTTTTTTTTCTCCTCCTTACCCCCTCCTCCTTTTTCCCCCCCCTTCTTCTCCTAAGTCCCCCCCTTTTTTGTTTCCCCCGCTTTCCTTTCCCGTGTTTCCCCCCGGCGTTTCCCCCTCTCACCTTTTTTCTCTTTGGAGTATTTCAGCAACAGTTCCCCCCAAATTTTTGGATGCCCGGGGCCCCCCCACTTTTTCACCGGCGGGAGAATGAGGGGGCTGGCCAACCCCCCCCAACCCCCCCCCAATTTACACTCCATCCCGAGATCAAAACCGTGCGCGCAGCCCCCGGGGGGGGTTTTAAAGTGTGCGCCACCCCGCCCTTTCCCTTTCCCCCCTTTTCAGCCGGGAAACAAACCCCCCGGGGACCCGGGCCCGGGAAGCATATGCAAACGGAGGGGCGTCCTAGGGGGGGACATATTAAAACATCGCCCGGGGCGGGGGAGCCGGGGCCCCCGTACTTCCGGCCCCACTTTCGACCTCTCACCCCTGGGGGGTAAAGCCGTTTGATGGTCCTCCTCCCGCAAAAGCCTTTACCCGGTAAAGGGTTTTGGGCCTCCATTATAGTAAAATGCAGCCCCACAGTCCTCCATAAAATTTTAAACCCGGTCCCCGCCTCCATATAGAAAAAAACGCATAAGCCCCCTTACATAATATAAAGCATTACGCCCTTCACATAATATAATGCAGTGGGCACAGCCCCCTTTTTTTTAGTATAATGGGAATAGTGCAGCCTCATAAACCCCCCCCTATAGATACATTCGCAATACACATACACAACAGGGACAATATGCACACCAGGGGCACAGCACGGACACACAAAGCACCGGGACAAAAGGACCGCACACCCCGGGGGCACGGACACCCCGGGGACAGGACAGCAACGGGGGAAAAACGGACAGTACACGGGGGCACGGACCCCACACGGGGCAAAGGGGGGGCCAAGGGGGGGGGGACCCGCAAAGGGGGAAAAAACCCCAAAAAGGGGCAAACACAGGGGCACACCAACAGGGCCCCCCAACACAGGGGCACAACACACAGGGACACTTACCGGGCCCCCCCCCCCCGGGGGCCCCTATAGCCTTTTTAAAACTCGGGGGGCCCGGAATAACGGGATCTGAGTCAAGGGGTGACTGCAGTGCCGCGTTCGGGGGGAAATTTTTAAACCCCGACCGTCTGGGGGGGGCCCCAAAAAAAAGGCCCGTAGCGAGGTCCCTGCCCCCCTGGCTTGTGATTTTTGGGCCGGACAGTGGTTTGGGGGGAAAAGAGAGGGAAGGGGCTGTGATCACCCCGGGGGCTTTTGGGGGGTTTTTTCCTCAAAACACAACCCTTAAAATCGGATGCGCCGGGGGGCGGGGGGGCCCCCGTAAACCCTTTAGGGCCCGGGGGCAGCTGCGACCCTGGGGGGGTTAAACCTCGGGGGGGGGCACAAGTAATTGGGGTACAGATATGGGGGGGGAATTTCCAGTATGGGGAGGGGCACAAAGTATATGGGGGGGGGCACAGAATAGGGGGCCAAGTATAGTGGGAGGGGGGACACAATTTAGGGGGGGAAGATATGGGAGGGGAACACAGTATATGGGGAAGGGGGACAGAACACTGTTGACTTTCAGCATCTGTAAGTCCCCCCTGGGGATCAGCTTGCAGCCCCCAGCACCTGCACCCCGCCCCCAGTGACACCCCCGGGGTTATTCCAGCCGCTTCGCTTGGTGCAGCAGCGATTTGCTCCCGCTGTCTTGCACCGCCAACATCCCGGGACTCACGCCGTCTCCGGGATGGGTGAAATTGCCAGCAGCGCCAACACGCAGGGGGAGGCGCGGACAGGGCCCCGGGGCCTGCTCTGGCTGCTCACAAAAAGCGCTGCCGCTGTGCCAAAAGGGGGAGGGGGGGTACTAGCGGGAAGCAGTGTTTGTCCCCCCGGGCCCGCAGTCATACTCACCGCGCGCCGTTGCGGTTCCACGCCCGGGTCCGCATGAGGAGGAGAGGGGGGGGGGCCAGCAGCAGGAAGTGAGCTTTGTCTCATTCCCCTCCCCCCTCCTCTCCGGCCGGGGCTATCCGGGCACGGGGAGGGCTGTCAGACGGGTCAGGGGGCCCCCCGGGGGGTGCGGGCCCCCCATGGGGGCGGGGCCCCCTCGCAGTCGCGACCGCTGCGACCGGGGTTTTGTTACGCCATGGGTCTTATTACTGTTACTTAACACTTTCATTTTTTTCCCGTTCCTTTAAACAGGGGCCCCGACCAGATTGAAGTGACCAGTTTTGCTCTTATTTTTTTTCCCACTTCTCCCCAATAGCAATATTTTATTTTGTATAATCCCCCAATTTTCAGAGACATCAGCCTTTTAGTTAGCGTTAAAATTTATAGTCTTTATAAAGGAGGTGTGGGTTCCCGGATATTTTTCAGAGCAGCCTAAAGACCGACCTCAATAATCCTGTGAGAATGCCCCCAAGAATCGCATGCACACGCCCAAGAGAACCCCTTTGGATGCCCCAAAACAACCCCCCTGAGAATTCCCAGGGAATCCCCTAGCTGCCCAAAGGGAAAATCCCCGAGACAAGCCCAGAAGATCCCATGAGATACGGCTGTATAGGATTCCATGGGAATACCCCCCCCGAGAGTCTCATGGGACATGTCCCCCCGGGACAAAGCCCCTATAGAATCCAGAGACTGCCCCCCGAGAATCCATGACAACGCCCCAAGGAAACCCTACACATTTAACCCAAAAAAAACCCATAAAACTGCCCCAGAAGATCCTTGAGATACCGCCCCCGAAAATCCCATGGGGGGAAACCCCAGAGGACTCATGGACATGTCCCCAGAGGATTCCCCTGAAAGACACCCCCAGAGGGGTCTCATGGACATACTCCCATGAAACCCTGACACACCCAGGGAAAAACCCCCGACACATTTTCCAAAGAAACTCATGAACATGCCCTCAGGAATTCATGATCACGCCCCAGAGGATCTATGAGACTACTCCCAAAATCCATGAACCGCCCAGAAATCCTGAGACATGCCCCCCGGAAAACGCATGAACCCCCCAAGGAAAATTCCCCTTGACATGCCCCAAGAAATTACATGAGACATGCCCCCCGAGATCCCATGGGAAAATGCCCCCAGAGAATCCTGTGGGACATGCCCAAGAAATCCATGAGACAAGCCCCCCGAAAATCCTTGAGTATGGCCATAGAGGATCCCTGGGGGAAAACCCCCAGAGAGTCTCTGGGACATGTCCCCCTAAAGATCCCTGGGACACACCCCTATAGGATCTTTGAGACATGCCCCCCAAAGGTTCTAAGAGACAGCCCCCCCCAAATGCCCCCGAGAATTCCATGACACACCCCCCAAAAAATCCCATGAGACATGCCCCCAGAAAATCCATGAGAAAGCCCCAGAAGATGGGCCCTGGATACGGCCCAAGGGACCCCTGGAACATCCCCCAAAGGACCCCATGGGACATTTTCCCCCAAAAAATCCCCTGACATTCCCCAAAAGAAATTTGAGACATTTCCCTTAGAGAATCCCCTGACACATCCCCAGAGGGTCTCATGAAACCTACTCCCCGAGGATATCGGAATATGCCCATAGGGGAAACTAGAGAACCCCCCCAAGGATCTCATAAAATGCCCCCATAGGATTCCATGAGACATACCCCCGAGGTAAAAGAGACATCCCCTGAAAATACCATGAGAGAACACCCCAGGGCATACCTTTTAATGCTGCCGCAGGAATAAAAATCAACCTGGGCACTTTTGACTAAGGGACGGTCCTCTTTAACACTTAACAAATGTTGTATCATTAAAACAACAATTAAGGACCTTTTTCCCTCAATGCTGTTTTAAAACTGCAGAAAAGGGGAAAAAATGTATATGACAGCTGCTCTTGAGGACATCATTTTCAAATGTTTTTGGGAAACCCAAATTTGGGGTTCTATTTACGCTTAGGGGCCCCCTTTTCACCGGGTCATTTCTAGGGGGCTCAGGGAACTATGGTTGCAGTAAATCATGGAGAGATTTTTCCATTTGTACACAAAAACAGATAGAAACCCTTTTCTCCATGATTTCACTGCAACCCCTAAGTTCCCGTAGCACCCCAGAAATGTAGCCGGGAAGGGGGGCCCTTAAAGTGGTTAAAAGGGGGTGAAAAGTCACATTTTGACATGATCGTAAAGGCCCCTTTACAGTACTTGTGACTTGCAGCGACCTCGTAGTGAAGTCACTATTGCGACATACCAAAAACGATCGCTTTCTGATCGCTCATCATTGGTATAATGGCCAGGGCCCTTTTTTTATCACGACCTTCCCCCGCCGCCCGCACATGCGCGAGGTTGGTGGGGTTGCTGGGACATGTTATGTGTAAAAGGCCCCCAAATTTCGGGGGCAATCATTTCCCTTGAGCGGGGAATCTGCTGACCCGGGGATGGTGGCCTTTGACCTGCTATAAGAAAGCAAATGCAACACGTTTCCCAAAATTTATTCCAAAAATGTAAGGCTGCTTTACATCTGATTTTTTGGGATCCGTTCTATCCGTTTTAAAAAAAGCTACGAAACCGATTTGCCCCCCTGTATCCCTAGGGGGGCGTATGGTCTGTATGGTTTTCGTTGTGTCCAAATTGTCACGGGCCCATTGTGTCCAGTTTTTTTGCTGTACCCCAAATCGGGGAGACTGCTCCAATTTTGGGCAAGCAGACCAAAACGGGGAGAAACGGGTCCAGCACGGTCCGCGGCAAATAACAAGGGGGCCTATGAAGCTTGGATCCGGGAAAAACAGGATCGTTCCCGAATCTGATTTTAGTGTACTGAGCTGCCGTACATGAAACTGCTCTGTTTCCCCTGTTATTTCACTTTCACAATGTTTTTACGTAAACTAAATAAAGCAATGTTAAAAATACAAAAAAAAAAAACCTCAGTCTCCGCCCTGTGTCTTGTGATTCATTCATCTAATTCTTAAAACCTAATCAGCTCCCGGCGGGGGGGGGCAAATGATCAGTGTTGGTTCATGACCCCATCAGCCGTTTAACTAGCCCCCCAAACCAATTTGGGGGGCTGATTTAAACCGCCTGATGCATCATATGACCAAACAGCTGATCAGGGTTCCCCGCCCTGCCTGGCAGGGGATTTAGGCATGGAAAATATTGGGGGTGCATGTGTTGATCCCGGGAGCCCTCGGCGAGGTGAGGATTTTTTTTCTTTCCCTACCGGAAAAGAGGGAAAGGGAGGGAGGGGGAGACCGAAGGAAAGAAGTGAGAAGAGGGAAAAGCCCGGGGATGGAGGAGTGGGGGGGGAGGAGACAGAAGGATGGGGGAGCGGGAAAAGGAGGGAGGGGAGGAGAAGGGGGGAGAGAGCTGTTTGACCAAACCAAAAGGATCCCTAAAAAACAGAAAAAGGATGCTTTTGACAACCGATTGCTGGCAATGTTTGGATCCCTTTCTGTCCGGGTCATACGCAAAAAAAGGATCACTTGGGGCAGCAAAAAAACGTGTGTGAAAGAGCCTAACAGGTGTCTTTGTTTCCCAAATATTTCTGTGTTCCAAAGATTGTTTTTTGACCAACATTTGGGTGTATCACTGTTTGGGGGGAAATTTGGGTTTAAAAAATTATGAGATAAATTTTCACCCCTTTCCCCTTTTGTAAAAAATAAATGAGTATAAAAAAAGTATTTTTTGGAAAAAAAGTAATTTTTTTTTTTTACATTAAACTGTTGTGATCCAGGTAGGTTAAAAATGCTCAGTGCCCCCTGGATGAAATTCCCTTTAAGGTAAATTTTCAAAATGGCATTTTGGAGGTTCTGTGTTTGGGACCTCAGGGGCTCTCAATTCCCCCTGGGATTTTCAACCTTCCAGGCAAAAATTTTGCTTCAAAAAACAAAAACGCTCCCTCCCTTTCATGCTCGTCCATGTGCCCAAACAGCATTTTTTACCTGTAGAGGATTCACCTGTTTGAAATATACTTAATGGCCCCTTTACTTTTTGGGGAACGGAAAATAGAAAACGCAGGGTCGGAGACAATTGTACCTTTTACCTTCAAAACACCTTGAGATACCCAAATTTCACGCAGCCATTCAAGGTTTTTGAAGGGAAGAGGTACAAATTTTCTGACACCCGCCGTTTTCTATCTTCCCGTTGCTGCGTGTAAAAAGGCCCTCCACAATGGGGTGTAAAATTTTTCCCAAATTTTTGTTTTGGGAAAAATTTAAAATTTGGGGCAAAAAAACATTTTAGCATAATAAAGAGCAATTTTTAAATTTTTACATCAAAATTTAAAGTTTGTGGGCTTAAAAAAGTAGCACCCAACCCTTTTGAATTCCCCTGATTGGTTTTCGTTCCAAATTATGGGAGGGGGAAGGGGTTTTGCGTATGGGCACCTTAGGGGTTTTCAAAATCAAAAAGGAACCGTAACTATTTCAAAAACCCTATTTGTATTTCCCTTTCCCTTCCGTCCCTTCGTCCCAAACAGAGATTTTGGCTACTTGTGGGTACAACGCCTTAGAAGAAACTGGGTTACAAATCGTGGGGTCAATGGGTGGGGCGGCGGGGGGGGGGATGGAGGCAGAGGGGGGGCAGGATGGAGACGGAGGGGGCAGGGTGGAAGGGAGGGGGGGGGAGGGTGGAGGGATGGGGGGGAGGATGGAAGCGGAGGGGGGGGAGGAAGGAAGCGGCGGGGGAGGATGGAGAGGGTGCAAAGAAAAAGCGGGGGGCAGGGTGGGGGAGCGGGTAGAATGGAGGGGGGCGGGCAGGATAGAGGGGGCGGGGTAGGGTGGAGGGGGCGGGGCGGGTGGAGCCAGGGAGCAGGACGTAGGAGCGGGGCAGGATGGGGCGAGCAAGTAGGATGGAGCCAGTGGAGCAGGTGGTGGCGGGGGGGGGGATGGAGGGGGGGGCCAGGGGGGCCGGGGGGGGGAGGATGGAGCCGGGGGGGGGGGAGGTGGAGCCGGGGGGGGGCAGGATGGAGGCAGGAGGAGGATAGAGCTGGGGGGGAGGGTGGAGGCGGGAGGGGGGGGAAAGGGTGGAGGGAGGGGTGCAGGATGGAGCTAGCGGGGCAGGATGGAGGCTCGTTGGGCAGCGCAGGACAGAGGCTCGGTGGTAGGGGCCCGACGGGGTCGGGGGGTCAGTGCAGTGCTGTGGTCGGGGTCAGCAGTGTGCGGTGGCTCAGTGGTCCACATGTGTGGTGGCCATGGGCAAAAGTTTGGTGGCTCTTGGTCAGCAGTTTTGGGGTGGTTTTGGGGGGTCAGCGGGGTGGGTTTTGGTGGGCAGCAGTGTGCGGTGGCTGGGTGGTCAGCAGTGTGCGGTGGTTGGTGGGCACAGGGGGGTTTGGGTCAGTGGGCACAGTTACGGTGGCTGGGTGGCCAGCACTGTTGTGGTGGCCTGGTCACGGTGGCGGTGGCTCGGTGGTCGCGGGTGCAGTGGGTTGGTGTCAGCATGGCGGGGGGCTCGATGGTTAGCGCTTGTGGTGGCTTGGGGTAGCACTTGCGGTGGCTGGTGGTCCGCGTTGTGCGGTGGGTGGTCAGCGCTGGGGGTGGCTGGGTAGTCAGTGCTGGCATGGGTCGATGGTCAAACAGTGTGCGGTGGCTCAGTGGTCAGCAGTGTGCGTGGCTCGGTGGTCACGGTTGCGGGGCTCAGTGGTCAGGTGTGGGTGGCTATGTCAGCGGTGTGTGGGGGGTGGGGGGGTCGCGGTGTGCGGTGCTCATGGTAGGGCGTGCAGGGCTCAGGGTCACGGTGTTTTCGTGGTGGGTGGTCAGCGGTGTGTGGTGGTGGGTGGTCAGTGGTGGCGGTGGTGGGTGGTCAGTGGTGTGCAGTGGTGGGGGGTCAATGGTGGGGTGGCTGGGGGTCACGTGTGCAGTGGCTCGGGGTCAGCGGGTGCGGTGGCTTTGTGGTCGCGGTGTGTAGTCAGCAGTTGCGGTGATCGAGGTCAGATGTGCGGGGGTGGGGGTCAGTGCTGTGCGGGGGCTGGGGGGGTCAGCTGTGTGCGTGGCTGGGTGGTCAGCGCGTGGGTGGGTGGGTTCTCAGCACTGTGGGTGTCTGGGGGTCAGCGGTTGGGTGGGTCGGGGGTCAGCATTTTTGCGGTGGCTGGGGGGGTCAGCAGTGTGCGGTGGCTGGGTGGGGAGCAGGTGGGTGGCTCAGTGGTCAGCAGTGTGCAGTGGGTCCCTGGCAGCGGGGGCGGTTTGGTCGGTCAGGGTGGGGGTGGCTCGGTGGTCGCGGTATCTCGGTGGTCCGATGGTGGGTGGTCAGCGGTTGCGGGGGCTGGGGGGATCAGCACGTGTGGGGCTTTGGGGGTCAGAGTGTGTGGTGGCTGGGTGGGCAGTGGGTGCGGTGGCGGGTGGCAGCGGTGGGTGTGGTAGTTGGTGGTCAGCAGTGTGCGGTGGCTGGGTGGTCAGCAGTGTGCGGTGGTTGGTGGTCAGCAGGTGCGGGGGGCTCAGTGGTCAGCAGTTGCGGGGGTGGGTGGCCAGCACTGTGTGGGGGTCGGTGGTCATCGGGGTGCGGTGGCTCGGTGGTCACGGTGTGCAGTGGGTTGGTGGGACAGGTGCGTGGCTCGATGGTTAGGTATGTTGGTGGCTTGGTTTTCAGCACTGTGCGGGGGGAGTGGTCAGCGTTGTGCGGTGGTGGTCAGCCCTGTGGTGGCTGATAGTCAGTGCTGTGCAGTGGTGATGGTCAGCAGTGTGCGGGGTAGTGGTTTACGGTGCGGTGGCTCGGTGGGCAGCGGGGGGGCGGGGGCTCATGGTCAGCGTGTGGGTGGTCAGTGGTAGCGGTGTTGGTGGCTGGGTGGGAGCGGTTGCGGGGCTCGGTGGCAGCGGTGTGCAGGGTCCATGGCAGCAGTGTGCGTGGGTGGGTGGTCAGCGGTGTGCGGTGGCGGGGGTCATTTGGGGTGCGGTGGCTGGGGGGTCAGTGGTGTGCATGGCGGGGGGTCAATGGTGGCGGTGGCTGGGTGACACAGTGTGCAGTGGTCGGGGGTCGCGGTGGCGGTGGCTTTGTGGTCAGCGGTGTTAGCGCAGTTGCGGTGGGGGCGGAGGGCACAGTGTGCGGTGGCTGGGTGGTTGCTGTGCGGTGGCGGGTGGTCAGCTGTGTGCAGTGGGTGGGTGGTCGCGCTGTGGGTGGCTGGGTTCTCAGCACTGTGTGGGGTCTCGGTGGTAGCGGTGTGCGGTGGCTCGGTGGGCAGCATTGTGCGGGGGCTGGGTGGTTAGCAGTGTGCGGTGGGTGGGGGGTCAGCTTTGGGGGCTCAGTGGTCAAAAGTGTGCAGGGTCCCTGGTCACGGGGTTTCGGTGGCCGGTACGGGGGGGGTGGCTCGGTGGTCAGCGGTATCTCGGTGGTCGCGATGGCTGGGTGGTCAGCGGTGTGCGGTGGCGGGTGATCAGCACTGTGTGGTGGCTTTGGGGGTCAGCAGGTGTGGTGGCTGGGTGGTCAGTGGGGTGCGGTGGTGGGTGGTCAGCGCTGTGCAGTGGGTGGATGGGCGTGCTGTGCGGTGCTGGTGGTCAGCACTGTCGGGGGGTGGGGGTCACACTGTGCGGTGGCTGGGTGGCAGCGGTGTGCGGTGGCTCAGTGGTCAGTGTTGGGGGACTGGGTGGGCACGGTGGCGGGGGCTGGGTGGTTAGCGCTTGGGTGGCTGGTGGTAAGCGTGTGGGTGGTTTGTGTGGTCAGCGGTGTGCGGTGGCTGGGTCGTCAGCGGTGTTTGAGGCTCGTGGTCAAACTTGTGGAGGCTGGATGGTCAGCGGGGTGCGGGGGGCGGGGGGTCATGCTGTGGGGGCTGGGTGGCAGGGTGTGCGGTGGGTGGGTGGTCCGCGGTGTATGGTAGCTGGGGGGGTTTTAGCGGTGTGCGATGGCTGGGGGGTCAGGGGTGCGGTGGGGGGTCAGCACTATGGGTTTGGCTAGGTGGCCGCTGTGCGGTGGTGGTGGTCGCGGGGTGCGTTGGCTTGGTGGTTAGCGGGATGCGGGGCTGGGTGGGTCAGGGTTGGGTGGCTGGGTGGGAGCGCTGTGGGGGCTGGGTGTCGCGGGGTCGGGGGCTCGGTGGTAGCGATGTGGGTGGTGGGTGACAGGGTGTGGGGGGGTTGGCTGGGTGGCAGCGCTGTGGGGGCTAGGTTTTGGGCGCACTGTGGGTGGGGGTGGCCAGCAGTTGCGGTGGTGGGGGTCAGCGGTGTTTTCGGTGGGGGTTTGGCACGCGGCGGGGGCGGGTGGTCAGCGGGAGCGGTGGCTGGTGGTCAGCGGTGTGGGGGGCTGGGTGGTCAGCGGGTGTGCGGTGGTCGGTGGTAGCGGTGTGCGGTGGCTGGGTGGCAGCGGGGTGTGGTTTGGTGGTCAGCAGTGTGGGTGGCTGGGGGGGTCAGCGGTGTGCGGGGGTTGGTGGTCACATGTGCGGGGGCTCGTGGGGCAGCATGCGCGGTGGCTCAGTGGTAGCAGTGTGCGGTGGCTGGGTGGCCAGCACGTGTGGTGGCTCGGGTGGTCATCGGTGGCGGGGCTCGGTGGTCAGCGGTTGCAGTGGCTCGGTGGTCACAGTGTGCGGTTGGCTCATGGTTGCGCTATGTGGTGGCTGGTGGTCAGCGCTGTGCGGGGGCTGGTGGTCAGCGTTTGCGGTGGGGGTCACGCGTGGGTGGTGGGTGTCAGTGCTGTGCATGGGTGATGGCGCAGTGTGCGGTGGGTCAGTGGTCAGCAAGTGCGGGGGCTCGGGGGGGTCAGCGGTGTGCGGTGGCTCATGGGCAGCGTGTGGGTGGCCAGTGATCAGGTGTGTGGGGGGTGGGTGGTCAGCGGGGTTTCGGTGACTTTGGTGGTCAGGGGTGTGCGGTGGCTGGGTGGTCAGTGGTGTGCTGGCTGGGTGGGCAGGGTGTGCAGTGGGTGGGTGGTCAATGGTGTGCGGTGGCTGGGGGGGGTCAGCAGTGTGCAGTGGCTCGGGGGTCGCGGGGGTGCGGGGGCTTTTTGGTCAGCGGTGTGTAGTCAGAGTGTGCGGGGGTCGGAGGTCGCAGTGTGCGGTGGTGGGGGGTCATGCTGTGCGGTGGCTGGGGGGTCGCTGTGTGCGTGGCTGGGGGGTAGCGCTGTGGGGGGCTGGGTTTTTCAGACTGGCGGTTTTCTCGGTGGTCAGCGGGTGTGCGGTGGGGTCGGTGGTCCATTGTCGGGGCTGGGTGGTCAGCAGTGTGCGGTGGTGGGGGGTCACAGTGTGTGGTGGGCTCAGTGGTCAGCAGTGTGCAGTGGGGTCGGTGGTCGCGGGGGTGCGGTGGGTTGGTCGCGGTGTGGGGGCTCGGTGGTCGCGGTGGCAGTGGCTCGTATCATGGTGTTGTGGGTTGGTGGTCAGCGGTATCTCGGTGGCAGCGATGGCTGGGTGGTCAGCGGTGTGCGGTGGCTGGGTGAGCAGATGTGTGGTGGTTGGTGGCAGCAGTGTGTGGTGGTTGGGTGGTGAGTGGGGTGGGTGGTGGTGGTCGGCTGTGCGGTGGCGGTGGTCAGCGCGTGATGGCTGGGTGGGCAGCGCTGTGCGGCGGCTGGGTGGTCAGCACTGTGCGGTGGCTGGGTGGTTTAGCACTTGCGGTGGCTGGGTGGTCAGCGGGGGTGCGGTGGCTCAGTGGTCAGTGCTGTGGGTGACTGGGTGGTCGCGGGGTGCGGTGGTGGTGGTTAACGCGTGGGGGGCTGTGTGGTAAGGTGTGGGTGGTTTGTGGTCAGCGGTGTCGGTGGCTGGTGTCGGTTGTTCGATGGTAGTGGTGCTCTGTGGAAAGGTGGATGGTAGGGTGTGCGGTGTCTGGGTGGTCGTGCTGTGGGTGGGTGGGTGGGCAGGCGTGTGCGGTGGCTGGGGGGGTCACGGGTATGGGGCGGGTGGTCAGGGTGTGCGGTGGCTGGGTGGCGCGGGGTGCGTGGCCGGTGGTCAGTGCTGTGCGTTGGTAGGTGGGTCAGCGCGTGCGGTGGGTTGGGGGCGCGGTTTTGCGTTGGTTGGTGGTCAGCGGAGCGGTGTCGGGTGGTCAGCGCTGTGTGGTGGGTGGGGGGTCAGCGCTGTGGGGTTTTTGGTGGGTGGTCGTGGTGTGCGGTGGCTCGGTGGGCAGCGATGTGGGTGGCTGGGGGATCAGCGGGGGTGCGGTGGCGGGTGGTAGCGCTGTGGGTGGCAGGTGGGCGCATGTGGGTGGCGGGTGGCAGCAGTGGCGGTGGCTGGGGGGTCAGCGGTGTGCGGGGCTGGGTGGTCAGCGCGTGCGGTGGCTGGGTGGTCGCGGTAGCGGTGGCTAGGTGGTCAGCGGTGTGCGGTGGCTGGGGGGGTCCGGTGTGCGTGGTGGGTGGTCAGCGGACTTCCAGACGCCATCTTGGACAAAGTATGTCGCCGCCTCCCGGGGGACTGGATCCAATATGGCATCAGGGAAGTCTCGCGAGACTTCCCGGGCCCGTATTGGATCAGCCTTTTGCCGTCAAGGGGGATGAGGGTCCAGGCGGCGGGAAGAGCAGTGGTATTGCTTTACGGTGTGGTGTGTTGTTGTGTGTGAGTGTGTATGTTGGTGGCGGCGGCCCCTATTAAACCCCCCACGTGGGTTTTTAGGGCTCTTCGCCAGGGTGGGAGTAGCATACCCCTTAAGACAAAATAAGAAGGGAAATCGGGCACCCCTGCTGTTTTAAAACGCAGTTATAACCCCAGAGTGTGCGATTCCTGTGTCGGGGTGCACGTGTATTGGGAAAATCCGACAGTCATAATAGCCCATTCCCAAAAACAGAAAACACGGCATCCCAAGGATGAATCTTCAAAGCTTTTTTTTCCTGCGATCGGAAGGCTAAAAAGCGAGAGGGGGGGAGTGCTGAGATTGGTGACGGTTCCCCCTTTCGCGCAAACGGGGGGAACCGCACCAATCCAGCAAATCCCCCCCCTCCCTGCGTTTTACCTTGCCCAGTCGCAGGGAAAAAAAAGTCTTTTAAGATTCATCCTTGGTGGTGGGGGTGTTTTTCTTTCTTGAAGTAGCATACCGTTACATCCTGATGGAAGTAGCCTTGGGGGGTTTTTTAAATTAAAGAGTTATTTACAAATTTTTGACCCCCTTATAAATGTGTTCAAAGTGTTGCCCCTTGTGTTAGTTGTCAATGCAACCCTCTTTCCCACTTTGACACACTGATACAACACCGCAGAAGAAATGCAACACAGGCTTCCAGTATCCGCTATTTTAGATGCGCACATCTTGTTCTTCAAGCATAGATAATTGCTTTGATGATGATGGGCAAACTTTTTTTTGGGAAAGGTGAAATTAAAAGGGGAACCCCAACCACCCCAGATGACCTTTAAGCGGTTATTTCATGTCCCCGGGGGCTCCACATCATTGCAGCTATCTTTTTGCTAAAAAATTGTAAATGCAAACCGAAAAAAACAGTTAGTAAACTTACATGCTCCGTACGAAGGGGGGTTCCCTTTGGGTCCAGAACGAGAGGGGTGTGTCTTAGCAGGCTGAGTTATTTCCTCCCCCCCCCTCCTTTTTTTGCAGTTGTCAATGAGGGGCGTTTTTATGTTATTTTTGGGGGGGACGCAAAACCAGCTCCCGTCGTGCACGTATCGCAGGGAGACAGGTTAGGTAAGGTTAGGGAAGAGCTCACATGCAATGCAGCCCCTCAGATTCTGTCTGGCAGGGGCCACGGAAGTGAAGATGCTAGTGAAAATACCCGTTTTTCCCTGCGATGACGTGCACGGACGGGAGCTGGTTGCGTGCCGCCCACAATAACAAAAAAAACGCCCCCAGTGACAAGCTGCAAACTGAAGGGGGGGGGGAGGAAAGTCATCAGCCCGCATAAGACACAGCCCTCTCGTTTTGGAGCCAAAGGAGAGCCCCCGTACGGAGTCATGAAGTTTACTAACTGTTTATTTCGGGTTTTCATTTTTCAATTTTTAGCAAAAAAAAAGCGCAATGATGTGGTTTGCCTCCAGGGACATGTATTAAAAGCTTATAGAGGCATTGGGTGGTTGGTTCCCCTTTAACAAACAAAACAGCGCTATTGTCTGACACAACCCTCAGTGGAGAGATCCCTCCCAAAACGTTGGAGCACAAAAAATTTATGGTAGGTGTGGTATATGGGGTACAAAAAAGTGGGGCCCTTTTTATCAATGGAAACCTCAATGCCATTGGATATCTGAATATGTAGCAATTTCAGATATCCCTGTCATTGAGGGTTTTTTGAGAAAAGTCTATAAGACAATTCTCCACCCCCTCCTTGTAGACCTGTCTTCTGCCTTGGGGCCTTGTAGACTTTTCCATTGCTGACAAGTTTCCCTGTGCGTCCTGCAAAAGCCACTGCCTGGGATTCCCTTTAAGCTGTATCCCTAGTAAAAACGTGGGTTTACAGATAGCATTTATAGGAAGAACCCACGTTTGGGGGCAGTGTACGGCAGGTGGGCTCTGGTAATGTTCCGTCTAACGTTTGGAGACCTGTGAATATGGCCTACCCCAACACAAAATTTGGGAAAACATAACTATTTTCCTAAAAGGGGCTATTGACATAGGAATAGAAAAACAAATATAGATGTCCTAAATTAAGGATGTGTAATAAAGGGAAATAACAAGACATAAGGTATTGATCTGTTTTCTGAAATGTATTTAATACTTTGTACCCAAGCTTTGTTTAATGAAGCTTCAAGACGCCTCCTGTTGGAGAACCTAGTGACATATTGCTCAGTTGTGTTATGGCCCATTTTTCAAAAACACGGTTCAAATCCCGAAAGGCCCGTTTGGGTCCTTCTATGAAATCTGAGCTTTAGTTTCCCTTTCCCTAAAATTCTCTATTGGATTTGGTCCCGGGTTTTCACTGCCATTCTAGAAATTTATTTTTTTTTTCTGAAACCCAATTTTAGTTTTCTTTCTGTTGGGTTTTGGGATTATTTTTCTTGTTGAAACGTCCAATCATTTTATCTTCATCATCCAAATTTGATGGGGGCACATTTTAGTCATAATGTCTCGGGTTTTTTCCCTTTAATTCTATGATTTGCCCGTGCGTACTGAAAAAACCCCCCCACCATATGTTCCCACCTCCAAGCTTTACTGTTGGTAGGGGTTTTTTGGGGTGAGTGCAGTATCTTTATTCCTCCCAAAAATGGTGTGTGTTTTTTGCATCCAAATAGTTCAATTGTGGTCAAAATTGACTAGATATTTCTCCCGGGGTTTTCTAATTTAGGGTAGGGGGACACTAGCGTTGTGGGCATGTCCGGGTGGTTTTCCAAAAAGCAGGATTCGGGCAGCATTAGCGCAGCGTTTTCCTAGTATAACGCTGCACTAACGCTGCCAAAAGAGTCCTATGGAGCGGACCCAAAGAGCATTCAAACATAAGTGCCGGAGTATGAAATCTCGCGTTTTCTATGCCGAAAACGTGACAAGGGCATTTTCCCGTGTGCTTGAAAAGGCAAGATTTTTAAACTCCGGGACTTAATGCCGTGTTTGAATGCGGTTTGGGTCATCCCGTCATCCACAGGACTCTATTGGTAGCTTTTTGTGCGCGTTACATACGGTAATACTGCGTTAAAGCTGCCGGAAACCTGTTCTTTGGGAGCCCCCCCGGACAGAGTCCACAACGCTAGTGTCCCTAGCCTTTTGAGCAACTTTAAAAGACTTCATCATGCTCCTTTTCGGGTAAGGACTCTTCCAGGTGGGGGTCCATGCAGACCATGGAGGTTGAGTGCCTTATTTTTTTGGTTTTCTTTGAAAAATTGTCCTCTGATTTCAGTTTTTTGTAGTCCCCGAGGTTTCATGGCTCTTGAAAATTTTTTTTTTTTTAACTCCTCTGTCTGATATTTTGCGGGGGAAAACCTGGGGTGGCTGGTTTATGGTGAGATTACTTTCCTGCACTTCCAATGGCACCCAAAATGTCACTGGGTCATTTTGTATTTAGATTTTTTTCTGTAACCAAAGCCATCAGTATGTTTTATCTATAAAATGGGGAAGGTCTTGAGACAAACTCGCTGGTTTTAACCATCATACAATTTTTTTTGTGTGGCACCTTGGTAATGAACACTTTTTATAGCATCATTTGAACCGCTGAACTATTTTCACTAAGTGGGGAGGGTGCTTTCAATTACTGATAGTTTTTTGTGTGATGACTTTCCCTGCTTTTTTTTTGATCATTACCTTTTCCTTTTTATTTTTTCTCATTAATTTCATTATTACAATACTTTAAATTTTTGGAATTTAGGTTTGATTTCTTTGTGTGGTTGGCTGGGTTTGCATCTGGTGAAAATTCATGTCAAAATCACCTTTTGAAATATATTTACTTAGAAAAATTGTGACGTCTTCAAAACTTTTTCATCGGGGTAATCACGACTTGCGGATAATGACATATGTTTGTCCAAGTGGGGGTGTCATGGCCCTTTTTGAATAGAGCAGTAAATTTTAACCCCATTCAATGACCAAAGAGCAGTGGGTTTCCATGCTCAATTTTTTATCCACTCCAAAAAAGGGACTCCAGTTCTCAGGATTATGGACAAAATCAAAATGGGGCCATGGCAATTATGCTATATCATCTTTTTTTGTCTATAGGTGATAAATGTAATTTATGGACAATCTTTTTAAAATTTCATTTCATTGCAGGAACTGTGGTACAGGTGAACCCTTTATAGCTGTATTATTTTTATTAAGTGGGAGGATTTCATGGTTTTTCACGACTTTCCAGGCTTTTTGGCTTTTTGCACCCTCTTTTTTTTTGTGTTCAATACTTTTTCTCCTGTCAAATATGGTCAATGACCTTATTGTTCCTGCCCCTTTTTTTTCAAGCATATAGTATAAAATTTTTTTATTTTTGTTCATTTTTTGTATATTCGTGTACATAAAGTCGTACCCCTTCCTAACTTACATTTATGAGGTTTGCATCCTCTGACAGCAGGGCGAGAACTTGAAAATGGATTCTATCACTAGGTTAATGCTGCTGTTTCTACTAACAAATACCCCAGGGGCGGAACTACACTGGTGCAGCTGGTGCAGCTGCACCAGGGCCCCGACCGGCTGGGGGCTCCTTCAAGCCTGGAGGGGGGCCCCCAGCCGACCCCCGCAAGCCGCCGTCAAAGGAGAGGAGGGTCAGGCAAGGGAAGCAGAGAGCTTCCTGCTTCCCCTGCCTGATCCCGCCCCATCTCTCCTCTGCTCCTCCGGCCCCTAGCATACATCCGGCGCGGCTCCCAGGTAGGAGAACATCGCGCCTGCGGCTCCCTGCGGCTCCCAGCGGCTCCCAGCAGCACCCACCCCCCCTTTCCGGTCCATGCCGACGGCCAGTAGCCCCGCCCCCCCCGGTCCTCTCCTGCACCAGGGCCCCCGGGGGTGGCGGTCCGCCCCTGAAATACCCTGATTATATTGTTGTGTCACTTATTTGTCTTTATGCTGCAATTTTGATACAATGACAGTTGAATCATTACAGCAAGCACCGAACCAGGAGTCCTCCAAATGGTACCAATGTTTGTTCTATAGAGTCCTTCATATTCATGAGCTGTATGTTTACCTGCCCAACCCTACTTTTGCATAAAATACTAAAGCATTGCATATTACAAATTCATGATCATGGAGATTAAAGAGGCATACCAAGTCCCTATCGTGAAGCTCTGTGTTGTCTGTGTGCCACTGTAGAAATGTTCTCCACTTGTGGTACTTTATGGGACAATAACTCTGTTCTGCCTTCTTTCATGTTCTATACTGTGTGAATTTCAGCATAGAGCTTAACCTTCTCTGTATTCCAAGTAAACAAACTGTTGGTACTGTAGTCTATTGATTATTGTTCAACAATGAGTGAATGATGATTATTCAATCTGTATTGTTCATCAATCAAGTGTGTGGTAAAACTACAAAAAAGCAAATTATACAAATCATCACTGAGCATATCACATGAAACAACAGCAGTGATAACACAAGAGAGAGATGAAACTGAGTACATAAAACATAAAATAGCTATGACAATATTCAGTACAACTGATCCTTCACTAAAATGGAGGATTGAGAATAAACACATATCTCTACAGAACATAATCCCTATGTACAATCCTAACAGCAGACTCTAATGTAACAATCATATAGACAGAAGTATAACTCTCACCAGATTAGCTTGACAATGATGGGGGTTAACAAGAGGGGGAGCAGGATGCAAGACCCTGTCTGGTAATGATCTAAGATGACTGCTTCATCTCCCATAGAAGCAAAGGGCTGTCACAGAATACACTGTGTTCTTAAAGGAGAAGATACCTAGATATGCAGGAATACTGCCAGAGTGTGCTAAACATATTAAACATCATAACAAGCTAACATGTCAAACTCATCTTACTGAGCCTAAATGGCAGAACAACCTCTGTATTGCAGCATCCAGTTTCTGACCAGCTCTATATCTCCAGATGCACAGTGCATGACTCATTATTGCAAGTGTGGCTTTTATGTCTAGTTTTTGATGTTTTTTGCCCGGTTATCGTTTTGTCTTTCTTTAATTTGCATCTTTTTAAAAGTCTATTTTATTTGTGTTTGACTTGGTATTTTAACACTTGTATTTATTATTATTATTATTATTATTAGGTATTTATATAGCGCTATTAGGATACATAGCGCTTTACAATTTAGAGGGTAGACAAAGACAGGTGGTCAGAGACGACCACAGACGACAACAAATCCACAATAATCATACGGGTACAATAGGGGCAGGTGGGCTTGGGGGGAATTTAGCATTTCCAGTTGTTTTCATCTTAACCATAGAATCATAGAATGATAGGGTTGGAAGGAACCTCCCTAGGTCATCTGTCGAACCCCCTGCTCAAAGAAGGATTCACTAAATCCTCCCAGGCAGACCTCTGTTCACCCTCTGTATGAAGACTTCCATTGAATGAGAACTCACCACCACTTATCATTAATTAAAATTTTTTAAAAAGTTGCACATTTTTGCAAAAAACAGACTTCATCT